>JANZLD010000235.1:4930475-4942336 GCA_026413575.1 Erythroxylum carthagenense | reverse complement strand
ATTTTGTGCATTGGTGAGTTGTTGGCTGCTGTTTTTCCTATTGGATTGGCTGTGATTGTTCACACAGGGAAAGGTTTCTTAGTTCTGGCTTGTTGCCGCTGCGTGACCGACACTGCCTTTCTCAACAATCAGCTCACAAACATTATCGACAATATTCTTTAGATATCCAGTTGTCATAATCAAGTTAAAATTTCATAAGATTATCGTTATTCCACAATAGGATATACATACTAAATACCATCTTAATTAGAATTTTAAACTTCTCAAACTTGCCTTAAAAAAGTCCCACATTAACAAAACTAGGTCCAATTATTAAATAATGTCTAAAATTAAATAATAAGATATAATCACATATATCCTAACAAACATAAACATATTTTTGGTGTAATTTTATATAGGATTAAATTCGGAACTCCTATAATTTGACATATTATCATTATAATCTCTAATTTTTAGAAATTATTTCTTATAACTTTAGTTTTATAATACTCATTCCTCTTACCGTCAATTTTTGTTAAAAAATTTAAATCCGAAATCTAAAATAATGTTATATAGTACACTTGTATTGTCATGAAATAAGAATGATATTATTTTAGAATTTACAATTAAGATTTTAATTGTAAATTTAATAGAAAATGACAATAAGGGACAAATATTATAAACTTAAATTATAAAAAAGTTATTTATAATTTTTAAAATTTTAAAAATATTAAGAATATGTTAAACTATAGAGAGTTTGCTAAATTTAAATATTTAATATCAATATAACTTGCATGATTGATGACATACTGTAGACCTATGGTTGACATGCTCGATCACGTGTTAAAGGCTGCTGTTAGGTTTCTACAAGACATTAGCATTTTGATGCTTAAATTAGTTATTGACTAAAGAAAGTTGAGAATAAAGTTTGCTTTTTCCTTGCTCTCCACTTACTTTTGTTCCTGTTTACTTAATAGTGTGTGGTGCGTGAAACTATTGATCCAATCTTCTACGTGTAGTGACAGAGAAGGTGAGTTTTAAATAACTGTTGAGGACAGGAAAGGTGTTTAAATATTAATCGTCCATTTTTTAACTAAACCAAATCAGATGTAATCCAAGCTTCATGATCACTCGTAGCTATCGTAATAATAACAATTTAGTAAAATTTTTTATATATAAGAAGGTCTTATAATACGCAATTTTACACTTAAATAGCAGAAAAGTTTTTTCTAACAAAAAAACATGACTAATATATATATATAATAATAGACCTAAAAATAATAATAATAGAATACAAATGCATAAACTTGTACAAATAAAAATATAAAAATAAATAATACAATAACTATATAACAAGGTAAAGAATCAAAATAAAAGATAAAACAAGTAGATAAATACACAATCGGAAAAAATATAAGATAATAAATAAATTCAACAAATCATTACAAGTAAATATTAAACTAAGTAAGAAAGTATTTAAAAAATAAATTTGTGTAAATAAATATAAAAATATAATAAATATAAAACAAGACAAAAATCAAAATAAAAAATAGAATAAGTAAATAAATACAAAAATATAAAAGAAGGCAATTTCTTCTGGTCCATCGTCAAAAATACTTTTAAGTACCTAAGGAAGCTTTTCTTTTAATTTCCAAGTTGCTTTTAAGTCTTTCTTTTTAAGCTCATTTGTTTTAATAAGTACTTTCTTTTTTATCTTTTATTTGTTTTTTGAGTTATTGAGTCTCGCTCTAATAATTCGAGTTGAAGTTTTATTATTTCTTATAAATAATACCAAATGATATAATACAAACTAGTGCTTAACGTCGTCAATCATATGTTAATTGAAAGTATATTTAATTTATCTTCGACTCTAATGTCTAAGTCAGTTCTCCATTTGAGAGGGAAAAAAAAAGTTAATTAAGTCCTTTGGAGTTCTAAATCCGCGAGAGTGATAGCTGCTGGCGAGGTGGGTTCTCCCAGCTCATTGGTTGATACTCAATGCAGGTCGCGGGATTCTGGACAGTCTACACCGGGCTCTTCCTAGCTTGGAGATTGGGTTTCCGCCGGATTGAGCTGGAAGTGGACTCGATGGAAGTGCACCAGCTCCTGTCCTCTGTGCCCTCCCATTCTCAATCGAGTATCTCTCTCGTCATGAGAATACGAGAGCTCCTCTACCGAAATTGGGCTTTTATTCATCGCTATGTCTTCCAAGAGAGCAACAGATGTACGAACTGACTCGCCGCCCCGACTAGTCTGGATGACATTAGAGTCACTTACTTTGATATACCACCTTTAGAGTGCCTTAGTCTCCTCATAGAGGATATGTCGAGGATCTGTTTTCCCCGTCTCATTTAACTTTGCAGTTTCCTTTTCCCTTTATGTAAAAAAAAAAAAAGAGAGGCTAGTAGGCTTCTGAAGTACCATCCTTACTACTTGCCTAGCAGTACAAGAATGAATAAACCTATATGGATCCTCAACAATAATGGCTCTTTCACTAATTCCTCTTGTATTAAAGCTATCAGATCTCACAATCCTCTCATCTCATAGTTCAACATTGTATTGAAGGGAACCTTGATTCCTAAGGTCTCTTTCACACTTGGTTGGGTACAAGGAGAAGGCTGAAAATAAAAGATAGAATCATTGGTTCTAATGATCTTCTACGTGAGTTATGTTGTTTTGAGGCTGAATCTATCGATCATATTTTCTTCAAATATAATTATGCTACACTCATTTGGGCTAGAATATATATATAATACACAATAAACCTTACCTGATCAGAGACTAATAAACATAATATTTTGATTTGGGCTAACAAATAATTTCTAAAGCTGAGGAAGGATCAAATGTGTCTTAATCTTAGTTTAAATTGCATACAGCTCAGTATATTCAATTTAGATGGAAAGAAACCAACAGCTTTTCTATAGAACTGAAAAGTATGCTTTAGAACACATAATTCAATGCAAAATTAGATAAATTCTAGAAGATAAGAAAATTGAGTCTTTCTTCAAGCTTTCCCAAGATAATAGTCTAATTTTGTGATTTTTGTTGTATAATTCCAAACCGTTAGCAATGCCCTATAATCCATCTTTTAAGGCCTTTCATGGCTTTCAATGAATTCATTATATTATATATGTAACACAAGATTAATGTGACTAGATAAGAGTATTTACCTCAAATATCCTGCTGAAAATTTAGGTTTTTCATTACACTTCCAAACAAAAACAATTTTTTTCATGTTAAAATGATTTTAGTAATTTATATTCTAACAAGTCTATATTTATACGTATTCTAATAAGCTGTTATGACAATGGTGTTTAATAAATTTATCGAAGAAAAAATACCAGTTAAAGTAGTGGAATAATTTTGTCTCTTTATCTGTGTTTTTTTTTCAAGATGGATATAAAAAGTGAATAGTAACTAACCTACTAAGCAACTTTACATATTATATTCCCACAATATAATTGAAGGAATAGAAGTAGATCGATGGGATTATCCAGACTCAAGTTTCTGTACAACTTCCATTATCACTATAGCTATAAACTCTACTATTGATATGTTAATGCGAAATATAAAGGATGATAATTGACAAGAGCACAGAAAAAAGAACGGTGTCTCTTTCAGAATTTTCATAAATATGTGTAAAGGAAAGCACGAACCCAAATCATTGAAAATAGATAATGTGGATCAAAAGTTAAGTTATAAAAGGAAAAAGGAAAAGAAAAAGATGCAGATAAGCCATAAGTGCCAGCTCTTGAAGGACTAGCTGCAAGCCAAGCTATAATACAAGAATATTAGACTTCCTAGATTGGAAAAAAGGAGGGAGTGACTTGATTTTACTTAATATTTTATATAAAAAGTGATAAATTAATAATTATGGAACAATTACGAGCTAAAATAATAATGACATTTTGGATTCTTGAAACATTTGGGAACTTAATTAAAGATATGATAATGGCAGAAAGCAATAAATTATTGGTTGTCCCGTGCCCTTTTCATCTGTTTCATAATTAATATGATACAAATTATTTCTGCCAATTTAAGCAATATATAAAATTATTATTTAACTAAACTTATCAAATAACCTAAATCTTGTATTCCAGACTTATGAGTCAATTTTAATTTTTCTCTTAGTAGCTAGAGTTTATACTTGGAATGTATGGTCTAAGAACTAAACTTACCCTTTGTAATTTAGTATCTCACATAAGGTTCTTTATCATAACACTAGCGTGCTCAAAACACAGAAATTTCAACTGAAAAATGGACAAAAGACAAAAGGAAAACAACTACAAGTGCCTTTAGAGATCCATCCTCGATCGTCACCGCCACTCCAATTGAAAATCTTTGCTTTTTTAATGAAATCTCACGCATGCTCTAGTCTAAATAATTTATTGGAAAAAGAAAAGAAATGGAATATGACCAAAGCAAAAGATTCATAATTTGCAACAAGGGTTAATTACAAAAAAAAGTTTAAATTTTTGTTAATTTTTCAATTATACCCAAACTTTAAAAAGTAATAATAAAATATTCAAACTTTTAATTTTTTCAATTTTAGCTCAAACTTCACGAAATGGTAATAAAATACTCAAACTTTTAATTTTTTCAATTCTTGCCTGACATTATTTGTGATTCTCCTGATGCCATCAGTCTTTTGTTTTCTATTTATTCTTTTGATGTCCCAAACTCCTCTCCCATTACAGCGTACTGCTATAGTAAGTTTTTCGTTTTTAGTTTGTTCTCCTGATGTCTTTAGTATAAGAGCATCGGGGTTACGTAATCTAAAAATCAAAAGGTAAGGGCGTCAAGAGAACAAACTAAAAACGAAAGAAAAATTGAAATCAAAGCGTAAGGTCGTCTGGGCTGCGTAATCTGATCTAGGTCATTTTAAAACAACGACGTCATTTTAATTATGTGATTAAACGACATCGTTTTATTAATCTTCACTCATTGTGTTAATTTTCGTTGGCATGTATTAATAGTTAAGGTTTCAAAAATACATGACAAGTCATATCAACAAACTTAACAAAAATACTAAAGTTGGGCTAACTTGAAAAAATTTAAAAACTTGAGCATTGTATTGCTACTTTTTAAAGTGTAGGTTATAATTGAAAATTTTTGAAAATTTGGACATTTTATTACTATTTTTTAAAGTTCGAGCTATAGTTAAAAAATTGACAAAAGTTTGAGTTTTTTTGATAATTAATCTTTTCCAACAATTATAAGGCCCTTAATTAAGCTTAATTATTTTGGGTACATGTTTAATAAAATTGTATTTTTAGTTAATAAGTCTAATTCAATTGATATTGCTTATTTTAAAAAATAAATCAAATAAGTAGTACGAAAATTTAATTTCATGTATTTTTTATAGATTATAAAATTATGCAATATTTTTTGTAATTGAGATCACATATGAAGATTAAGATATATTTTAATTTTCTTACAAGATGCTTTATTTGGTGTTTACAAATATAAATATTTCATGAAAATTTAAGTTATATTATAAGAACTCTTGGCAACCGTCTACCTCGAGGGAGTACTCTTGATTTTTCTTGCAAATGTTGAGCTTGAGACATGTTGTTTTTCCTTTGATTAAGCATGTGTTAGGCAGTAGAGATACTATTTGAGTATGGTTTGATAATTGGACAGATTATAGTCCTCTCATGCAAAGGACAACATTATCTAGACTTAAATATAGGATTCCTCTTCAGGTCAAAGCTTCTTGCTCGATGAACCAAATGCAATGGAAGGGCAATTTCAGAAAGTTCAACTTATTAGTTGATCTTCTTCTGAAGATCACTAACAAACGCAAGCAAGATTCTGTAACTTGGGTCCAGATGCTTCGGGTAATTTCACTAATAAGTCTTGTTATAGGGCTTTGCAGGAAGCTGTAGGCAATGTTCCTTGGTTCAATCTCCTTTGGAAGATTTCCCTCAACCATAAAGCTTTTAGTTTGGAAGATTTGCTCTTATGACTCTCTTTGTGTGCTTTGTAAAGAGTTGGAAGAATATATAGAGAGCAATTATTCTTTCAATGTAGATGCTCTAAGGTGGTATGGAGCAGAATTTTACATTTGTTGTCTTGAGCTTTTGTTAATTATGATTGGCCATCACCTTTCCATTGGATCATTTGAATTGCCTAATTGCGGTTGCAAGATGTCCCTATTTGCAAAATTGCCTTTACTACCACGATCTATTCTATTTGGAAGGAAAGAAATAAGAGGATTTACAAAAATAAGGAGTTACCTAAATACAACTTAGCTGATGATATTGTAAATTGGATTTGAGCCCTTATAATAGTAAAATCTGATCAACATGACTTATCCACATGAATGAAGTCCAGATGGAATTTGTAGTGCTTTAAGTTATATTTAATTGGTTTTTATGACCTATCTTGGCTTAAGCTTGTAATTTTTGTTTTATAATTTTACTTATGGTGAACTCGTTGTAATGTCGAGATAGATTTGCTATAGTTGATACAATAATTATTCAAATTTCAAAAAGAAAAGAAAAAACTCTCAATCTCTTCATAGCAATTCTCCTCTTTCATGTATTCATCAATGTTTTAGTAATATTGTTAATTTTAACTAATAAGATTTTTTAATCCAATTTTAAGAATTGAACTAAGAGTCACCAACTACATTATCATAAAATTGTGTAAAACAGAAAAATATTAAAAACACACTAAATTATAATCAAGTGTGTTTCAATAACTAAATTAATTTTAAACAAAAGTACTTTTAAGATTTAGTAAATAATTATTTCATATCTTTTGAAAAATATTATATAATTCAATAAAAATTAAATTTTTAAAGAAAAATAATGTCATTTACAGGCCTTAAAGGGCAGCTAGAAACTAATTACAATACTGAGTTATTAAAGAGACAAAAGGTACTAAGGATTCAATAAAATTAGCATTATATGTTAAGTATGTCAGCTCAAACTTTGATATTAATGATTTTAAGGATAACTATATAATATTTCAAAATTTCAAATGAACTTATTTCCTTTCATTGATAACCATATAATTTGTAAAATGAAATAAAATTATAGGATAAATGTTTTCTTTCTTGCATGAACCTTCTAAATGAACTTACCTTGTTAGAAATAATTCCACAACATCCAGAAGGATCTTACTAATTAAAACAATTAGCTTTAGAAACTTTGACAAAACTTTTTTCTTAACATTTGAATATTGGAAGATTCCAATAGAGATGATATCAAAGATTCGTTAGATATAAAGTCAACTCAGAATTAAAATGAAGCAACAACTAGTTGAAGAAAATGTCTACTTAAAGAAGAGCTAATGCATTTACGAATAAGACACAAATTTTCGAAATACTTCAGTAGAGCATCAATATTCTTGAAAGTTATATCTATATCAAACTCATTTTGCCTTAGAAAGTGAAAATACTCTATTGAGAGAGATTGTTATTCCTTTCGTTTTAGGCATTAAAAGACTCCTTTTGTTTTTAACAGGCTCCTTTCGTTTTAAAAGTTAATAGGCTTCTTTTATTTTTTAAACTTTAATAGACTCCTTTTATTTAAAGACTTTTTTGTTAAAATTTAGCAGGATCTTATGGTTTACATGAACTGATAGTAAATTGCAAAATTTTTTAAGTCATATACAATTCACTTTTCTCTTGCGTGATTTTTCTTTATCAAAATAAAGAAATTATTAAGGGATAACATCTATTCAATTTAATTTTATCTTTTTACAAGAAAAGAACTCAATTTTTATGTGAGGTTACGAGCTAATATAATTTTTTTTGATCCAAGAACTCAATCTACGAGTAAAAACATATTCGTCCTTAAAATTCTTGAGTTCCTTTCCTTTCAAACGGAAATAAAGTGCAATAAAGTTTAAATTTAAATAACAATTTTATGATTTCAATAATTCCAGTGGTAATAAAATTTCAAAAACTCTAAAGCTAGTAGAACTGTAGAAGTCAAGCCATTTCATTCCGATACAGTCTCTCTGGACCCCATTAATTGTGAAGCAAGCCAGCACGTCATGTCACGTTAGTTCAATAATTGACCACCAAGCCATCAATTTCCTATTTCTCAGAAACCTTGTACCTATCGCAAAAAAATCCGGAAAAAATGATTGAGATCAGACTATTCCAAGTTGGTCATTGGCCACATGAAATCCTCCCTACCACAAATAGTATTCTAATCTTTTTTAAATATTTTTTTCTAAATATTTACATAAACTCTAAATAAAGGTGTGGATTAGAACCGGTCTTACATCATATTTTTCGCAGTTTTGTTAGGACCTGATTGAGTAATACGTCACAACATCTGATATGATTGGAGAGTGATTCCATGCCCATTTTCCACCATTTTGGGCGCTCCTCT
Organism: Erythroxylum carthagenense; assembly: GCA_026413575.1. NCBI lineage: Eukaryota > Viridiplantae > Streptophyta > Magnoliopsida > Malpighiales > Erythroxylaceae > Erythroxylum > Erythroxylum carthagenense. Next base: position 4,934,006 of record JANZLD010000235.1, on the reverse strand, counting down.
TCGCTCTGTTACGACCTGGCTTAGTTCATGACACTGTTCGAGACACTCTCTGACGATCCAAGTAACTGTATGTCATTTTATCATATTGTTTTATTAATCTATGTATTTTAACTAAATACTTTTTTGTTTTATAATCTTTTAAATTAGACAGTTGTTTAATACAAAATACAAGATACAGTTTCTAATTAATGTTCCTCAATTTAAAAAATTTAAGTGGAATAATCCTTATATATATAATAAATTTCCTATTAAATAAATCAATCAATTAAATGACATATTCAATTAAACAATTATTGATATATATGACTCAAAACAATCATCGAACCATTCTCTAATAGAATTAAGTTTAATTTTATAGGCAAGAAAATATTTAAGACATTGTTAATTTCAATATTGCATTTACTTTTATTGAAAAATTTTAAAAATAACCTAGGAATAAAAAGGTTAACGAGTTATAATAATATATAAATTACATATTAAATAAGTTAATTAATAAGTCAAATGAAATATTCGATCAAATAATTATTAATACGATGCAAAAGTACTATTGCAAGTATTAGTTAATAGAATTAAGTGAATTGATAAGGAATGAAATGTATAAACTGAAAAAAAAAACATAGAGATATAATAGTTTCGCAAACTTTTAGATTTTTCCACACACATTTCTAACAAGATCAAAAATCAAAAAAATTAAATGCACAAATATAAATCAATGTTGATATTTGTTAACATGCATATCTTACTTATGTTTGTGGCACCCTCACTAGCTTAATTCTTTCACTAACGACAATAATTTTATATAAGACTTTATTAAGTCAACACTACTCAATTCTTGACACTATCCTTCGTCTTCATTATTCGTAAAAAAATTTCACACCCAATAATACGACCGTCTCATACTAACCTCAATAGAGGATTTTTCTCAACAATCTTTTTATGAAAAAATAAACTAATAAATCAAGTGATTAAAATAATAAAGAATGAAAACAAATATACTTGAGATAGAAAGAAACAATTTCCTAATGTTTTTAGCTTCTCCAAAGACTAATCTAAAAGTTGTTGACCAATTAAAACTACCATATTGATCAACTGCTGGAATTTTTGAATATCATCTCTAATATTGACAACCACTAGAACAGATATAATCAACACCCATTTAGTCCACAAAAGCCACTCAAACGATTTGGTGTGACAGTTGTTAAAATCACAAAAACTTTTGAAAATTTTCGTACACCAAAAATCAGGAAGACTAGCTAAACAAGGTTTATGCATATATCAGAAAAACCTAGCAAGAGACAAACTGCAGTCTAGAAGAGAAACACTGCACACATACATTCACGACAACATTACCATAGAAAAGTGCAACATTCTTACTCACCAATCAACCAACTAGATCATGCCAACCCATAAGTAATATAGCTACAGATATTTTTCAAAACCAACAAACACGGGACATTTATGCTTCAGCCCACACCCATATGAAACCCCAATAAAGACAACTGCAGATACTCCTAATAAAACATTGCAACACACCTATTAATACCTTCACCTAATTAATTAATATAGATTACAACACCAAAATGAAATTATACCAACATCAAGATAAACAAGTCAGTCCTTCTATGCATTTTTTAATCACCAAAACAAAAGACTAACAACTCACAACTCACTTGTCACATGTTGTTTGTTGTTGACTTTGATGGCCCAATTTCTATCCCTTGTTGGGAAGAGATGAAGATGGGAGGAGTTTTTCAAGTTATAAAATAACTTCTCCCTCTCCTAATCTTAAACATCCCCAAAACTTGATATATACTCAAAATTTGTACACATATCAAATTTAGTATTCTCTTCTTAATAAGAGCAGGTTGCCTTAAGTGGTGTTCGGAGAGTAGGCAAAATTGTCGAACTCCATTATCAATTTTTCAATGTGTTCTTTCCTTATCTTTTTTATTTATTTCGCATTTGTAGTATTCAATATTATTTGACGGGTATATTTGTAATGTTGTGTTCAATTTATTTGGTTGTATTTACTATTTGTGTATGTACACGGGTTAGGTTATAATAAATACATCGTGCATATAATTTCTATCTAAGAGGCTGGGTTTTAAGTGGGATTGTTTGTGACCCCTACGCCCTTTCCTGGGATTTTACTTGAAATGGTAATACTGTCTTAGGAGTTCGTTTGATGGCTTTTCCTGGGTATTACCGAATCGGTTCACTTCGCTAGTTGTTTACTTTAGAGGAAAAAATTACCTGATTTTTCAACAAGTGGTTATCAGAGCTGAAGGTTCATCCTTTAGTTTGTTTGTAATATTTGAGATATTGAAAACTATTATTTGAGTCTGTAATGACGTCAATAAATTCACCAACAACTAGGGACATAACAAATATGACGCAAGCGACAACGACTTCCTCATCTACATGGTAGAGGATTCCAATGTCAAGTGTGAGTTAGCGGTGGAAATATTTGATGGTATTGGTCATTTTAGGATGTGACAAGGTGAGGTTTTGGATTCTTTTTTCCAACAAGGCCTTGACATAGCTATTGAAGAAAAGAAACCAGAATATGTAGAAGATAAGGATTAAAGTATCATAAATTGGTTGGCATGCGGGACAATTCGATCATGTTTATCTAGAGAGTCGAAGTATGCTTTCAAAAACAAGACTTCTACGCACAAACTGTGGAAAGCATTGGAGGACAAATTTCTAAAAAAAAGTGGTCAGAATAAGCTCCTTATGAAGAAAAGGTTGTTCCGATTTGAATATCGACTAGATACTACTATGAATGAATACATTACTTTGTTTAATCAATTAGTATCAGACTTGTTGAATTTAGATGTATAATTCAAAGATGAAGACTTGGCTTTGATGTTGTTATCATCCCTTCCTGATGAATTTGAACACTTAGAAACTATTTTACTTCATGGGAAGGAAAATGTATCTTTAGACGCTGTGTGTTTCGCTTTGTATAGTCATGAATTGTGAAAGCAAGATAAAAAGAAAAGTAAAGCGGTTATAGAAGATGAAGCATTTATGGCAAGAGGTCGTCAGCAAAGCCAGTCGAAGGGGAGAAGAGGAAGATCCAAATCAAAAAGCAGAGTTGCCAAAGATGAATGTGCTTTCTGTTATGAGAAAGGGCGCTGAAAAAAAGACTGTCTAAAGTTGAAGAAGAAAGGGAAGGCTCCGCAAGATACAAATATTGCAGAATGTAAAAGTGATGCAGAGTCAGATGTCTCTTTGGTGGTATCACCTTTAACATTATATTCAGATGAGTGGATTCTGGATTCAGGTTGCACCTATCATATGTCTCCCATCTAGGAGTGGTTCTTTGATTTTGAAGAAAGTGATGATGGAGTTGTTTACATAGGTAATGACAATCTATGTAAAATAGCTGGAATAGTTTCAATCAAGCTGAGGAATCATGATGGATCCACCAGAATTTTGAGGGATGTGTGGTATGTGTCGAAATTGAAAAAGAATCTCATCTCTTTGGGGACCTTAGAATCAAAAGGCCTAGTTGTGATGATGCGA
>JANZLD010000235.1:4903046-4914665 GCA_026413575.1 Erythroxylum carthagenense | reverse complement strand
GAGTTTTTCAAGTTATAAAATAACTCCTCCCCCTCCTAATCTTAAACATCCCCAAAATTTGATATTTACTCAAATTTTGTATACATATCAAATTTAATATTATCTTCTTAATAAGAGTAGACAGCTTTAAGTGGTGCTCAGAGAGTAGGCAAAATTGGCCGAACTCCGTTATCAATTTTCGAGTGTGTTCTTTCCTCATCTTATTTATTTATTCCGCATTTATAATATTCAATATTATTTTTCGGGTATATTTGTAGTGTTGTGTTTAATTTATTTGGCTATATTTACTATTTGTGTATGTACATGGGTTAGGTTGTGATAAATACACCGTGCACGTAATTTCTGTCTAAGAGGTCGGGTTTTAAATGGGACAGTTTGTGACCCCTCCGCCCTTTTCTGATATTTTACGTAAAATGGTAATACTGTCTTAGGAGTTTGTTTAACGGTCTTTCCTGAATATTACCAAATCGGTTCACTTTACTAGTTGTTTACTTTAGAGAAAAAAATTACCCAATTTTTCAACACCACACACCTGCGATAAACCCACACCTAGCAAAGACAAAGTCAGCCCACGTTAGTGCTTTCATACATTGTGTTTTAATCACCAGAATAAATAGACCATGACCTCATTTGACACTCGCCACTGCAACCAACACCCAAAAAGCAATCACCAGATCACACACGTGAGGAGTCTAAGAAAGCAATTTATACACACATGGAGTTAAGACTTGGAATCACACATGAGGACATTTCAAGCAATCTTATGAAATTCTTCAATGATCCAACGTGATCTTCATACACTCCCAATAATAATAGACTTTTATTTCACTTTAAGTCATATCTAAGAAGCCAATTTAAATAAAAAATGTTACTTATTTACATATCATTTTAATTTTAATTTTAATAATTATCTTGAAAATTTAATAATTAAAAATGTCAATATCAAATGATAAGACATAACAGATATCTAACATAAACATTGATAATTCCAATATTATATTTATTTAGATTGACTACCTTGAAATATTCCAAGAATAAAAGGCTAATGAGACATTAAAAGAAGGTTCCATTCGTTGGCTATATCCAAAAAATCTTCTTCTTTTTTGTTTTTGTTTTTGTCGAGCACTCTGCATTGTCCCGTCTCATTATTAGCTGTCCTATTCTACTCTTCTAATCATTACCATTACAGACACTAGACTATATAGTCATCAAAGACAGAATTACATGGGCATGATGGGCGTGTATGTTCAGTAAAGACAGAATCAATTGTATACGTTTTTGAAATCGTGTTAAGGAATATATATGAAGAGCAAAAACATAGGTGATTGTGTACACACTCATATGCGTGGCATACAAAGTCTTGTATAGCGACCTTGTAGCTCTTTGTGACCGTGTACATCCACAATTTAAATGAAACTGGAAGAGACATGGGCATTCATATGGTAGTGTATGATGTAGAGAACCTAACTCGGGATATAAAAGAGAAGAAGAAAGATTTTTGTTTATTGATCCTTGTCCTTGTTTGATGATTTTGAGATTAGACTAGTTAAGACTTTGTTTTCAATCCTGAAATTATATGAGACAACTTATTATTGTGAGGTGAAACATCAAATTTTGTAAATCCTTATTTATGATTAATGAAATTATCTGTCAATTTGACTCGTAGTTTTTTTTCTCTACTCTAAACGGTTTTTCAAGTAAATCTTTGTATTGCTTTTTTATTTATGTTTTTTATTTTCAAGCTGACATGATCTGATTACATTTGATTATAATGCTTTGTTGTTGCTATTTGGTTGGCATTTTTAGAGAACTATGATCTTGTTCTTCTTTTGTTGTCTCTCTTAATATTACTCTACAATTTTTTATTTATTACCATAACAAAATTTAATCTTATTATTTAAATATGTACCGACTAAATCCTTAAATATTATCAACAATTCTTGTGATTTGTGGTTGTGGATTTATATGAAGCAGACAACATTGTTACCAACTTAGTTCTTTCATATTGGCATTAAGGATGAGTTGAAGATTAAAAATGGACTATTCATAACAGCCAACAACTTTTTTAGTTGTTTCATTTTCAAGCTCTGTTTACAAGCATAGTTATTGTGTTTTGTTCTTAAGCATCATCTCTAATGACGGTTCAAATTAGAATAAGGTGGTAAGCGGTAATATTAAAAGGTATAAATATTTATAATTATTGTTTTGGTTCAAGGCTTGTCAATGCATATATATATTGTTCTATGGCGTATTTTCTTCTTGATATAAACAGCTGATAAGGCATATTAGTTAAGGGGAAATCCTTAACCTGGCTATGTAACCTATCCCGTAAGGCATGAATTTGACAAAGTGAGCTCAGAGACGAACGATAATAAATGCTTTTTATTTTTTATTTTTTGAAAAAAATGTTGATGAATATTCTTTAAAAACTATTAATTTATTAAATAATTTATTAATATGTATTTAAAAATTATTATTATTATTTAATAGTTTCAAAGATATAAAAATTGAGAAAGTATTGTACGAATTATTAATTGTACAATATTTCGTTAATTATTTATGTAAAATTATTAAGATAAATCAATTAAATCCAAATATAAAATAAATTAAAAATTAAATTCAATTTTAACCTACCCTTGATAGTTGTTATATGATGTGTCAATCTCTTATAATTACAATCCAATAAATTAAAAATGTTTCGTCACTGAACTACTTTGATCATCTTCCATTGTCAACTTTACTATATATGAGTGGGTGGAAATTTGACAGAGATGCGTCGCAACGCCGCTTCTTAACGAAGAGGAGCCACAAGCTTGGAAGGTGCTTCACCATCACCACCACCACTATTCATTTCATTTTGCATCAGCAAGCACCATCCTCCACTCTGATCCCACCCCACCACATAAAATGAATAGATAAACTGAGTTATACCTTAAAGCATGAACCCAGTTTTTTTTTTTTTTTCTATACTAGATCATAATGTTATGAGATATTTCAGAGTGGTTATATTTAATTTATGACTCAATCGGAGGCTTTGTGTGATATGAATCAAATGAGATTTTTTCTAGAATGTCTATGATCAATGTTTTAAAACAGCGATATGACAAAAGATTTAAGGTTTAAAAAGTTCAACATGTATTAGACCGTCATAAAATTGAAATAAAATTTAATAATTTAAAAAATAATTTAAAAAGATATATTCAACTCAATCCAATATTTTGGATGTTATTACTCAAATGATATTTTTGCTATAAGGTTTATGATAGCAATACTGGGGATTCAAAACTTAATAGCTAGAGAATGGATCGTGAAAGTTAGGTATGTATACCGTGAGGCTAATAGAGCTGCAGATTGGCTAACTGACTATGTCAATTCTCTTGAACTTAGCATTCATCTGCTTCAAAATCCGCCTGTTGGTTGTCTGTCTATCCTGCTAAAGAATATTTCGGGGGTGTCTTTTCCTCGACAAGTAACTTAACGTTTCGTGTATCTCCTTTTCTGATTAAAAAAAAGTTAAAGTTGAACCTGAATCTAAATATGAAGCTTTATTCTATATTTTGCAATGTTTTCAAAATCGGATTGAAAATTAAATCGATAAAATAAGAAATTTAATATTTAAAATGTTTAGATTAACCGGTATTATGTCAAAATAAAATTGGTTAAAGATTAAATAAAATTGAAGAATTAAAAAAGATTAAAAAAATTATCAGACATTTAAAAAAAAGATTATTAAAATAAAGTAAAATAGAATTTTATTTTATAAAACATCACTAATTTATCAAAATTGGCTGATTAACTAATAAACTGATTGATTTTTAATAACAAAAATTATTAAGCTAAATTAAAGTGAAAATTAAAAACTGAATAAAAAATTAACTGTTTGACAGTTTTCAAACGGTTAGGTTTTAAAAATATTGATCCTTTGTATTGTCAGTGTCCTTAAATCACATTCAACGAACTATCGTAACTTTTATATTTTCTCTTTTTACATCTTCAGATATGGTGACACATACTCCATGGAACATCCCATTATCTGGTTTAGCTAATCAGAATATGCAAAAAGATCCTAAGAGGCTAGTGCAACACGTACGTGTGATATAGAGATTCTCACACGCTTCAAACTCTCTGCAAAAGAAAACTTGTTTTTGGATAAACAACGTCACTCTTCTCATCAATTCCTATATATATAGCCAACCTCAGTACCCGGTTGAAGTATTCTTCCTCCTTCATATAGCTCTAGCATCTCTTCTTTTTTCTCAGCTAAAACGTTAGCAAGAACAGAAAAAAGACGGAGGGAAAAATGATTGGAAGGTTGGGAAGTATGTTCCAAAGTTCTAAGCCTTACATAGCCATGATATCTCTGCAATTTGGCTATGCAGGCATGAACATTATCAGCAAGGTTTCTCTCAACAGAGGGATGAGTCATTATGTGTTAGTCGTTTATAGACATGCTTTTGCTACTGCTGCTATTGCCCCTTTCGCTATTTTTCTCGAGAGGTACTTAAACATAAACAATACCTGAAGAAGAGTGATCTTCGTGTAGCGACAAGGATTTGGTTTAACATGTATGCATGCGTTGCTTATTTGCAGGAAAGTGAGGCCAAAGATTACATTTCCCATTTTCATGCAAATGTTTGTTCTTGGTCTTCTCGGGTCAGTTTCCTTCTTTTTTTTCCCCCCCGATAGGTGAAGATAGAATTTGTTGAAAAGAATTGAACCTGATCAGTTTGTTTATGACAGGCCTGTGATTGATCAAAACTTATACTATGCTGGACTGAAGCTCACTTCTCCTACCTATTCTTGTGCCATTAGTAACATGTTACCTGCAATGACATTTGTTATGGCTGTCATCTGCCGGTATATATACATCAGCAACCATCAATCATCTTTCTTTCAGAACAATTCATTATGGGCTGAAAAGTGATTATCATCTTTTTTTTTTTTTTTTTTTGAAGAATGGAGAAAGTGGACATTAAGAAAGTTAGATGCCAGGCAAAAGTGATTGGAACTGTTGTGACTGTGGCTGGAGCCATGTTGATGACATTATACAAAGGTAATGTTATTAACTTGATATGGTCTGAGCACTCCCATGTCCATGCACCCTCTGCCTCTGAAGCTACTGGTTCAGCTGATAAGGACTGGTTAATGGGCTCCATCCTCCTCATCATTGCCACTCTTGCTTGGGCATCATTCTTCATTCTTCAGGTAAATTCTTATTAGTGACTATCATTAGATATTCAGTTTGTTTCTTACTTAAAAGTTCTCGAAAGGTTTATTATTATTTTTTGGTGCGTTATAGGCAGTGACACTTAGGAGGTACCCAGCTCAGCTGTCACTTACATCCCTTGTGTGCTTTATTGGCACGTTACAGTCCATAGCTGTGACGTTTGTGATGGAACACAAGCCCTCTGCATGGACCATTGGCTGGGACATGAATCTTCTTGCTGCTGCTTATGCTGTGAGCTTCCATATCAATCCCATGACATAACTTATGATTAATAAATCAACAAAAGATCTAACAAATATGTACGTTCATCATTACACAGGGAATTGTTTCATCAGGTATTGCATACTATGTCCAAGGGCTTGTCATGCAAAAAACAGGACCTGTCTTTGTCACTGCTTTTAGCCCATTGATGATGATCATAGTAGCTGTAATGGGTTCCTTCATTCTAGCTGAAAAGATTTATGTTGGAGGGTATGCTCATCTTCTTCTTCTGAACTTACATCTGAAAATTAAATGTCCAAACCAAAAATAGTAATAATTTACTTCGTTAAACAGTGTTCTTGGTGCTGTACTGATCGTGGTCGGGCTCTACTCAGTTCTATGGGGCAAGTACAAGGAAAACAAAGAAAAAGAAGCTGAGACAGTCCCAGAACCCATCAAGTACTGTAATGAAGATAATGGTATGAATATCCAAGGAAGTGAAGCAAATGACATAGAGATGCAAAGAAACCAAGCCACACTGGCTATCAGTGTTCCAGTTTCACAGCCTCCCATGTTAGATAAGGAAACACCAAAAGCTTAATCAGCCCTGAAGAGAGAGACCTATAGAGGGAAAATATACATAGCAGAGTTTCACAAAATGACCATGTGAGGGAAGGAAAACTAAAGAGCTTTTCTTTTTTCTTCCTTTTTTTCTTTTACTTCCTCTCTTTTTTGTAATGTCAATTTTCAATAAATTTTCCTCTATTTTTGTTTCAACTTTTTTCACTGTTTTCCTTAATTTTTTTCCATTAAAAAATAATGGGATTTCTTTATCTTTGATATATAAGCATATTATCCTGAAATCGAAGTAAGAGAGTGCACAATCAAAGACTATAGTAAGAATGACACTTTCATTGAAAGTTGTAATTCTTTAATATTCATCATTGGTCACGAAAGTCTGATTCTGATTCCACTCATCTTACCTATTTCGTTTTTCACAATTCTTATATGATTTCTCATCAACTTTCGGGTCCTTTCTGAGTTTGATATTCCTATAGAATCGAATTCGAACACGGTTCTTTTGATTCATCATATGCTAAGAAGTTTGTTACACTTGCATTTCAAGGTTCAGGAATATATAAGAATTGCATGCTTTTTCAAAGCTAGAAGATCACAAACAAAGATTAGCACTAGAAAACGTGTTTCACTTGAACCTTTCACTTCCACTTTTCGTATCTTTTAGTATGTGTTATAATAAAATGGCATGCGTTCTTCTTTTTCTGTCACCAAGTGCGGGTAGGTGTTGTTCATTATAAATTCATAAAGACATGCCAGTTAATTGCTTTAACTAAAGTAGACATATTATGCATAAAATGATACATTAACTCTATGGTATTTCCATTGAACTTTGATTGCACAAATGTTTAGTACAATGTTGGAGCTATTTTCTGTATGGAAATTGAATTGTATTATAATTTTCTACTCCCACTTTCAAGTATATAAGAGCTCAACTTGAAGCCCTATCTAAGTAATACTTAAAGAAGAAATAACTACATAATTATGATAATTTCTAAATTCATTATTAGAAATTGAGACCATTATTACAAGAAATTGATTATTTATATTATTAACGACTATTAATATCTACTAATTAATATGTAATTTTAATTTATTATATAGGATGATTTGTTTTAATTTTTTTGACAATTCTTTGTAGTCATTGGATGAAATAATATGTGTCGGGACTTCCTATATTGATTAAACTGTTTTCAATATTCTTGAAGATAATCATCATATTATAAAGGTAAATTTAGGTTATCTTAATTAGCTTCCTATATTAATTAGATTACCTTTTTTTGTCAACATAACTGGATTAAAATGTTATAAAAGCTTAATGAAGTTTGTCGGATAATCTTTAGTAGAAATTTGATGCTAAGAGAAGATTAATCAGGGACACCTAAAGATCTTTGATGACAACATCAACTCCTCAAAGAAGAAGAAAATAAAGGTCTCAATTTCTTGTAATAATATAATAATATATGCCATATATAAGATCTTATTTTTTTCTTCGAACCATAATTTAGATGTTTTGAATGTGTTCTGATCGGTTCGATTTAAGTTAAGTACAATCAACTCTCCTTAAATTTTTTTGTTTTATTCACAAACTGTGTTTGTTTTATGTTGTTTGCATATATTGTTTCTCTTTGTGCTACAAGATCTTTCTACAAGTGGAAAATATTCTTAAATATCATAATGTAAATGCTTTCTTTCCTAATTAGTGATGGTCAAGTAAGCAACAACAATGATTTTGTGACGATAGTTAGCCATGTAGCATCAACATATATAACACGTGCATAATTGGCATATATTGCGGTTATAAATTATTTTCTGAAAATATATAGATGAGACTACAGAAACATATACTTTAAAATATGATAACTAACAAGATAATTGTATTAAAAAATCATGAATTAAAAAATATAAATAGCTGCATGGAAGTATATAGGAATTGAAAATTGTCGAATCTAATTAATGGCTACAGCTTAGAAACCACTTTGAAAAATGGTAATATAGATAGGAAAATCAGTAGTGTATATCGTGCGAATCACCATTATGCAACAACGATTCTCCTCAAAACTTTAATTATCCCATATCTTGCTCCAACCCCATTAGGGTTTTTCTTTTTTCTTTTTTTACTTCCAAACAGTCCTGAAGATGATTTGTCTTATCACAATCAGACACCAAGCTGAAGAAGAAGAAAAGAAATGGTACTTGTCATCAGCCTCCACTCCAATTTGCTGATTATATATGTATTAATTATTTGATCCAATCATTACAAGTAAAAGCATTGTCAGCTTCCATGCTTGTGGATTGAAGAATTGGAATAGAAAGAGATACAATGAAGAATCGTGAGAATAAGGCCACTAATTACTTCAGTGCACAATTGTTCTCATTTAATAATCTGCTGCGTATCTACAACTTGGATGGCATGATTTGGAATTTTCATTTTGTTTGAAAAATATGTAGAAGAGTTATAATGATATATGTTGGATTTAATCCAAAGTGTGGGCATATATATATATGAATTAATTGTATATTATGAACCATCATAAAGTTAAACCCAGTTAAAGTAATCTATTAAAGTTAAAGGCTTTGGACTACATGGCAATTAATAAAGTATAGGTTTTAATGTGTAGGGACCCAAAAGTCTTATTTATATTTTATAACGGGCTAAAGTAGAAATAAGACAAATTATTTAAAAAGTTAGGATTATGGTCCTTAATTCATATAAACAATTGTCTTTTCTAATATCTCAAGACGATTCTTGAGAGAAAAAACGTTCCTTTCTAGTTTTTAGGAAAAGCCTTTAATCTTTATCATGGTCTTTCAAGAACATTTCCGTTTTTTATTACATAAAGTTTTGGTTTATACTTTAACCATTAACGATCGATAATAACTACAAGTACTGATACCACTGCGTCCCCCCATAAGCGCTTACAAGGGAATGTAAAATCAAATCCTAAATATATCCCCACTCTAAAGGCCCATTGACTTATGGGTCTTGGACCACACAGGCTACACATTGGCCCACAGGAGGGGCCACCTTGAGACCACCCTCTTGGGTTCTCATTCCAAATTATTTTTCTGGAACTTGAACTTATAATGTTGGGCAAATCCAGTCTGTAACCTGGTGGCTCTGGTATCACTGAGCCCCCTATAAGCGCCTACAAAAGGAGGTGAAACTAAATCCTAAATATGACCATTGATAAAGACATAATAATAATAAGAAGCTAATGTTTATACTTTATCAGGACTAAAAACATCCTTAGAGCTGTAGCATTTTGGAACCACATATTTTAAAGTTCGCTTTAGGAACAAATGAGATATTTGGTCCACTAGAACATTTGGTTATTTTTACAAATTTTATATTTGGTTCATACATGATGTTTCGGTTTATGCGGTTTTAGCATAAATCAATTACACGTGCTTTTAATTTATATTTTTGTATGAAAATTGATTGTTCAAGGTATCTTCAAATATTGATATAATTGATTTTTTATTAATATTGTGAAACAAATTAATTGAAACAATATGTTCCTAAAGTAGCCTCTCTTGTGTAAATTAATTTATTTTATAATATTAAGATTGTTATGTATGTGTAATTCATGTAGGTATTGACCAGCCCAAAGGGAATTCAATACCATTTGTCTTATCACTATCTGAAAGAACCGTAAAGGTGTAATAGTTTCGCAAAAATTTCAATCTGACCGCAGTTACTTATAAGGTTCTGCCGCAATTACTTGTAAAGTTATACCGCAATTACTTGTAAATGTATCTGTCGGTTACTAGATATAAAGTAACTGTATCAGCAACTGTTAATTTTTCAGCACAAATGAAAACAGAAATGACTACGAAATTAAACAGATCAATATCAAAATTTGGTAACGCAATTCAGCACATCTTGCCTACATCTGCGGGGCCCTCACCTAACTTAGTTCTTTCACTAACGACAATAGTTCTATACAAGGCCTTATTGAGCTAACACCACTCAACCCTTGACATTATCCCTTGTCCTCATAGCTTATGAAAGAATTTCACACCCAATAGTACAACCGTATCGTACTAACCTCAACAGAAAATTTTTCTTAACAATCTTTTGAAACAAAAGCAGTGAATAAATCACTCAAGTGATCTCAACACTCAAGAAAACATTTGACAAAAAGACACGAAATAATTTCCTGCATTATCATGAAATCAAAAGTAGCTAAATAATCATACAGAAACACCCAACAAGAACTTCACCAAGTCAGCCACGATTCAGGTGTAGAAGCTAGATCACGCATTCATCAATAACACCTTTGGATGTCTTAAATTTTCTTCACACTTGGTGACATTACCCACAAGCCGCCCTTGAAGCAATAAAAACATTCATATCAAACAGCACACCTTTTGCTCTTCCATTCATCGTGAATACTTACTAGAAAAACCTCATCAAAACACTCATGTCTTTTCTATAAAACATAGACAGCACCCAGTGACCCACGCAATAAGACTAACACCACAGAACAACACCCAGTGACCCATGCAAAAAGACCAACATCTAGAAATTCACGTCAACATCCACGTAGAAGAAAAATCACCCAACAGCTCATGTGTAGCCTTTAATCAACAACGTAGCACCACGGCAAAATTTCAAGACTACAAAACTTACACATAGCTCTCACACACGTCACCTTGCTTAATCCATATCTTTAGAAGATACATAATCCACATGAATCTTCATCTAAGATAGAGTTTTATTTGCACAACAACTCTATCTAAGAAGCAATTCAAGTAAGACTTCTTGATTTATATTTTTAATTATTATCTGAACATCCAATAATCAAAAATGTCAAAATTAAACAGAAAGATATATAATAAATATCTTAATAATCTCTCCCTTTTTGGTATTTTTGTCACAAATAAGAAACCACCTTAATCAAAGTTTCAAACAACATCCATCAAATTCTTCAAGTTTAAGAAACATCCAAAGAAACAATAATGAATAATTATCCAATCATCCAAATTTCTCCACCTTAGGACAAAAGATGCCAAAAAGCAAAACTAATAGTCACGAAAATAACTTAAAATCTCCTCCTTAAATGATCAGTCACCAAAAATAATATGATGTCTCTCCCTTGGGACAAATTGTTAGACCCCATTTTCGGAGTCCAACATTCGGAGTCATAAACCTTGGGCTTGCACAGTACCTTGTGAGGTGATTTCCAATAATCCTAAATAATCATCATCCTATAAGAATGGAGGCCCACACTAGTCAAACACCAAAATTACAATATGACTTCATTAAAGAAAATCTGCAGTTATGTAACTCTAGTTCATTTTGAAGCCAAAAATCACCTCAATCGGAGCTCTACAGGTCGAGATATACTTAGAAAACTAAAGCATGCACATAACACAATTATGCTCTCCCAATTGACCCCTCACTTTCTCTTTAACAAAAAAAAATATAATCATGTCAGCTTCAAAAGATACAAATTTTTATGGAGAGATAGGCAAAGATGTTAGAAAACCATTGCTTCAAGATTCACTTCATTTGGGAGTCGGATGAGGAAGTCACTACAACAAAAATGACATACGGTAACAGGTAATAAGTGTTATTAAATATGAATAGTAACACTAATGACTATGCT
>JANZLD010000235.1:4890003-4902946 GCA_026413575.1 Erythroxylum carthagenense | reverse complement strand
AGAAGAGATGCTTGGTTCAAAAGAAAGCTCTTGATTTTCTCTACCTTTTTCCCTTCTTGCAAAACCTCTAAATCTCTCTAGAAAGCTTAGAGAAGATGAAACCCTAGCTCAACTTTCTTCCTTCCTCTCAACCACCAAAATCTCTCTTTCTCTCTCTCATTAATTTGTTATTTCACTTTTCCTCTTCCATTTTCGTTTTTCTCCTTCTTAAAGACGGAAACAACACTTCTTTCTTCCCATCTTACCCTTAATGACTTATAAAAGTCCACCTTGACCTTCCTTTAATGCCTTATGGTTTTTAGACTTATATGGCTTGCCAAAGTTGCCCTCACACTCTCTTACCACTTTAATACTTCCACTAACCCCCGTCATATTTTCTTCCATACTTTAACAAAATTAAACAATCCTGAATAATAACTTATCTATCAAAACCTTGAAATCAAATTTAAATCATGCTTATTCATAAAAAAAATTTCAGGGCCAATACAAATCAACGTCAAAACAAGAATCCTGTAATGTTATCAATCTTAACGAATAAAGAAACATAAGAATCACTTCAATTCTATCTTCATAAGACTGATCAAATTCATAAACTCTATCATTAAGCATAGCCTTATGTTTACATCAATCAACTGAACATTAGAAAATTCATAAATAAAAACTTAGAAAGCCTAAATGACAACTCCTTCGAACCTCTTTTTGATTTTTTTTGTTTTATAAATAACATCAAACTATACTTCAAAATATAAAGCACAAAGTCCCTGTACCCCTCGAAGAAATTCAAACTTGGGCTTATTCCTCGTCACATTATCCTGACCATCAACTGTCTGGTTGATTTCTTCATCTGAAGCAACTGATTTAATCATCAGTCTGAACAGTTTCTTCAAAAGCGGTAACTAACTGTGAATCTAGACAATTTATTATTTTTTCTTTACTACGTTTTTGTGCTTGTACTTGACCTTTTCTAACCCAAGAGTACTTCGATAACATGGGTTGCTGCTAGAAATTTAATAGAGAGTGTTTAGATTTTCGATGGCCCCTATGAAATATCATTTGTAACAACTTGTAACATTTCGATCTTAAGTGTCCGATTACTCCACAAAAGTGACATGTAGGTATGAAGCTCCGATTTTCCTTTGAGGTTTCTCCTTGGACAGATCTGGTCGCACTAATTTTCTCATCATTTGACTTGGACCATTCACCTCTATAGCTAAATTCCTTGAAGGTCTCCTTTAGTCTTACAAATTTCTAACAACTTTTCTAGCTTTTCAATACCTTCATTTAACATTCTTATTCCCTTTTCATACTGACAAGCTTCAACTTTGTTTCAATAAGCTCATCTATTGTAGATAACAAATTCTTCTCAAGGTCTTAAATGTTGTTCTTCATGGTAAAGTTTTCTTCCTTCAACTTCTCATTTTTCTTAATATTTGGACCTATTTAGAATACATTAACTCATAGGCTTCATAAATACCTTCCTTTTTATCATCTGAAGTATTGTCATCACTGTCATAATTTGAGATTGAGCTTTGAGCTGATTCGTTTGTGTTTTTCTCGAAATTTTCTGATTTACTCACGTTTTCATCATTGTTTACTTCTTTCTTGATTGCTATAAAGCAAGTAACTGGACTTTTGTTGTATAAAGTAACTAACGCAGCACTATTAACAACTTCTTCTTCACTATCATTCTCACTTCCGGATTCATTATCACTTCAAGTACTTGTATAGGACTTCTCTTGTCTCTTCTTCAAGGTGTTAGCACATTCTACTTGCATATGTCTGAAGCCTTGATATTTATGAGATTGAATTTTCTTCAATTTTTTTCACCCTTTTGAGTTCCCCTTGTTGTTTGAAATTACTATTTGATGAGTTCCTACTGTTTTACCTAAAATCGAATCTATCATTCATTATTTTCTTTAACCACTTACTGAAATTTCTTGTCAATAAATCCATATCCTCATTCTCATCGAATTCATCTTCAAAGTCATTCTTCTCTCGATTATACCTCAATAAATTCATCTCAAAGTTAGTAAGAATCCTAATTATCTTATCCAAGACAATTCAATGATATCATAGGTTTCTTCGATAGCTGCAATTTTTTATATACACATAAGAGGCAACGATCTCAATGTCTTCTTAACCAGTTTCAGGTTAGAGTACTTCTTCCTGAGTTGATGTGCTTGGTTTGTTATGTCACGCAGTCTCTTATAAAAATCTCCAATGGTTTCACTCTAATCCATCATCAGCTTTTCAAATCTCATAGCCAGCATTTGAAGTTTTGAGACTATCACAGATTTCAATCCTTCATGTATAGTCTACAAAGTTTCCCACGCTTCTTTCATCGATTCACAAGCTAATATCATAGCAAAGCGACCTTCATCAATTGCACTGAAGATGGCATGCAGGCCTTGAGAATTTCCAATCGCGCTCTCTTCTTCAGTCGTTGTCCACTCAGATGCATCTTTAGACACCAATTCTCCCTTTTCATTAGTCGTCACTAGATGTGTCCATCCATTTAAAATCGAGTTCCATGCTCTTGTTCCTTGTAGCTGAATGAATACTCTCATCCATGATTTCTACGCAAGTTAATTTGAACCATTTAACAATAGTGGCCTAATGATTGATATCTCTTCTCTTATAGCCATAATTGTGAAACAAGGATCTGCATTGACTTGATGTACCAAGTTTTGATTTAGTGACTTGCTCTGATACCAATTGAAAGAACCGTAAGGGTGTATTAGTTTCGCAAAAACTTTAATTTGATCGCAGTTACTTATAAGGTTCTATCGCATTTACTTGTAATTGTATTTATCAGTTACTAGATATAAAGTAACTGTATCAGCAACTGTTAATTTTTCAGTACAAACAAAAACAAAAAAAATTAATACAAAATTAAACAGATCAACACCGAAATTTGGTTACGCAGTTCGGCACACCTTGCCTATGTCTGTTGGACCCTCACCTAGCTTAATTCTTTCACTAATGACAATAATTATACACAAGGCTTTACTAAGCCAACACCACTCAACTCTTGATACTATCTCTTATCCTCATAACCCGTAAAAAATTTTTATACCCAATAGTATGACCGCCTTGTACTAACCTTAATAGAGGATTTTTTTTCAACAATCTTTTGAAATAAAAATAGTGAATCAATCACTCAAGTGATTAAACAAACAACGTAACACTCAAGAAAACACTTGACAAAAAGATAAGCAATAATTTCCTACACAATCATGAAATCAAAAGCAGTTAAATAATCACACAGAAACATTCAACAAGAACTTCATCAGGTCAGCCACAATTCAGGTGCAGGAGCTAGGTCACACATTCATCAACAATACCTTTGGATGTCTTCAATTTTCTTCACTCTTGGTAACGTTACACACAAGCCACCCTTAAAGCAATAAAAACATTTAGATTAAACAGCACACCTTTTTCTCTTCCATTCACCGTGAATACTCTCCAGAAAAACTTCATCAAAACACTCATGTAATTTCTACAAAACATGGACAGCACCTAGTAACTCACGCAATAAGACTAATACCACAAAACAACACCCAATCACCCACGTAAAAAGATCAACACCCAGAAATTCACGCCAACATCCACATAGAAGAAAAATCACCCAACAACTCTTGTGTAGCCTTCAATCAACAATGTAACACCACGACAAAAATTCAAGACCACAAAACCTACATGCAGCTCTCACACACGTCACCTTGCTTAATCCATATCTCCAAAAGAAACGTAATCCACATGAATCTTCATCCAAGATAGAGTTCTATTTACACAATAATTCTATCCAAGAAGCCAATTCAAGTAAGACTTCTTGATTTATATTTTTCATCATTATTTAAATATCCAACAAAAATGTCAAAATTAAACAAAAAGATATATAATAAATATCTTAACACTATCGGAAACCAAGCTAAAGAAGAAGAAAAGAAATGGTACTTCTTGTCATCATCCTCCACTCCATTTTGCTAATTATATATGTATTAATTATTTGGCCCAATCATCACCAGTAACAACATTGTTAGCTTCCATGCTTGTGGATTGAAGATTTGGAATAGAAAGAGAGATAATGAAGAATCATAAGAATATGGCCACTAATTACTTCAATGCATAATTGTTCTCATTCAATAATCTACTGCATATCTACAACTTGGATGGCATGATTTGGAATTTTCATTTTGTTTGAAAGATATGTAGGAGAGTTAAAATGATATATGTTGGAATTAATCCAAAGTGGGTGTATATATATATATAAAGTTAAGCCCCGTTAAAGTGAGCTATCATTGTATATTATGAGTTATCATAAAGTTAAGCCTGATTAAAGTGATAAATTAAGGTTAAAGGCTTTCAACTACATGACATCCAATAAAGTATAAGTTTGAATGTGTAAAGACCCCAAAGTCTTGATTTATATTTTATAATGGGATAAAATAGAAATAAGGCAAATTATTTAAAGAGTTAGTGTTATGGTCCCTAAATCACATAAACAATTGTCTTTTCTGATATCTCATCAGTCAGAGAAGAGACTATTCTTGAGAGAAAAAACGTTCCTTTCTGGTTTTTAGTAAAAACCTTTAATCTTTATTATGGTCTTTCAATAACGCTTCTATTTTTCTAATACATAAAGCTTTGGTTTATACTTTAACCATTAACCATTGATAAAAACCAGAAGTACCTTTATTACACTTTGACCATTTGGATAAAGACATAATAATAATAAGAAACTAATGTATTTGGGTTTATACTTTAACTATAAAGACCAAAAACATCCTTAAAGCTTTAGCATTTTGGAACCAAATATTTTAAAGTTGGCTTTAGGAACAAATGAGATATTTGGTCATCTACTACATTCAATTATTTTTACAAATTTTATATTCGGTTCATACATGATGTTTTGGTTTACGTGGTTTTAGCATAATCAATTACATATGCTTTTAGTTTATATTTTGTATGAAAATTGATTACTCAAGTTATGTTCAAATATTGATATAATTGATCTTTTATTAATATTGTGAAATAAATGGATTGAAACAACATACTGCCAAAGTAGCCTATGTTGGAATTAATGTTGTGTATGTGTAATTCGTGTGGGTATTGACCAGCCCAAAGGGAGGTCAATAGTTTGGCCGAATTACATGTAAAATTGTGGTAATAATATGTGACAATTATTAGGTTTTCTATGTGAACAATTAATTAGTCCAAAGAAAGGTTAATTGTTTAACATTTTTGTTATTGTCAATATTTGATTACTACACCAAAATTACCAGTTGCAAGTTGATATTTCTATTCAAAGACTAAATATTAATGTTGTGTTAAGTATCTTACAATAGGCTTTACTAATATTTGATTTTATATGATGACGTGGAATTTATGTGAGCTTGTTTGTTATTTGTTTGGTTCTCTGTTCAGTTGCTACTTCTGATTCTACTATTACTGCCAGTATCAATTTCATGCCCGTGCTTAACGGCACAAACTTTAAGGTATGGAAAGAAACGTTATGATTGTTCTCGATGTTATGGATCTAAACCTTGCATTAAGGACTGAACGACCTGTCGATCTTATGACTAACAGTTCCTTTAATGATAAAAGGGACATGGAAATGTGGGAATGTTCGAATCGCATGAGTCTTATGATCATAAAGTGAGTTATTCCAGAAATCTTTAGGGGAACTATCCAAAAATCTTTAGGGGCACTATGTTCGAAGGGGTAACTACTGTCAAAGATTACTGTGAGAAAACTGAAAAGAGGTGCCAAAAGCGAAAAGGCTAAAACAAGTAAGATTTTGGCAAATCTCATTTCAATGAGGTATAAGGGAAAAGGAAACATAATGAAGTACATCTTGGAGATGTCACATCTTGCTTCGAAACTAAAGGCACTAAAGTTAGAGTTGTTTGAGGATTTGCTTGTGCATTTAGTTTTGATATATCTTCCTGCACAATTCAGTCAGTTTAAGGTTAGCTACAACTATCAAAAGGAGACTTGGACTCTAAATGAGCTCATTTTTCATTGTGTGTAAGAAAAGGAAAGACTAAAGAAAGAGAAGATAGAGTGCTCATTTCGCAACTACCTTAAAGGACAAGAACTTGAAAAGAAAGAA
This sequence comes from Erythroxylum carthagenense, assembly GCA_026413575.1. Lineage (NCBI taxonomy): Eukaryota > Viridiplantae > Streptophyta > Magnoliopsida > Malpighiales > Erythroxylaceae > Erythroxylum > Erythroxylum carthagenense. Next base: position 4,896,831 of record JANZLD010000235.1, on the reverse strand, counting down.
GGACAAGGAAGCTACAGGTGTCGCACCACAAAAGAAACAACATAAGCAATAGGATAAGGCTTTTGCCTATTTTCTGTGAAAGTACTGCACACAAGAAAAATGATTGGACCAAATATCACGCATGGCATACAAAGAAAGGTAAATTTCTTACTTGGGTTTGTTTTGAGGTTAATTTAACTTCAGTACATATGCACACTTGGTGGCTAGATTCTAGTCCTACTACTCATATCGGTGTGTCTATGCAAGGTTGCCTGAGCTACCAAAAGCCAATTAATCTTGAAAGATACATCTATATGGGTGATGGTAAAGTAGTAGAAGTTGAGGCTATTGGAACTTTTAGGTTATTTTTAAAGACTGATTATTATTTGGATTTGAATGAGACTTATATCGCACCATCATTTAGACAAAATTTAGTTTCTATTTCTGCATTGGACAAATTTGGTTCCTTCTGTTTATTTGGAAATGATCAATTTAGTCTTTTTTAAGGTGTATTACCTGTTGGTATCGATTCTTTATCATTTATTGATAACGTATATTCAATTAATATGGTTGCCTCATATAATGAAACATTGCATATATGTAGAGGTATAAAGCAAAAATTAACCAATGAGAATTCTGCTTCACTATGACATAAGCATTTAGGGCATATTTCTAAACAAAGAATTCAACATCTTATGTTTTATAGAATTCTTGATCCCCTTGATTATGCGAACTTTGAAATTTGTATTAATTATATTAAGGGGAAATAGACAAACCTAAGAAAATCATGTGCCAACAGGGTTATGGACGTCTTAGAACTCATACATATAGAAAATTATGGGTCATTCCCTACAGCTTCATGGAATGGTCAACAATATTTTATTACATTCATTGACGATTAATCCCATTATAGCTACTTGTATCTCATTCATGTAAAGTCCCAGTCTTTGGACGTGTTTAAAAATTATAAGGCTGAGGTTAAGAATCAGCTCAACAGAAGAATAAAAAGTGTCTGATCTGATCGTGGTGGTGAATACTATAGTAGATATGACATATCAGGTGAACAAAGTCTAGGACCATTTGCTAAGTTCCTTGAAGAGTACGGTATCGTCTTATAGTACACCATGCCAGGATGTCCTATCATGAATGGTGTTGCTAAAAGACGAAACAAAACATTGAAGGGTATAGTAAGGAGTATGATTAGTCATTCTACTTTACCACAATTTCTTTAGGGAGAAACATTAAAGACTGCAACTTACATACTCAATAGGGTTTTAACTAAAGCAATTATCAAAACCCCTTATGAGCTTTAGACAAGCAAAAGGCCCAGTTTGAACCACTTGCACATTTGGGGTTGTCTAGTTGAGGCAAGGCTATATAAGCCAAATGAAAAGAAACTGGATTCTAGAACTATTAGTAGTTATTTTGTTAGATATTCCGAAAGGTTTAGGGGTTACAAGTTTTGTGATCTCACTGTAAAGTTAATTTTTGAGACAAAAATGCTCAGTTCTTTAAGGATGTTGAGTTTGGGAGGGAAGACAAAGTGAGAGACATTGTCTTTGAAAAGGATTATTTGAATATTCCTCCAGTTATTGTTGACAATGATATAAGTTTTATTCCTGATATTGTCAAAGTAACAAATCCAGAACAATAAGACAATATAAAGGAACTCCCTATTCAGATTACAAAAATTATTCTAGAAGAACAAAATCACCAACCTCAAGAACTAGTGCATTAAGGAGACCTACTAGAGAAAGGAGAAATGTGATTCTAGATGATTACATTATATTTCTCCAAGAACATAAGGTTGACATTGGCGTTGTGGAAGATGATCCAATCAACTTCCATCAGGCTTTACAAAGTTCTAACTCTCAGAAGTGGATTAATGCCATGAATGGGGAGATAAAGTCTATGAAAGACAATGAAGTTTGGGATCTTGTCTTATTGCTTGAAGGTGTAAAAACTCATCGGTTGCAAATGGACATTTAAAACTAAGAGGGATTCCAAGGGCAATATAGAGAGATATAAGGCTCATCTAGTTGCCACGGGCTTTACACATTTCAACCTTAAGTTGAATCAAATGGATGTAAAGACTGTGTTTCTCAATGGTGACATTGATGAGACAATTTATAAGGTACAACTAGAAAACTTTATGTTAAGAGACCAAAAGCAAATGGTTTGTAAATTGAAGAAATCCATCTATGGGCTAAAACAAGCTTCTCGTCAATGATGTTACAAATTTCATTAAGTTGCTTTTTCGTTTGGTTTTGAAATAAATGCTATTGATGATTGTATATACCATAAGTTCAGTGATAGCAAGTTTATTTTTCTAATTTTATATGTCGATACATATTGCTTGCCAACAATGATATAGGCTTATTACACGAAACCAAAAGCTTTCTGATAAAGAAATTTTAAATGAAAGATCTTGGTGATTCTTCTTTTGTATTAGGGATACAAATACACCGAAATTACTATTGGGGTATACTTGGGTTGTCACAAAAGAGCTACATCGAGAAAATTCTTAAGAGCTTTGACATGCAGGATTGTAAACCAAACGATACCCCTGTTGCTAAGGGAAACAAGTTTAGTATCAGTCAATTCCCCAAGAATGAGTTTGAAACTAAAGAGATGCAGAAGATTCCTTATGCTTCAGCAGTAGGGAGTCTAATGTATGCTCAAGTATGTATGCATCCAGATATTGTGTATATTGTTGGAATGCTAGGCAGATACTTAAGTAATCTTAGAATGGATCACCGGAGAGAAGCCAAACGAGTTATGCGATACTTACAGAGAACAAAAGATTACATGCTCATATACAAGAAGTCGGATCAGCTAGAGATCATTGGGTATTCTAATTTTGATTTCATTGGATACCAAGATAGTCGGAGATCCACATCAGGCTACATTTACCTGCTAGTTAGAGGAGTTATTTCTTAGAAAAGTGTTAAGCAGACACTCATATCTTCTTCCACTATGGCAGTGGAGTTTATAGCATATTATGAGGTATCCAATCATAGAATATGACTGCAGAATTTTGTCACTGGTCTGCGCATTGTAGATGGTATTGAAAGACCACTAAAGTTATTTTGTGACAATAAGTCAAAAGTGCTATACTTCAACAACAACAGGAGTTAAACGAACTCAAAGAATATAGACCTCAAGTTCCTAGTTGACAAAGAAAGAGTTCAAGATGGTCAAATGTCTAATGAACATATTGGGACAAGCTCCATGGTTATGGATCCGCTCACTAAGGGATTATCACCTAAGGTCTTTCATGAGCATGTCGCTCATATGAGTGTTGTATCTATTGAAGATATGTCATTTTAGTAAGAGTTTGTTATCTCAAATGATTTTCAGTTATAGAAACTTTTATGATTTATTTGAATCTTAAAATTTATTTGGTTGATATCACTAAAGAATAAGAAATTTGGACCAGTTGGAAGTAGGCATGTTAAGATCACATTACATGTAATTTTCATGCTACACATCCATGTTTCATCTATGTTATTTAATTATAGTGGCATAAGTTACCATTGATGGGTTTAGTTATGATATGTGTATAATGAAAACCGCTTTGATCCTATGTTATTATAATTGATGGACAAAATTGATTAAAGATGTATTTAGAAGTGATAGCAAATTTTGAGCTCACAGAGTTATGGCATGATATACAATTAAAGGAAATATATATATATATATATATGATCAAAGTGAAAGATTGTTGGATTTAATCCAATGTGTGGGTTAACTTTATGATAGCTCATAATATACAATTAATGCTATCAAAAAGTTAAGCTTGGTTAAAGTGATATATTAAGGTTAAAGGCTTTAGGTTATATGACATCTAATAAAGTATGGGCTTTAACTTGTAAAAACCCAAAAGTTTGATTTTTACTTTATGACGGGTTAAAATAGAAATAAGACAAATTATTTAAACAATTAGGGTTATGGTCCCTAAGTCATAAAAATAATTGTCTTTTCTGATATCCTAACAGTCAGAAAAAAGACGGGTAATTACAAGACTCAAGAATCACATTATTCTCATAGATCCATGTATCAAATTTAAATACACTTGATGATTTGACATGATTGTTTTTGTGATTGGTGACGATTTTCATCGTAAGGAATTAAATTCTATCAATATAATCTAATTTTTGAGGTTTGAATTTTTTGGGTTTCAATCTGAATTCAACTTGTCCCATTAAGAGTTGGAATGCAAATTTTTAGTTTAGTTTGTGGTTTCATCTACAAAAAAGTGTTGAAAATATTTTCTAACATTGGATTTTTGACAATGAAACTAGTAAAATTACAGATATGCAATGTAATATTATTGAGAGATAGAATAAGCTTCAAAAGAGTCATTGCAACAGTGAATGTTTAAGGCTTGCTTGATTCTACTATAATTCTTTTTCTTTTATTTTCTTTTTTAAATTTAGTAAAAATTTTGCTTCATGAATTTTCTATTTTTATTTTATTTAAAATATAAAATATAAAAAATAGAAGTTAAATCATATGGTCAAAAAGATCATATCCCTTTTATATAATCCATCGTCCATTAAAATTTTATCCATGTGTATATATAAGAGCAGATTCTTACTAGGTGTTGTTGTTATACATGAAGTCTTTTGTTAATCGTTTTGGTCATACATAAATTCAACAATATTATATCCCATGTTTTTCTAAACTTAAATAGCTCGGCAACTTTTCTATTTTGATCTTACACGACAAATTTAGATTTTTTAAACCGAGTTAAGCTTATAAATTAAATTTGAGTTTAATGTCCGACATTATGAATCCCTGATCTAGCCTGGCCATTGCAGTCCGGTCCCTACTCCATATTGTCCTAACCTGAGTCCAAAAAGTGGACAAATACCATACCATTGAGGTTCGAATTCTGCAATATTATTTTTGTACTGGTTGTGCAAGGCCCTGGGCAGTGATGACAGAGAAGACATGAGCTTACACCCAACTTATGCAGAACAACAAAAGAAGGGCTTGGACAGAACAATTATGACTGAAGAGAGCTGAACTGGGCCTGCTGACAAACACCTATGTTTCAGCAGCATCGTCGACTGATTTTGTACTTCGTTGTGCAGTTTAGTTTGTTGATTTGATAAGCAATAACAATGACTCGAATTGAGTTTGAACATCCTAAGCCCTAAGTCCAAGCCTAAAAAAGTTGTGTTTGAGCAAAATTAAGCATATTTTAATCTATTGACTTTGAGTTGAGTTAGTCCAATTTCTCATCCGAACTAAATCTGAGCTTTTTCACTAAGGCAAGACAGATAGTACCATGTATTTAAATTACTCATTGTGAACAATGCAACTTTAATAAGTCCTTATAGTTATTTCTTATATCACTTTGCACTTTAATATTACTAAAATAGTATTTATTGCATTATAATGTTATTAAAATAATATTCATTACACCTTGAAAGTGATAACCGGGATAATGTTAAGAGTTTATTTAGACCTCTTGTGAAACATTTAAGTTAAAAATCAATTTTTTAACAAGTGTTTTAAAAAATATTTTTAGATCAAATTAGTGTAAGGTAAGTCCAAATTACTAATTGTGACATGACATAAGCTAAATTTAGTATTCATATACTAAAAATTGCTAAAAACTTAATTTGGTTAAGATTTAGATGCTATTAGTATTGTTTTAAAGACGTTAAGATGTAACATGATACTATAAACAATAATAGAGATTAATTTAGACTTTTTAAAAAACATTAGGTTATAATTTGTATCTTTTACCTAAACAAAAATTTCATGTTTCACATAAAGTCAACGTAACAGTTTCATTAATGTATAATTTCAACACATTCAAATTCAGATAGTTCACATTGTCTTTGTATTACACTAATTTTAAACTTAATTAAGCATAGTTAAATCAAAACAAATACTATTATTCTACCAATTTAAAAACTATTATTGCTGTATATGCCAATTGCTATGATGATTCCTGGTCAAAATCATCAGGCGAAAGGGAAAGGAAGTTGTCTTTTGTTCAAAATTTCAGACCAAGAACATCACAATTCCAATCCAAATGATGTATTTTATAAAATTATCAACTTGGAGGATACTTACCAACTAGAATATAATATCCAAAGTTGGTATTGGTCACCCTTTCATCGTTTCTAAATTGTTCGGGGATAAATGTGAGGTGCAGAGAGAGTCTTCTTATCTTTCTTAGGTCAAATATGCATTTCACACCTTATTATTTATGAAAAGTACTATATCTTAAATTTATTAAAATGATATTCTTTACATTTCGACTATTTTTAAGTATATAACAATATATATATATATATATATATATATGTAATATAAATAATAAATATAACTAGATGCAAATGTGGAAAAAAATACAACAACATAACCCAATAAAGGTCTTGTTGATTTGGAAAATTTAAAGAGGTTCAATAATATACAGTATTATCCTTAATTAATAGAGATTGTTTTTAATAAATTTATATAAAAATATAAATATATGAATATGCATATTAAAATAATAATAGTTAAAATAAAATAAAATAAAAATAGACATAAATGATGACGATGATCATAATAATAATAATGATGATGATAAATATATCTAAATAAAGACATAAAATAAATAATACAATAAATATAGAACAAGATCAAGAGTAAAATAAATAAATAAATACACAAACAAAAAAGAATACAAGCATTCCATTATAAGAAAATATTTAGGCTAAAAGTGATTTAAAAAATTATTAAGTGAAAATTGTATCTTTAATTAATTATTTTTATTTTTATTTTTATTTTTAAAATTATGCCAAATTTTGACGAGTTCAAATTATTTAATTATTACATTACTTA
>JANZLD010000235.1:4876271-4889903 GCA_026413575.1 Erythroxylum carthagenense | reverse complement strand
ATTTTTATTTTTATTTTTATTTTTAAAATTATGCCAAATTTTGACGAGTTCAAATTATTTAATTATTACATTACTTAGATTAAGTTGACAATCTAATTATTAAAAACAGACATACATCTAACTTTATAACAATTTAAGATGCTACTAGTATCACATATTTAGAATTTTTGAGAAACTTATGGTATGATTACTTTAATCCTTGTTTTAGAGATTTACCAAGTTTTGTCAAGGTCAAGTTTGGTGTTGATGGTGACTCCAATTCATCATTGTTGCTTCCACCAAAAGCTTAGATATATCTATCTATCACCAACCGACCATGAACTAAATGGATTCCATCATAATCGAAGTTGGACCACCTTCACCCCGCTTCATACCAAATTCACCATACCCTAGAAAAAAAAAAAAGGAAATTATCTTACTTTCCAATCTAGTGATGATGACTGCCCATAGTAAAGAGCAATTTCCTTTTAGTTATTAGTTGACTTTTTAAGAATCAAGTTGCAAAACGTTTGGATTTTAGGAAAGGCTATTTGAAAAGGAATTGCTTAATTTGCACATAAAGGGGCTGAAGCACTACTATTAGCGAGCCAATGAACCTAACTAGCAGGAATTTGTTATTGAAAGTTTGGATTTTTTCCTCTTAATTTTGAGAAATAATCATTTGCCAAATTATAACTAATAAAGACTGACCAACAAGTGAGGTTAAAATTTTAAATTTAATAAAAATTAAACGATTTAATTAGAATTGATATTAAATTATATTCTTTAAAGTTTCAAGTCAAATGTGACATTTTTGTCAAATTTAAGTTTGAATTAAGTTTTACAATTAAATTATATTAAGCCGAGTTTCAACTAATTTATCATAATTGATTGCATCTAAAATAATATAAACTCTTAAACCAAACTCAAACCTTGTAAAACCAAGTTTGATTGATTGATTTGGAGTCATACCAAACTATTCCAAAGTGGATTTGTTGATTATTAATCACCTTGAATGATTTCTAAATAACCTAATAATTATATAATTTCCGTGTTTTGAGTGGTTCATTTTGTTTAGAGAACTGAATAGTAAATATATTTTCGGTATGTGTTGTGTGTTTCATATTGTTTAATAGAAATTAGATTGTGCATTGCATGATGGAGCTCTCCCCAAGGGGTCTTTGTCAAAGTGAACGTGGATGGCTATTTGATTGCAAGAATTGGAATTGAAGAAGTGGGAATCCAATTTCTATATACTTTATTAATATATAACAACTCCTACCTTTTTTTTATTTAAATACATCATTTTATTATAAATATATATTTTATTGTATTTTATAGCTCGAAATTATATTTTATATGAGCATGAGAGATAATGGGTCGGGTCGAATTCGAGCCTGAGCTAATTTGAAATTTTATATTATAAAGTTGGGTCGGGTTAAATTCGAACCTGAGTTAATTTGAAATTTTATATTATAAAGTTATATTGAACTTAAATAATATAAAGCTCGATGAAGCCTAATTGAACCTAAGATAAGTTCGATTAAATATGTGTTTTTAAAATTTTATTTTAAGTAAAAAATTACAAACTTTAATTAGCTTAGTAATTTAAATCAAGTTTAACCCGAAGTCTAGAATAGCAGAAAAATTCAAACTCGATTTAAAATTTAATTAACTCAAACCAATTTTATTAATTTTGTATCAGAACGCACAATTTTTATTATTCCTATTCAACAATTTCCCCAATATCATAAAAATATTGTTTTTTATTATTTATTTTTCTTAATAATATTCTTAGTAAATCTATGGGCTAGGAGTAGAATTGTCTACCATCTCACCAACTTTTGATGCCTCTTCATACTTTGTTGAAGTCTCACTTCACCAACCACCAACAACTCTTAAAAATCCAACCCCACTTCCTCTCCTCCACCACCTGAAACCCACGCGCCGCCACCTTCCTCCGCCACTTTGGTGGGTCAACTGCCACCACCAACTAATAACTCAGCCCACCATTGCTTAGGTGGCACTCTATGATTGGTCAACTCCTGGTACAATTTCCAAAACTTAGACATCACCTTCTATTCACCAACTCCCTCTATTATCGATATCATCACCATCATGGCATCATATATATATCAACGCTAGTCCATAGCCATTTCTTTGAGCTTCACGAAAGCTAAACCTTTAGAAACACTCATCATTCATGGCTCTTGTTCTAGTTCTAGCCTCTGTTTTCTTCCTCCTGTTAGCCCACAAACTCTATCATAAGCTCCGGTTCAAGCTTCCCCCCGGTCCACGACCATGGCCAGTGGTGGGAAACCTCTACGACGTGAAGCCGGTGAGGTTCAGGTGCTACGCCGAGTGGGCGCAACAGTACGGTCCGATCATATCGGTTTGGTTCGGTTCGACCCTGAACGTGATAGTTTCAAACACAGAGTTGGCCAAGGAAGTGTTGAAGGAGCATGATCAACAGTTGGCTGACAGGCACAGGAGCAGATCGGCGGCTAAGTTTAGCAGAGACGGTCAAGACCTTATATGGGCTGATTATGGACCTCACTATGTTAAGGTGAGGAAGGTGTGTACTCTTGAGCTTTTTACTCCAAAGAGACTTGAGGCCTTGAGACCTATCAGGGAAGATGAGGTCACTGCCATGGTTGAATCCATTTTCAACGATTGCACCAATCCTGGTATTGTCAAATTACAACCTTAAAAGCTTGTTCTTTCTTTGTTGGTTATGTCCTAATTACTTTATATAATTTGGTTTAGCATCATCTGGTATTAATTTCTATTTACTAACCATATGATGCTGACTAATAGTTTACATTTTAGTGATGTAAACTATTAAAATGTAAACTATTATATATACGATGGGTATTCTTGATTTATATGGAGTCAACAAGATGAATATGTTTCTGAAACTCGGATGTTTGTGCAGAAAACCTTGGGAAGAGTGTGTTGGTAAAGAAATACTTGGGAGCAGTAGCATTCAACAACATAACAAGGTTGGCGTTTGGAAAGCGATTTGTGAACTCAGAGGGAATAATGGACGAGCAAGGTCAGGAATTCAAGGCAATTGTAGCCAATGGACTGAAGCTTGGGGCATCATTGGCTATGGCGGAGCACATTCCATGGCTTCGCTGGATGTTCCCATTAGAGGAGGAGGCATTTGCCAAGCACGGAGCTCGTAGAGACAAGCTAACTAGAGCTATCATGGAAGAGCATACACTTGCTCGTAAGGAGAGTGGCGGTGCAAAGCAACATTTTGTTGATGCACTCCTCACTTTGCAGGAAAAGTATGATCTTAGTGAAGATACAATCATTGGACTCCTTTGGGTATGTATGAACAACTTGTTTGTTCATCTTCTGAATCTTCTTTTTCTTGTTCTTGGGTTGAGCTTGTTGTTTCTGGTTCAGGATATGATCACTGCAGGAATGGACACAACAGCAATTTCTGCAGAATGGGCTATGGCCGAGTTAATCAGGAACCCAAGAGTTCAACAGAAGGCTCAAGAGGAGCTAGACCGAGTCATCGGTTTTGAACGAGTCATGACCGAGGCTGACTTCTCAGCCCTCCCCTATCTCCAATGTGTAGCCAAAGAGTCAATGAGGCTGCACCCTCCAACCCCTCTTATGCTTCCTCACAGAGCCAATGCGAATGTTAAAGTTGGTGGCTATGACATACCTAAGGGATCAAACATTCATGTCAATGTCTGGGCTGTAGCTCGTGATCCGGCTGTCTGGAAGGACCCTTTGGAGTTCCGTCCAGAGCGGTTCCTTGAGGAGGACGTTGACATGAAAGGTCATGACTTCCGGCTGCTTCCATTTGGTGCTGGGAGGAGGGTGTGTCCTGGTGCACAACTTGGTATCAACTTGGTGACATCCATGTTAGGACACCTGCTACACCATTTCAGCTGGACATCTCCTGATGGTGTGAAGGCAGAGGAAATTGACATGTCAGAAAGTCCCGGCTTGGTCACTTACATGAAGACCTCATTACAAGCAGTCGCCACCCCTCGCTTGCCTTCCGACTTGTACAAACGAATTGCTGCTGATATGTAATTTTTGGTATCTTGTTTGAACATATTCACAGGTTTTGGCTTGTCGATCTTTAAATACTAATCAAAGGGATTTGCTGGACAAAAGGGGTGGCCAAATAAAACAACACTATGTAAGAACAGCCTTTGTATGTTTTTCACCAACAATTACTTGGTATGAGAGTCGTAATGCTTTTCCTGTTCTGTTTTCCCCTGCTTTTCCAGTTTCCTCATTAAGCTTTCCAGAGTTTCCGAGAAAAAGTCAATGCTAGACCGAAGTTAACAGATTAGACCCAATTTGACCAAACTCAATCTCAAGTATTCAGTTCGATTAAGCTCGAACTTGACAATTTTTTTCAGATCCAATCACTCATGAGAAATCTACATGCTATAACTACGAGATCAACCAGTTTAACAAGAGAATGACTTCTTCGATGTAATTATGGATTCATTAGAATCCATACGCATGTTGTGTATCCATCAATTTCAAAGCTCTATTGATTGCAATTACCAAAGACATTTCCCCCAAAATCAGTGAAGTCGTATGCAATATCCTAGCTTACACAAGTTATATTCGTGTGCTGAATAAATTGAGAATGAATGAAATTTGATCAATAAGAGCCAAGCCGGTCAGGCACTTTGGAAATGAGGTAGAATATGGAAAGAAGTCAGGCACTTTCATAAGATATTCAGGAAATATGCGTTCAGGCGATCACATGTATTTACATATATGAATACTATAAAGGCCAAACCTTTTCTATTAACACTAGCATACAAATTTTAGTTTCGATCTATGCCCTTACAGTAGCAGCCATTTATTTCTTTATGACATATTACAGCATCTAACTTTAGTAGAGTTTTCCTTTCACACTAGTGACTTTAACCCTGAATTTCCATTCTTTGATTCCTGTCCTCGCTTTCAGAAGCTGATCAAATTTGGCATATTTATCAGTGACCTGCATCCAGGAATGGGCAATCATTAGAAGTATCTCATGAAGTTATATAACGAAAAACGTATCAAGAAAAGAAATTGAACTATTGGCCTTCACATAAGAAAGTAGGGACACCAAAAAAATGCTAACATTTTTCCTTAGCTATAAAGATCTCTAATAGTTCAAATGGGGACAATGAGTTTAACCATTGCTGGATAGACTTAGTAGAATGCATAGCAGATTTGTTGAACATTGGGATTGTTCCTGACACTGCTACCCATCCTGGTCCAAGGCCATCTCATTTACAGAATAGGCCTTTATTATTGTTTTTGCCTAAACCACTAGCTGCTTTATAGCTTCTGGCAGTATTTTATCAATATGTTTACAGTTGACAAGCAATTTCAAACTTTTGAGTTCAGGAATGACAGAAACGTTCTTCTGTTGGGGCAAAAGTGCTCTTTTGCGAAGTGTGTTCAGTTGTTTAGCACAAAATTAAAACAGATGGAGCCCAGGAAAAGTCTGTTCACATATGGCAAATTTGGCAAAAGTAAAATTGAGTAATAGCCTTAGCAATGATTAAATATTTGACATGTAATCATCAACACTCATCCAACGTTCAAAATAAGTAATTGGAGCAGAAAAGATCAAGATAAATAACTCTCCAAATATGAAAATCTTTAAGCAGCTGTCATTTGAGAAGTTTCTGTTAACATGATAACAGTTATTTACATGGAAAATGTCTAATCATAATCAACATCAACATCTAAGTCAATTAGACCTGCGTTGACTTGGCTCATTACCTGGTTTGCTACCAAGGCCTGAAGAAGAAAACATAGAGCCATCTTTAGCATGTTTAAACTCTTGCAACTGCTTGAAGTTCATCCATGGTTTAACCCAGACTTTAGCTTCATATACCACCTTCTTACCAGCATCAACCGCTTCTAGAGTAAGATGGTATAGCTTACCAGCAACTACCTGCTCTTGAGCCTTCAACACCCTCACAAACTCAAGAAGAGCGTTCTGTGTAAAGTCCAAGATGAGCATAAATAAGAAGAAACATATTAAACCAGGAAAGAGCATCGAGATAATTAAATTTCGAGAAAAACTAATAAGTTGCCAATTTCATGTCCTTATTTCTCAATCCACTGCAACAGCCAAAAAGTCAAACTATAACTGGACATTATTAAGAAGGACCCCTGAAAAGGCAAACAAACACTTCTGTTTAATGATCATTGACCAATTTCAAGAGTCGCTTACATGCGCAAACCACAAATGTAGAATAGACAAAAGAGAAATTTTTAAGGCTGAAACATTTATTTTAAAAGAAAAGTAAAACAAAGTGATAGCTCTAGGACTCACTCCCAATCTATGAATCACTCTTACCAAAAATATCCTTAAAAGAATGAGCAAGACGTACCCTAGAACTGATTCCTAGACCTATCTCTTTACATTGCTTTTTTTTTTATAATAAAATTCCAGCCCTTGTTCTGAAATTCCATAAGCATATAAATTTTCTTCTGACCATCCTACATCAGTTTCATTAACTCATTCTGCTGTTTATAGGTAAATAATCCTCTGGACACCCTTCCTTTTCATGTAGAATGCATAGGTTGCTGGAATTTACGAATAAAGAATCATTCCAATATAACTAGATATAGGTCTACTTTTATTACTTCTAATAGAAATCAAAACCCTAGAAGAAGCGATTCCTAGACAGATTTCTTTGTTTTACTTCATTTTATAAAATTCCAGCATATACATTTCTCTACCGTTCGTTCTACATTAGTTGGATTAACTCATCCTGCTGTTGATAACCAAACAAGTTATAATCCTCTACGCCCCCTTTCACTCCAAGTAGAATGTATTGGCTGCTGGAATTTCCAAATTATGAACTATTCCCCATAAATTACTAATTATGATTTTGAAATCAAACTCTGATTCTAAAGAGATCAACTCTACTTTAAACGCTCCTAATTGAAAGCTTTCTCCTTTAGTGCCAAATTAGAAAGCTTCACGAGTAATTAAGAGTCTGAAGCGAATCAATCAAGAGAAATTAGCAAAACTACAAAAGGTTAAAACTTCGAATCAAAACATGAAAAATTCCAGGTTAAAGAATGAAAAGAAAAGTACTAAGACTACAGGTCAATAAAATTTACTCAAAGAAGATAATCACTACCAAAACACTAAATCCCAAAAACCCACACCATAACCACGCCTAGTGTCAACAACAAGGTGAGAAACACTGAAAGCAACATCATATCAACCAGGGAACAAAACCCAGAACCATGAAATACCTGTTCTTTGTTGTGCTCTTGGACAGCGAAACGAGCGAGGCTTTCAATCTCAGCGCTGTTTTGAGAACCGCGGCAATCGCGAACCCCACCAAGCTTCATCCTTATGAGAGAATCTTCTTTGCAGAGGCCCAATTCAGAATACCCAAAAAGCAAAAGCAAGACAACCAAGATTGTTGCAGACAACCTCTTCATCTCCTTCGATTTGCGTCGTTGGCACCTATGAGATTCGTACCTATCTCTTCTTCTTCCTCTGTTTTGTATTATGTGCTTTGACGTAACTTTGTCGTTAAGAAATGGCAAAGTTTAAGATAACATTAATATAAAATATAAACCAATTAAATATTATCATTTGAAATTAAATTTAACTTAATTTTTAAATATATTTTTAAATTATTGTGATTATTTAAATTATAATTTAAGTTAATTTAAATTTAAATTTAAATTTATTAATAATTTTTAATTAATCATTATATTAATAATAATTTATTTATTTATTTATATATTAATTTTATTTATATTTTGCTATTATTTTAAAAAAAAGTAATAACAACCGTTTAAATTTTAGGTCAGAATTTTGCCTCTCATAAAAGACCTATCTGACTTAAACGAGAGTTAATTGAGTGTAAATAATTTAAACGTGTCTTCCCATAATCACGATTGTCTTAAAATAATTCGTAGATGATATAAAAAAAATCATAAATTTCACGGGAAAAAATAAGACAATCTTAACATAATTAATTTTTGGGCTAAAACCGACGTCGTATAGGCTTGTATAAATTGTGCTCAAATCTTACTCTTCTTCGACTTCTCGTCTTTGTCTCTCGCTGGTAAAGGAATAGAACAAACATAATCATGTCATCGTCGGCGATGGTACTCGATCCCAAACCCTCACCGGAACTCCCACCATCGATTTCGGCAACAAAATCCGACCTTTCCGACTTGTCCACCACCGACGAGGAGGACCTCTATAGCCGCCTCAAGTCTCTCCAACGGCAGCTCGAGTTCATCGACATCCAAGAAGAGTACATTAAAGACGAACAGAAGAATCTCAAGCGAGAACTTCTTCGCGCCCAAGAAGAGGTCAAGCGGATCCAATCGGTGCCTCTCGTCATCGGCCAGTTCATGGAGATGGTGGATCAAAACAACGGGATTGTGGGTTCTACAACGGGATCAAACTACTATGTTCGGATTCTTAGTACGATTAATAGAGAGTTGTTGAAGCCCTCGGCCTCGGTGGCGCTTCACCGCCATTCTAATGCCCTTGTCGATGTTCTGCCCCCGGAGGCTGATTCGAGTATTTCGCTCCTTAGTCAGTCGGAGAAGCCTGATGTTACTTATAATGTAAGTCGAATTTGTTGAATTAGGTTTTATTTGATTAATTGGATGTATTAGGGCGTAGAATGAAATGGGTAGGGTTTGGAAAATTAAATTGTGGTTAGAAGTTAGAACTAGGTGAAAAATTCAAGCTTGAAGTATAAATTAGCAAGCGAAGCTGAATTTCTTTTCTTAGGGTTCTCTTATTGTCGAGTTAGGAATTTAATTTAGGTTGAATCAGAATAGGGAAATTGAATTGTGGTTCAAGATTTGTGCTAGGAAAGAAAATAGTTCTGGCAGAGAAACTATAGGATAATTTACGCCTAAATTTGAGTAAAAATTCAAGCCGGATATTTTACATGTTTCTTGCTCTTGTTTTCAAATTCATGTTTTGAGCGAGTACTACAAGGACTTATTGATTTGGAAACTTAGTTTGATTCAGTTTTCCTATGGTTGTTTTAGGATATTGGAGGATGTGACATTCAGAAACAGGAAATCCGTGAGGCAGTTGAGTTGCCACTTACTCACCACGAGCTTTACAAGCAAATTGGTATAGACCCACCTCGTGGTGTATTGCTTTATGGTCCTCCTGGTACTGGAAAAACTATGCTGGCCAAGGCTGTTGCTAATCATACAACTGCAGCCTTTATTAGAGTTGTTGGCTCTGAGTTTGTCCAGAAATACTTGGGTGAGGTATGTATGTGCATACACCGACAAGCTATATTCACTATATTTATGTATGTGTATATAGGCCAGTGCTTTTACCAATTGCTTGAGCATTCATTTTTTGATGATTATGTCTCGAGTATTGAAATCATGCTATGAAAACATGTAATTCAGGTGATTCTAGTTCATATTGAGAGTTAGACTTTTTTACTGGCATTTAAGTAATTAGTAAGTTCTACCTTTTAAATGCAATCATTTTTCCACTTTAAGGGTCCTCGCATGGTTCGTGATGTTTTCCGACTAGCAAAAGAGAATGCTCCTGCAATTATTTTCATTGATGAGGTTGATGCCATTGCTACTGCAAGGTTTGATGCTCAAACTGGTGCTGACAGAGAAGTTCAGCGTATTTTGATGGAACTCCTCAATCAGGTTTTTTATTGGAGATCTTGTAATTAGTCTTGTGGAAATGTATATATTGTCTAAAGATGGTTTACACCCAAATTAAACTAAGGTAATATAAGTCTGTTGAACTAAGTTGTCTGAAAATGACTGAATATGTAGTTTGTTAAAGTCTTAAGTCTGTTTGGTCATTTTGCTGATGCAGTCAACTTCTGCTTTCCTTGTTGAAATGTACTTTAGATGGATGGTTTCGACCAAACTGTTAATGTTAAGGTCATAATGGCAACCAATAGAGCAGACACTTTGGACCCTGCACTTCTACGTCCCGGAAGGCTGGATAGGAAAATTGAATTTCCTTTGCCTGATAGAAGGCAGAAAAGGCTTGTTTTCCAGGTAAACTGTCTTTTACACGGCCTGTGAATTTATCTTCTTGGAAGAAGAAAATCTTTTGTCTCATTATCATGCAAGATTCCTTTCTATAGATAAATTGACAGTTAAATGAAATTATTAATTTTCCTTGTACAGGTTTGCACTTCTAAAATGAATCTAAGCGATGAGATGGACTTAGAAGACTATGTTTCTCGGCCGGATAAAATTAGTGCTGCTGAGGTTAGTTGGGTTTCTCTTCATATTGTGTACGTGGTTATCAATCTTTCTGTTAGTGAATATGAACTGTGTGAGAAAAGCTACATCATTTTCTTTAGTTTTTGATACTAATATATTAGCTTGCAAGAAGCGTGCAGCCTGAACAAAGTGAGGCATGCACCTCTTGTATCTATCTTGTTGAATATTTCTATAATGATTCTTGGAATTCAATTTTAACCCCCAGTGCTCAATATATCCACCATAATATCTTATATTGAATAGAATCTTCTCCCCATCATAACTAGATATCTGTTTACAGATAGCAGCTATCTGTCAAGAAGCTGGAATGCATGCAGTACGGAAGAACAGGTATGTTATACTTCCAAAGGACTTTGAGAAAGGTTACAGAGCCAATGTGAAGAAGCCAGACACCGACTTCGAATTCTACAAATGATGAAGAATTGTTGAAGCACATGTATTTTACATTGCAATTGTTGCGTTGGTCAAATTATGTTTACTTTTTTTTCTTTGAGAAAGGAGTGAAATAGGACGGTGGGTGCTCTTTTTGAAGCACTGAGTAGCAGGAGGCCTTCTGTGAGATTAGATTTTATCAGCTGAATACATCAGACTTCTTGTTGATCTGCTGGCTTATCCATCTTCGATGCAAATCTTTTGTTACCCTCTTTAGTGTTGCTGACGGTATAAATGCATTTTAGGTTATGGCTAAATTAAAATTTGAGAAGACAAAATCAAAATGTGTATTTATAATAATAAGATATAATTATATTAAAATTTTATATTTACTTTATTCTTATAAAAAATCATAAATGCCATGTGATTTCACATTTTATATTCAGGGCATGTTTATACCAATTCACAAACAAGAATTGTCATTATTTTGAACAATAATATTTATAAGTACCATAATTTAATTTGTTTGATAATCTTATGCGACGAATTAATATCAACAGATAATACATCAAGTAATTATTTTAAAATTTTTAACATAAGAATTTATATGAAATTAAACAATTAATACATTAAATTGTTATTTATAATTTTCATACTATTTTGATTCTTAATTGTCCCTGTTTATTATAGGCCCATATATCATGAAATATGTGTTTTGAAGATGTATTTACGTTTTTATGTGTGGGAATTTTCCAATGTTTTCTAAACCATACTAGAAGTAAACTTGTAAGACGAGAGATTTAAGGTTCAACCGATATTAGATTGTCATAAGATTGATTAAAGATTAAATAAAATTAAATAATTTGAAAAATAATTGAAGAAGGCTATCATTGTTTATAGAAAATTTTAAAGTTAAATTAGACAAAGAGAATATTAAATAAAAATTTATTTATTTATTTTAGTATATACAGACTGATTAATTAATAAACTGATCAGTTTTAACAACAAAGAGTATTAAACTAGATCAAACTGAAAAATTAACTAATTTTAGATTTTTACTGTTGCACCTATCAAACTAGTTTAGTTTTTAAACATTGAAATTTTCAAAATGTACAAATCCAAATAAATGTTAACAAAAGAAATTAAAAATAAAAGTTTAAGTCAACTTATAAGGTGAAAAATAGTTTTACTAGTAAGTTACCTCTCCTTAAAGAAGAACTTATTTAATGACATGGATATTCAAATTAAACTTACAATCCATTCAATTTGTAATTGATTTCCAAAAATGTAATGATCCTTCTAATTAATTAAACATTAATATTAGACAATGACTTTGATTGTGCCTCATAAAACTTCCATCCATGAATAATGGAATGGTATCATAAGACATGATCTTGAGATTCCTTTTGAGAAGGCATGAATTTTGGCAATTATTATCAGATTTTTTTTCCATGGTGGGATCATTTTAAGGTACCTAAGCATATTATTAGTCAGAACATATCAATGAAACTAAAATTTGAATATCATATTTTATTCTTCTTATATTTTTATTGATTCTATTCTTTTTTAATTATTCAGACCAAATTTAGAAAGAAAGTGGATTACTAAGAGTAAACTTTTCATTGAATTTTTGGTAGGTTTTAAATATATATATATACATGGCTATTCAATTATAGAAAAAAGAAGATATAAATAAGCATTTCATAGAGTTGCTAATTTAATTCACGCACCATAAACAAATTAATTTAGTTATTTTCCAAATAAGTCGTTCTTATAAAATTAAGGGTTAATTGTCAAAAAAATCCAAACTTTCGTCAATTTTTTAATTATAGTCCGAACTTTAAAAAGTATCAATAAAATGTCCAAACTTTCAATTTTTTTTAATTATAACTCAAACTTCAAATAGTGACAATAAAATGTTCAAACTATCAATTTTCTTCAATTCTAACCTGACATTTTCTATTATTCTCCCGATGCCCTCAACCATTTGTTTTATATTTATTTTTTTGACGCTCCAGACTATTCTCACATTACAATTTACTATATTATTAGTAAGGTCATCGGGGCTGCATAATCTAATTTAAGTTATTTTTAAATTTAATGGAAACACTAACGTTGGGTTATAATTGAAAATTTTGAAAGTTTGAGCATTTTGTTACTACATTTTAAAGTTCGCGTTATAATTGAAAATTTAAACATTTTATTGCTACTTTTTAAAGTTTGCGTTACAAAAATTTGATATTTTTTTGTAATTAACCCTAAAATTAATTATCATAATTTTGGACCTTAAAAACAAATAAAAAGAAAATGATCACTTGTAAAATGTTTTATATAAAAAATAATAAGGACACTTTGAACTTCAAAATGATTTTAGAAAACAAGAAAAACATCAATTCAAGCTTGGGACTAACTAAGATGCAAGTTATACAATTAACTAGTTTAGTTCCAAATATGAAAGCTAATTTACTACGATATTAACTCATTAATTAAAACCATCCCAAAAGTTCAAATTTCAAAAAAATTTCCCTTTTTGGTCCAATGTCAAAGAAATATATGCCTTATCAGTGTATCTTAATCTTCTAATAAAAACAAAGCTTGAGATTAGAATCATTATTAAGATAGACACAAAATTGGAAATATAATTATGCACGGTGCTTAAGTCACCAAATAATGAAAAGGGAAATTGAAATTAAGGTAAAAGATGTAGTACAAACATTAGACGTAAAATAATAAAATGTCACTAATATAATAACTCGACGTTAACTTTTAAACATGATCTAAACAAATTAGATTTGACTTAAATTAATTATTTAAGATAATTATGATATTTTTTTTGTCTTAAGTCAGATTTAATTAGTTCGGTTTGATTTTAAGAATTTGATTTAATCGTCATCAAAATAACATTTGATTAGTCCATATTTGATGTTCATATTATGTATGTTTTATCGTTATTTTTAACTGAAAGTCTAAAAACTAAACTTCTATGAAAAAATTAAAAATTAGAGCTAATTTTTAAAA
>JANZLD010000235.1:4845969-4856844 GCA_026413575.1 Erythroxylum carthagenense | reverse complement strand
GGTCCTAAAATAGTAGTGGGAATCTATACTTAGCTACAAAGTGATCTGGTTGAAGAGCAGCACAGACGTTCAAGACTCTGCTCGAGTCTCCATTGGGTGAAACCAAGTTATCTATTTTATATTTTATTTTTAGCATAATTTTCAAATAATTCATCACTTTATTCGTACATTCTAATTTAATTATGCATAATACAACGTGCAATAATAATATATTTTTACTTCTTCGTATCATAACTCGATATATTTAAAAATACAGATAATTTTACTTTTGAAATGCTAAAATGTCTTTTAATAATATTTCTCAAAGAAGAATGCATGTAGTTAACAAAACTTATGTGGACCTTGTGATATTCGTCTTCTTCTATGATCTCGCAAATAATATCTCTCACTTTGATATGATGTAGTCTAGATTAATCAAATAGAACTTATCTAATATGTAAAGAATATAATATTAATAAAAAGTGAATAAAAATTAAACATAATTATTATGTTTATTTAAAATAATATAAAATTTTGTGAAGGCATAAAAAATTAATTTGTTAGAATTATTACTATTTCTAAAATAATTCAGTAGTCATTTGCAATACTTTCTCATTCAATTATTAGATATATAAAATGCATGTCAAATGAGCAATAACGTATAATATTTTAGATTGGATCAGTTCTTTTACTCTTGTATGGTATTTATTTATCGTCGGAACATATGCATCAATAGGTGGACCATTTATTACCCCTATAAACAATCCTAAAAAACACTATTAAAATAATTATTAATCATAAAGATACAATTAAAATAGTAATTAAATATATGAATGTGCCTTAAAATATGAAAAGAATTTTGAATTATGTTGAATCTCAAGAAGTATATTAGTAAAAGGTGGAATAATGACTCTTTCTATAAGACGATTAATTAGATATAAAACTTTGAGAAAATACTTTGAAATTGTCATAAGCCAAAAATTGAAGGTGTTCTACATTGATTTTAGTTATCTCATTATGTTTTGCAGTCATCAATAAAATTTATACTTTTCCTTCACAATCAAATGAATGTTTTCTTTTAAGCTTAACAAAAAGATTATCTTGTTCATTCTTAAGTTTTTATAAATCTTTGAAAGATTCACATTCGAAAGTCTAATGTTCAATTATGACCTGATAGAATTTTTTTTTCTTTTTCTCAGTTAGAGAAATAATGATTACCTTTATCAATTCATTATTAAAATATGATTCAAAAATTGATAATGAATCCATGTATCTACGATACCAACATTAAATAATTAATAAAACATTCAATTAAAAGGTTAACCAAACATAAACTTTAAATATTCATACTAGACATGGACGTAACATTCAGTTATGCATTTATAAAAATCATAAACCTAAAATGTTAATAGTTCTTAATATAGAAAGGGTCAAATTAATAAGAATTCGATATGCAATAATATGAAAACATAATTAAAGCGATATAATTGAATTCAACTTCCTTGCATTTGCAATCTTCATGAAAATATTCCTATAAAATTGAGAATCATGTAAAGCCTTCACCACATTTCCATATTGCACACCCTTAACGCTTAATTCATATAAAGAAAAATTCCATCATTGTATTTTTAAATATTTTGTTAAACAAATTTAATATTTTAACTAAAGATTTTTCCTGCAATAATAATAGTTTATCTCATATGAAGTGCAATTTCACCACATTAATTTAAATATTTTCCTTTAAAATTATAAAAACTTTTAATAATTAAAGCATTTTTTGAGAAGAAATTCCTTTTAAAATAAACAATTACGTAACAAAAGAGTAAAATGTATTTAAAAAATGACATGAAATTGCCTCAATTAAATAATTTCACGTACAATTTAATAAAATTAAGTTTTAAATATATAATACTATAATATTACCTCAAATAAATCTCTAGCTAACAATAAATAAAACTTTTTTATGCCATTAAAATAAAAAGTTTTTAAATTATTCTTAAATAAAAATTTTAATTTTTAAATTAAATAATTTTGTATTTTATAAAACTATTTTTATTTTGTAAAATTAAAAACTAAATATAAAATTCTCTAAAAGCGGTGGTGGAAATAGATTTATAATAAAATATTATTGAGTCTAAATTTTGCATGTTGTATATAGCTAACTTCGTCTTCTTCAATGAAGCAGAACGTTCCCGCTCAAACCCCTCAACGGTTTCCCACATTGCTTCTTCTTCTTGGTTTTGTTGCTTTCTCCAATTTTTCTTGCTCTACTGATTACGTTCTTGCTCTTTGTTTCTTCTTCTTTGATTCCTTCTTTTATCTTCGGATTCCTTGAACAGAAACAGGCTTTTAACAGAGTTTGGTCGATCAAAAACCAGTCTTTTCCACATCCCTCGCTTTTATCTCCAGCTTGAAGCCTTGAACTAGTAAGTATAAACAATCTTTTGCACTTCTTTCGTCAATTTCTTTAACTTTTAGTTGTTCCGGTTTGTGGGTATTTGGACTTCATGAACAGAGCAGAGGTTTTACAGAGATTTGTTGGATCAAAGAACCATTCTTTTTCCACAACGCTCCCTTTCATCTCGTGCTTGGAGTCTTGAACTAAGTACCGAAAGGGATCGGAGTACGGAAAAGAAAAATTAGAGAAAGTTCTAAACTTTTCGGTTTATATCTCAACTTTTTATGTGTTTCTTCGATTAATTTCTTTAATTCTTGTTCTGGTTTGTGGGTGTTTTGGTTTCTTTTAATTTAACTTGAGATTAGGTGAGAAAAGTTCCTGAATATTGGAATCATGCAATGGTTTCAAGAAATATTGTTTTGATTTGCTAATAGTTACGTAACAAATTCTTATTGTAATTTTCTTTGCTCAGGACGATGGATGAAGACTATGTGATTGTTTCTTTAGATGGGAACAAGATAACTTGTTCAGAAACATCAGGCAAGGACGAGTTTGACTATGTGATTGTTTCTTTAGATGGGAACAAGATAACTTGTTCAGAAACATCAGGCAAGGACGAGTTTAAATGAAATGCAGAATCCGAACTATACATGAAATGCATTTCTTTTTTATGTTTTCTTGCTCATGTGATGACGAGTTTGTACTTGGATTTGCATATATGAACACTTGAGTTTGATTTTCGTGTTTTAATTTCCCAGGGAGTTCTACTGCTGTTACCGATGGCAGCCAAAAGTCAACTAAAACAGTATGCTTTTTCCTTTCCTTGCCATCTCATAATTTCTTATGAATTTACCAGATTTTGAGGCTTAAGAATCCTTTTAACATCTGATTTAGCTACCAATTTGGGTTGTGTTTCCTTTAACAGCTTCTGTTAGATGAGATTAAGAAAATTAATGAGAGGTTAGTTCACGTTTTGGTCGAGTTGGATTCAGATGAAGATGCTGCTGGAGGGAGGGAAGGAATTACTGTCAAATGTTCCTTTATTCCTGTCGGTCTTAATGGACCTCTCAAGCTACTTGTTGATACAATGGTAAGACATGGAATATGGCCATCTTGATTTGCAATGAATGCTGATATGCTTGTCACTGTTTACAGCTCCCTTTTCCTCCGCTATTGTTACTAATTCCGGTCGATTATCCGGTATCATCTCCGGTAATCTTAAATGATTGGACCATCTATAAGAGGTTTAAAAGAGACATTGAGGAACTCGTAGAACCAATTTCTCTTGAAGAGATGGCAAGGGGTTGGCGATTTTATATTGAAGAAGTCATTAATGAATATGCTCAGAAATCTGGCGTTGGAACCTTCAGTTTAAAGTAACAATCTACGATCCACTTTTTTTTGTATAGAACAATATGAAGAAGAATTATCATCTCTTTAGTTGGTGAGTTGTTGAATTTAGATTGATTGGTAGGTTTCGAATATAGACAGAAAATCTTTCAGATGCTCTATTGTAATTCCTGTAAACTGAATCTTTGAAACAGTGCACCGAATAATAATTCCATGTATGCTTTGCTATTCCATAGAAGTTGTATAGAATTGCATAAGCTTTGTACATGAAAGCTTTGAAATTCAACTCAAACCTTCAAAATCATACGTCAAAAAAAGTATTATTATTTTCATACAATTTATCTATATCGTCAGTTCGTCACACAGTAGTAGCAATCAATCTTAGCAGATAGTTCACTCAAAAGGCAAACCCTAAAATCATCTATACATATGGTCCTAAAATAGTAGTTAGAATCTATACTTATCTACAAAGTGATCTGGTTGAAGAGCAGCACAGACGTTCAAGACTCTGCTCGAGTCTCCATTGGGTGAAACCAAGAGTGGCAATCGTCCAATTCAGTTGGGGGAGTAACCCTCTTTCTGATCAACATTTCAATTGTTGGGAATTTCCTCTTCCTCCCACCTCTTGGTCTGGACCTAAATTGCTCATCAGAAGATTCAAAGTTACCCTGTACCAAGATCAAATATCAGTTCTTCTGCAGGAGACATTAAGGTCCCAGCTTGATAATGTGTCCAAATAAAGTAGGAAACTTACTGGAGTATAGACATGGCACCCAGATTTTTCATGATTGTCTCTAACATGCTTGTATGCGAAACTCGCGTCACAACCTTTAAACCCACATGCAAAACGGCGGACTTGAAGATGCACTGCCTTTACATGCTGATTAAGATTTGTTTTCTGGGCAAAAGAATCAATCAAAGATTATTTCAATCACAATTTAGAGCACGAGCAATGCAAATCAAAAATGAAAGTGTCTTACAGTTGAAAATCTATGTTGGCAATCCTTGTAATGGCATTTAATACTCTCAGCCAAGGTGCCTCCTCCTTCATGAGATCGGAGATGTCTCTTGATGTTCTTTTTTAGCTGTTTAGTCCCGCAAATCTCACAAGTAATATACTGGTGGCAGGCCTTGACATGGGCCTTTAAACATTTATCATTGGAAAAATACTTCATACACCCTGGTTCCAAACAGATTGCCTCTACCGAATCCAGTTTAACTGCAATGAAACGATTATTAGCAGAATTACATCAGCAGGGAAGTTGCAAGAATTCCATATGCTTTAAAGTGTCCACTGAAAACCAGAATCGAGAAGGAACACAAATTCTACTATTTCTAAAAGAACAACTATTCCAGCACATGACTGTGCAACCATCTGTATTAATGTCCCCGCAAAACAGACAGATACTAAAACAGGAAAGAGTATAATAGAATTGTATGGGCAAATGACTTGCCATGTGAATCTTCATGTTTTTTCAGCTTAGAAGGATATCTGAACACCTTGCCACAACCTGCTTCTGGGCAAGCATAGTCCTCCTGACTAACAGAGGGGGACTCTGCACAATGCAGTTCTCTCACATGTCTCTTCACATTGTCAGCGAATGAAAATTCACGATTGCAACTCTCAATTGGACACCTGAAGATTTTCCCTTCATGCTGTATAAGATGGCGAGTTAAGTGGTCTTTCCTTCTATAGCTGGCATGACAGTCATCAACAGGACAAGTAAAAGGTCGCTGCAAAATCACAAGCATACAGAAGTATTGTTAATAAATTCCGTAGATAGCTAAAACAAAGTTCAATACCAATTCAAATAAGCCTTCAAACCTCAAATTAAACCCACACGTGATTGAGGCTCGCTTGATGGAGCTTCTCAGGTGGTCACCCATCCTGATACTGGTCCACTCAAGTTCATGCTTTTAGCCTCACGCATTTTGGAGTTCTGATATTGGGATCCAATGCTTCACGCCACATCCAATTTTTTCGTCATTAACAAAAGAATGAATTCCTGCAAAGTTACTAATTCAATAACATCCAAAAATGCTAATATTAACCTAATAATGAAAGAAGTATAATTAAGCCCAAATGATACTTCTTCATTCATCTAGTTTCAAGTGTTGAGAACAGCTATCAACATCTTCTAGAATAGAAGTACCTCAAGTGAATGACTTTGCATGTGCTGTTTCAAATAAGCAGGCTTATTGAAGAAAGCACCACACTCTTGGCATGTATTATCATTGGATTTAATTTCCTCATCAACTCTTTTTTCACACCTCCTTTCTTCTTCCTTGTGTATAGAATGTATATGAGAGGTAATAAGTGTCTTTTTGGATCTGCAAATACCACAATATTTGCAGTAATAGCGTCTTATATCTCTAAATATACTTCTTTCTCTTCCTTTATGCTCTTCCTCCATCTTAGTCTGTCTAATCTATGAATGAGACTTCAGTTTCAAGCTTCTGCAATTTAATTCAACAAAAACAAGAAATCAGAAACTAAAACCCTAATATCACTAGAATTCATAAAGACTCAGAACATCAAAGATACTAAACTCTCTAAAATGATGAATTTATTATCTTAAATAAACACAAGAAAGAAGTTGATAGCAGTTAAAGTTAGACCTTTTAGATGAAGTACCTAGTAAGCCTACAATATTAATCTCACAGCATATCAAAAATTCATGAAAAACATTCACGATAAAATGAAACACAAAGCAAAGGGTCCTCTAAAACTTGGAATTCACCTCCTACAACATTAAACACACAGCACATCAAGAGTTCGTGCCAAACATTCACGTTAAACTAGAAATCAAGAAACAAGGTCCTCTAAAGCTTGGAATTTCACCTCCTAAAATATGTCCAGCACAGGACATCAATAATTCGTCAAAAAAATTCACGTTAAAATGGAAAATAATGCAAAAGGTCCTCTAAATCTTGGAGTTTCACCTCATAACGCTTGGAATTCGATCTTGAACGGTAAATAAAGGTATAGGAACACAAGGAATACTAATGAAACACACAAAAAGGAATGGAGCTTTAACAGTTTCGAGCAATCAAATGATGCGTTCAGGCCCAAAAAAAAAATCCTTACCAGTAAGGAACAGAATATCAAATGAAGAATAAGAAGAAGAAGTCGAATACAGTCTGAAAACGCAGACAAAAGCTCGTCAAAGGCAAAGACAGAAACAACCCAGTTCCAGAAAGAGCCAGATCTATCGTATCGAAACAACAGATGGTGTTGATCTTGGGCGTCTTGTGAGACCACAAACGAGGACAGCAAAACAGAGCGACCAAAGGCAGAAGCAGAGCGAGCCGCCTTTTCTTCTGTACATGTACATAGCGGGACAGCTTATATAGGTAGTGAACTAGGGTTTGAGAAACTATTTAAAGTAATAAGAAATTTAGAATTATTATAAGTTATTGTGTATTTGTGTATATAAATATTTAACTTTTAATAAAATATAAATTTTATTTATGTATCTCTACTTATAAAAAATTATATAATTTTCTTTATTAATAGAACTTGTAACTATTATATTTCGATTATATTTTTTATAATCCGTAAACTACTGATTTAAATAAATTATTTGACGAATTAGTAATTAATAATTAATTAGTAGATAGAATTTAAATAGTATTTGTAAATTTTCTTAATCACAACTTAAAATTTCTTGTTATTGTTATATAATTTTGAACTTTATTTATTTTTTACAACATTGAATAATATATGTTAGTGAAACAAATAATTCTAACTCTTTAAATAACTTCATCATCGATATTACATTTAATCTGAAGTCTCGGGGATATCTGATAATAAGAAAGAGTATTATAATAAACAAATAGTTACTTTTTAAAATAAAGGATTAATGTGATAATTACGAATTTAACCTATTAAATATAATCTTTGGAGTTAGGAGTATCTAACTTTACCTAAAGTTTGGGTCCATGGCCTTCAAGTTAGTACATGATCTCAATAAAAACAAAAAACAATCAAGGCATCACTCGAAAGGCCTGCTTTTGTCAATTCATCAGCCGTCCTTGAAGACAAGGTCCTTTTGCTCCCACACACACAGGAACCTTTATGGCAGAGAAAGCCATCCCAGAAGAGATGCCTTCCAAAGCTTCAGATTCCAACCAAGAGCCACCTCCATTAGAGACCACTTCTTCTTCTTCTTCTTCTTCTTCTTCTTCACAGAACTCCAAGACCCAAGACCCAGAAAACAGCAGAGGATCCAAAAGGAGAAAGAACTGTCCCGCAGCTCTCAACACAACCCAAGAATCAATCCCACCAAACGGAAGCTTCTCCTTCACATTTGACACCAACCCCAGTGGAAATTCTCAAGAAACGACACCAAAGTTTGGATCTTTTAACCCGGTGGCATCCACTCATCAGAAACACAGACAGTGTTCTCACTCTCATGACTCAGTCTACACAATTTCACCACAGGAAGAAGATAAAGAAGCTCATCAGACAAGTGACGAGACAGAGGTTGATGAATCTGGATTGGGAGTTTAAGACGACTTAGAAATTGAACATCCTTATTCTGTATTCTTTCTTCCTTTTTTTTTTTTTCATGTATGGAGATGATTGACTGTATAAGATTAGATATGGTTCGTGTTAAGAGAAAGCATCTTTCTTGCTTTCTTCCTTTATCTTACAACCACTTGCTAACTAAGGTTGTAGTGTCTGCCAGTAATCTCTGTTTAATCAGGTCACATCCACGTGCGGCCTTCAATTATTTGGACTATTATAGTGTTTATGATGTGCATATACACTGTCGATGACGTTATCAACTTAAAAGCACAAAGCATAAACTGTTTGTGTTCTTCGTTTAAAACCACTTGAATAGGCGACTTTGTTAATTTTAAAATTAGCAAAAAAGTGTATTTTTCGTTTAGAATAGAGCTTAAATAGACAAAAATGTATATTTTTAAATAAAAATAGATTTTATTGTCTTATAATTAGCCTTCTTAAATAAAAAGAGGTCTATTGTTACACATTTCGGGTAATAAATCTGACTTGTCATATAACAATAAGACTTGTTTTATTTAATAAATAAATAATAATGTCCTGTCGTGATATTTAACTAATAAAAAGTTAATCCGGTTAAATTTTTCATTCACTTAAGATTTATTTTAAATGCTTTTAAATTATTAGGATTCAATCTAACCTTTTGAAATATTATGATATGTTTTATGTTTTGTTGTAAAAGTTGAATTTCAAAATACACTTTTAGCCTTATAAAATAAAATCGTTTTAAAAAGTTAAATTAAAATAATGTTGTTTTATGAGAGAGTTCCACATCTGTGCAGAAAGACCAAAATTAAAAAGACTAATTACAGTTTAAAATGATACCGGAAATTATATTAATATTTTTGGTATATTTTATTAATTTTTGGTCAATTCATAAAAAATTAAAATTATATCATATTAAAATTTAATAATTAGAAAGTTTTATAATATATAAATAATATTTTAAATAATTAAATAATAAATTTTATTGTATGAAAATTGAAATAAAAAGGTATCATATTATATGACGTCTCAACATATTTGTCTAAAAATAACTAAGTTTGAATCACAATTACGATTTATTTATATTTTGGAGGTTGATGCATCAAAAATAAAGAAATGTTAAACATATAAATATAGGTTGAATTGAATTGAACTTGTCATATGATTTTAAATTACAAACTCATCAAGCGAAATATGTATATCCAATTCTTAATATATTAAATTGATTTTTATGATAATTTTCATTATAACTTGTTTTTTAATTTGTTAAGTGACTTGGGAGGTACTTGGTTAATTGACATGAGAAGAAAAGAAAGAGTAAAAAATAAAAAATTAAAATAGCAAAATTAGCCCGACCTGGCCTTACTTTGACTTGGGTTGACTAGATTACGGATTGAAACTGTTTGGCCAAACTGGCTACGAGCAAGGATTGTCCCAGCCTAACATGACCCGTGGCTCGATGAAAAGTTACAAAATGACATTGTCATGTAGCCCATTGAGATAGGGGCCGACCAATCCAACCTAACTTCTTCCCTAATGAAAGAAAATGCTTTATGCTTGGTAATATATTATAATTAAATTAATAGTGTATCTATATTAATTTTTGAATGAATCCTTACTCGGTAAACAACTACATTACGAAAAGATTAAACTTTGCTCAAATTTATAGTTACATTTCAAGTTTTAAAAAGTGGTAATAAAATACTCAAACTTTTAACTTTTTTCAATTACAGCATAACATTAGTTTTTTTCTTTAAATTTGTTGACGTGACTTGTTGTATATTTCAAAAATCCTAAATGTTAATATATGCCGGTCAAAATTAATACAATAAATAAAAATTAATAAAATAATATTATTTAATCACATAATTAAAACGACATCATTATTAACAATAAAATCCCTATATTAGTTTACGCAACCAAATATAAAAGGTGTATTTATATATATTAAGTTCGGTGAGAAGAGCCGGGCCAGATTATAACAATTAGTTACCAAAAATTTCTCCTAATAAAAATATAAAATAATTAATAATAATAATATAAAAAATATATAATAAAAGAACAAAGTATGCTAAATATAGAAAATCATCAACGAGATAAAAAGCCAAGTCACCTACCTGTGACGGAGCATCAAGCAAAAGCACGGTAAGATAGCGCGCTGTCTGACACATTTAGCTGGCACTGCCGACTTGGAAGTACGCGACTGGGCAGAGGGAGGTGATGGTGACCTAACAGAATTTTGAAATGAGAGGGGAAGTTGGTTAATAAAAAGACAGGAAAGAGGACTAGAGCAGCAGAGCGAGGTGGTGGAGAGATGTTTTGGAAAATTTTCCGGTGACGGAGGACGGTCGGAAGATCGGACGGTCTGCTTCTCTAAGCTCCCGTTGCCTTTCGTCTCCCTTGAAGGCCACACTCAGCGTTCAGGGTATACTTCCCTTTGTTGTTCCTTTTCAATTCATCTTTTTTATTGAGATACTTTGAAGAGGGATAGTTCAGTGATTTTGGTATGCTCTTTCGGAAACCAATTCAATTAGAGAGTCACCATTTACATTCCTAACTTCCTACGACCTTGCTTTGGATCAGTGGCTTCAAACATCTTCTTCCTCCCGCAGCTTGTACCCTGCTTCATGTTACT
>JANZLD010000235.1:4815621-4833605 GCA_026413575.1 Erythroxylum carthagenense | reverse complement strand
TCGCTAATTTATTATCACAAACAATTTGCGATCGAGCGTTGGCTTGAACCCGAGCCCAACTTATCCCAAATAAAACCGGGCCCTTTAAAAAAATAAAAATGCAAAATAAATTGAGACAAACTTTCAATAAATTATTGTTTTTCTTACAATTCTAAATGAGAATTTAGATATTGTATTTTTTCGAAATTCACATAAAATAATTTTTAAAATAAAATAACCTGTTGCTCATAGTTTAGAATATTAAAAATAATTAACCTCAAATTTATTATCGCTAATTTATTATCACAAACAATTTGCGATCGAGCGTTGGCTTGAACCCGAGCCCAACTTATCCCAAATAAAACCCGGCCCTTAAAAAAAAATGCAAAATAATATCGTTTTATTTATAATAGTCAGGACTGGCGAGGCCTACTACAAGTATATATACTCTAGTTCATTATTCATCAATACAATGTTCTTTATTACGACGGAGGAACCATACGAATGGACTGGATCAAGTGAAGAACAGTACATGGATTCTATAGTTATGTCACCTTAGGTTCTTGCTTAGACTTTCTGGGTTTAACGGCTACAGTTTTATTCTTGAAATGGACATGGATGTAGACTTACAACACAGAAGTCTCCTTCCGGGGAGCTCCGTTTATCCGGTTTGAAGTCGATACTTGCTGTTTTCCTGAGATCACAGATGTTTTTTCTCGATTCTCTTGCACGTTTGTTTCTCCAAGACCGGGATGTGACCTTCCACTCGCTTGAACAAGACCTTTGATTGTTGTTTTGAGTGCTTTATCCTTCAATAGAGACTCCATCGTCACATGGACGCCTGTTCCGGTGCATACAATAAAACCCCCCATCAGAATATAGCAATGTCTGCTACAATGGCAAT
The DNA here is from genome assembly GCA_026413575.1 of Erythroxylum carthagenense. NCBI lineage: Eukaryota > Viridiplantae > Streptophyta > Magnoliopsida > Malpighiales > Erythroxylaceae > Erythroxylum > Erythroxylum carthagenense. Next base: position 4,832,722 of record JANZLD010000235.1, on the reverse strand, counting down.
GCCACAGGAAACATCTTCATTGAAGTATACATAAGGATGTAAGTACTTACGGTATCTCCAATAGTGCCTTGGATTCGTGGGGTCGTTGATCGTCTCCTCCGTTGCAGGGCGAGTCATGTACTCTTCCTTTAAAGCCAACAAATCCTGATCATTAAATAGAGAAGGTTATCTTATGTTTAAGCAGATTCATGACTCTGTTATACGAATACTTATTTCCAGGTATACTTCACGTAGAAAAACCTCATTCGATCAGTACCTGAAGAGGGAAAATAGCCCACATTGATGGAGCTTCCACATGCTGCCTTATGACAAAATGTGCTATATCAGGGGTGCATTTACTGGGTGGATCTGCATCAGATCCCACCACACTCTTCAAATACCTCTGTCTTCTTTCTTCATCTTCTTCCCACCAAGCGCGCAAAGTGGAGCAGTCATGACAGGATGGAGCACATACCTGAAACAAACAATGTAACAGCCACAATTTTAATTGTGATCCTAAAGTCTTTATCTTATCCATCACAGCCAAATGTTCTTTTTTCTCTTGAGATCCATGGAGATAGCGAAAGCAGTGTGAAAGATAAACCAAGAGCATTCGTGCTTCATGGGTGAGAAGAAATAAACACCAATTTTAACTCCGAGTCTCGAGAGTTTTAAATAAAAAAAACTGATAAAAATTGCAGAGAGTAACAGGAACTCAAGAAATCACAACATAAAGGAAAAAAATTTAGTCTTAAGCCTCAAAGTGAAACAATTGAAGAGAACTTCCTGCTAGTACATGCCGATGTAGATGCATATCTGCGTTACAAATTTGAACAGAACAGAAGAAATAAGAAGAAACTTCCAATGAAACATAATTTTTCATAATCAAGCAAAGAAATGCTTTGATTGTCATCTACAACTTATAAATTTAATCGTAGTTGCTTTCACAGTGTTCAACCAAAGTTTTCGTCAATCTCTCGTTTTCCTTTCTAAAAGTTTCATTATCTAAGCTACCACCGAAGTCCAGTTTTGAGGTCTTGCAAAGCAAAGAACAATAATTGTACAATTACAACAGTTTATGGTTTACTTGGCACTTAAGGTAATCACATTATAAGCTGGAATAGTATTTCAGATAAGATTTCTCATTGAAACTTTTACACGGAGAGAAGAAAATATCGAGGGAAATTGAACAAAGTGATCCATTAGTCTTGGTCTTTTCAGAAGTAAAAAGCTATAACAGATAGCAAATTGAAGGTTGACAAGGATCAAATTGCTAGAAAATACAAATCTGTAGACAAAAAATCATAGCACATAAAGTCATAAAAATGAATAAAAACAGTACTTATAATGAAGTATCCAGCGAATCTGTCATGCTCAATAGAGATATGACTTGAGAAAACGAGAGTAGAAGCACTCAACAACATTCCAAGGTATAAATAATTCATTAAGTACATTTCTCAATGAGAATAGAACTCACGGTCATGTAGCTGTATTGAGAAGGAATACCAAACTCTAAGTCGGGTTCACTGGGCATACGTTGAATGCGTAAACCAACAAGTCCCAGTTCTTGCATAACCTACAATAAAATTTCACATGAAAGAAAAGAACTTGTGATATTGGCCTTATACAGCAAGATATATTAAAAAGAGGAATTGAAGAGATAAATGACAACTTAAAATTGGGCACATCTGAAGAAACATACAGGGTGGACACAAGCAGGAATAAGGCCTAGATCTTCCCCACAGGCTAACATATCTGATGAATTCAGGAGAACAGGCAAAGTCTTCAAAGCATTTTGTCGCCATAGATTTTCTTGCCGATGGAAGTAGTAATCATAATATAGTCTTTTCAGTACATTTTTGCTGTATGATATGAGACTCAATGAGAGATTCCAGTTTGGAACGAATCACCAAAAATAGAAATTTTAATTTATTTAATAAACAAAAAGAAATAATTGCCATGTTTCTCATTATAGAGATGCCTGTCAAGCAAGCAGAAAAAGTATATTGTTACATTATGCAAACATCAGTCTCTTTTTGTACCTAAACATTCCTGTTCAATATGCTCAGAACTACCTGTGATCATCCAAATCATGAAAACTTGAAGTATCCTCAAGATTGAAGCGAGGATAGAATTTCCTCGCATCTTCAGGATCTCTAATCAGAACTATATTCTGCACAAAATTAAGTAAAGTGAAGCTGTGATAGCAATTTGCCAAGGCTGCTTTCAGAGGTAACTTGCTAGTCAGGATCAGTTCACGCTCCATATAGTATAATTAAGGAATCTAAAATTGCTTATGACATCATAGGATACCTTAAGAAGATCAAAGAGACCTTGACGTATTGTATCTTCACCCCCCAACAACATGGACTTCTCCGCCAATGACTCCAGCTTGGAAGCAATTTTTTTCTCTGTATTGCAGTCCTCCTTCAACTGTGAATAGAATCAAGTATTTACCGAACATTGTTTAATGAAGATAAACAATAATAATGGTGCAAACAACAAACAATCAGATGATTGGATTTTGAGGAATGAACATAATTTGGAATTTCTTCCTGACATTCAAGACATACTAATAGACCAAAAGCAGGTTGACATATTTTTTTGCAGAGAGGATTGGACTATCAGGATTTTGATTGAACCCACACTAAACAATTCATAAGTTTCAAAAATAAGGCTGACCCGTTCTTTTTCCCCATCAAGCATTTATTTCCTAATTAAGGTTCCTCAAAGTAATAGGACGAATAAATGAGATTAGCGAAGTTTCAACACAAGCGGACAATCTATATATATATATATATATTTATCAATTATAATTCATTGCAGTGAGAACAAGATGGACTTCAAACATTATCAGCAAAGACCATGACCTTATACCTCATAATGGCCCTTCTGAAATTCATTCAGAAAGTTTGCAGCAATAAACGTCCAAGAAGTTCCAAATTTTTCCTGAGACGAGAAAGAAAAGAAAAAGAACACAGATCAGTCTACCACACATGTTACACCCAAATTTACTTTATAGCTACAATTCAAATAAAAGGGTAGATATTCATATGAAGAAGCTAGATTACAGCCAGAAATTAAATGCACTAACCTGCAAAAATTCCTGCTTTATGTATGGATGGCTCAAACGATTGAAGTCCCAAATTCCTTCACTTTCAAGTTCTTCCTACAGCATAACCATTACGTTCACATTCATACAGTAAGACTACCAAGACAAAATTAACTTCATAACACAAATTGGCTAAAGTAGTTTAGGTCTAGAACAACATCATTATCCACAACTTCAGAGGAGCACTAGGAAGATAATCAGTTTACCTGACTTAGGGGGATTGATGGTCGGAATTTTCCAATCAGACCAGTCAGAGCATGGTCTGGAAGCTCCCATATCCTAAAGAAGCCTAGAATATGATCAATCCTATAGGCTGTAAAGTATTTTCCCATCTGTCACAAAACAATGAGGATATTGTTTTCAGCAAATGTCACAAAATATAACAGGACTACATGACGTAAAGGACCATAACCTGTGTTAAACGAGCTCGCCACCAGGCATAATTGTCTTTCGACATTTCCTCCCAGTTATAAGTTGGAAAGCCCCAATTCTGCCCATTCTTATCAAAGTAATCTGGTGGTGCTCCTGTGGATGTGTTCATGCGAAACAAATTCGGGTAGACCCAAGTATCCACACTGTTTCTGGAAACACCAATGGGTAAATCTCCTTTCAATATGACTCCTTTCTTTCTTGCATATTCCGCAGCTTCTGACAACTGTCAGTTCAGAATGACATCAAATAATACATACATTTCAATGTGTCATGAATCAAGAGGACACACAAATGACATGTACAGGTTAACAAACAACTTACTTGTGAATGTAAATGAAATTGAATATAATAATGGAAGGAAATTATATCATACTGCAAGCTGTCTTTTGAGGTCAATTTTTCAAGCTGCAAGAAAATAGTCGATGGTCATTGTAGATAATGACAGAAGTTAGTGTTAGCTTCTACAAATAAATCAAACAACCTCCATCACGTAATCATTAGTAAGATGCTTCTATAACTAATATAAGCTAAACAGCCCAGAAAAAAACAAAACGATTACCTTCTCCTTCGTGTAGTTGGAAAAGCGACCCCATTGGCTGTGATCTGATGTTTCAAAAAAATCACGCAAAAAGCAGAATGCTGCATAGGGTTTCAGCCATTCCTGTGACCAAGAGGAAAATAACGGTCAAAACAAAAGTTGACTCAAAGGATGCATTAACAAAGAAATTGAAGTTTAGTGACTATAAAATTCAAAATGAAACAAAATGTCTAGAAACTGGAGGATCTTTACAGAAGAATTATTTAGGATCAGTTGAAAGGAAATAAAAGTCCGCAATACCTCATTTTCAGATAAATATTGCTGAAATCGACTGGAGTTAAGTATCAAATCTTTCTCCCTATTAAAAATTTTCTTAGCAATTGAAAGTTTGGTGGCCATAGTAGTGTCATAATCAACGTCCTGCACACACCCAAATTTCAAAATGTTAGAAGGGTAAGAAAACAGAATGGAAATTAGACTCTAAAAACTGCTATTACTTCAAAGGTACCATTTTGAGCATAGATGAACAACAATGAGATAAGGGAACCATTAAAAAAAGGCAAAAAAAACATACGTTAGAGAAGAGGAAGTAGGATTATGAGGAAGGGGAGCTTATTCATCCACATGGTGTATGAAAGTGAGTCAAAGATGGAAAATCATGTTGGAACCGTGTTAAACAATGATAATAACAAGCTTCTCAAGGAAATTGTATGGATCTAGAAATTAAAACAACATTGCTATTATGAGAAGTTTTACGCTTTTCTTCACAAGCAATATTAATATATATAAGTCTAGCCATAAGGTAAGTCTTGTCAATCGAGCTTATGCATCAGATTCGGCATCCATCTTCAATGTTTCTTTTTGGATTCATTACCTCTAAATGAGGCATAACTATCCACAATGACAAACAGTAATAAATGCCATTCAGCACACTACTGAAGAACCACAAGGTTGCTACCTTTCTGTCAAGTTGTTTCTTAGCTTCCTGAATTTCTTTCTGCAAGGAAAAACAAAATGGTAGGTGGTTACTATGATACTGTCCAAAGATATAAAAGTAAGTTTAAAAGATGAACTGCATAAAGAATAACCTTAATGTCCTCGGGCAGATTTTCTGTAAGTGCTTGTACTCTTAGATACAGTGGATGCAATGCAAACACAGATAAAGAGCTGCATAACCAAGAAAAATTGAGGGACAGAGAAAATAATCAAGAATCAAGAATTTGAAAATGATAGAAAGAATAAGCATCAGGCCTTTGGGTGTAGTTTTCTACCAAGAATCGTTTATGAATATTTTGAGTCATAAATAAAGGAATGCAATGGAGGTTGAGAAATTAAAAACCACTGGAAACAGCTGAACTAAAGAGTCAAAACATATTAGACTGTTCAGCAAGCACGGATATTTTAGAGATGATGAGCCCAAGTAGCTGTCCACATCAAATGACCAGATTTTGAAAAATGAAGTTCCCAAGGATGAGCCCCTTTTGCAAATCAGGTAAAGAGTCTTGCTTTTCATGCTATCTTTGTGCAATCCTAAATTTGTTATATACCTGTATGGATAAGAATCCCACCACATCCCATGAACAGATGTATCATTGAGTGGTAGAAGCTGAACTAAATGGAAACCCGATTCCACAGCCCAGTCAACTAGAAGTTTTAGGTCAAGAAACTCTCCAACGCCGAGGTCTGCCTCTGATCTAACAGAAAACATGGGAATTGCAACACCAGCTCCACGCCAAGGCAGCTCCTAAGAGAACAACATGATCAATGACATTCATGTAAGAACCACAGAAAAGTATCATTTCCTGACTCATAGTTTATCTCAGTAGCTTACACGTAGCATGCCATCAGAAAGAAGAATACATCTTGTTAGAACTTTGGAAGAGTCAACAGTGAGCTCCCGGTTTGAGCCTATCTCTAGAGAGAAATGTCCTGCCTTGTTGTATTTACAGTACTTATATGTAAAGCAACTGTTAAGGAAGAGAATGATAGATACAGAGAGAATGCATATTCATTTCAAAATATTTCAGCAAATATCAGATTATAGGGGGCAGATTTCAAAGGATATTTTATTGGAAAATCAGCCTTCTCTAACACAACATCTGCTTGCCAAGTTGCGTCACCAGCATAGCTAAGCTTAAGTCCATCCTGAACTTTCCACTGACCTAACTTTTTAACACTGCCAATTACATACACCTGCATGAATCAAAGGTCATAAAACAAATTAACTTGCAAGATAAGGAAGCTAGTGAATGCATAATTAAATATGCAAAGAAACACAGGCAGGTAATCAGCGAGAAAAATAACTTACTGATGTCTCTTTTTCTACATTTGGGCAACAAATTTTGAAGTGAACAAGGACATCATCTACCATGATTCAGAAGAATCAAAGTATAAGAGTTGGCCATTGAACAACAATAACAAAAATCAGCAGCAACAATATTAACCAGTTGTATTATGAGACTTGTCTAAAACTACCTGCCTTCTCCAACTTATTTTTAACTCCAAGTGGTCTCTCTATCTCCAAACTCCAATTTCCGCGAAAGATGACATCCTTGAAGGCGCTTCTAAAGGGGATACCATCACCACCAGTCTGGCAGTAAAAGTGACATTCACATCAATCTTTATACATCAAGAAAAAACTCAAATTGATGACGGAAATCAAGCTACATTCTAGTTGAACTAAATATATTACTAAAGAAGAAGCACGAAATTCTTAAAGCCAGTTTAGTAAGGCTAGTACCATCCCCAACTACAACAATCCACACCAAATTTAATCTACAATCTTATCATTACTGGAACAGAGAAAGATAACACAGATTTTTAATGTTCAAGCAAAAGTATAATATGTTACGTAAAATCAAAACCTGATTATGGTTTACTACTCTCCAATACCTTCTGCTCATCTTAACAGAACTGCAAAGCCTCCAACTTTTGGAGAAAAAAATCTAACCATAAAAATATGGCCATTCAAGGACTTCTGTTTTGGGAAAAAGAAAAAGGGTAAAACAAAGTGAATAAAAAATGAACTTAACATAGAAAAGGTAGACAGGAGTGGTTAAAAGTCACTTCCTATTCGTTAACATCATAACTGGATAGTATGGGAAAAAAACAGAAACTCCAAATTCTAGAATGAACTTAAATCTAACAGTATATACTATCAGAATTTGTAACGACTAACTGTAATGTTGCGAGGAAGATGAACAACAGAGAGGTTCTCTGAAAATAAGTTAGTTCCAGACAATTTAGGAGAAGTGAATAGTTCTTTTGATAAGAGAATAATGAAATGCGTCTGTTTCTGAATAATTTAGGAAAACAGAGTTTTCAGTCAAGCAAAGACTAAAAGTATCAGTCCATGAAGCACATAAAGGGAAAAAGAATAACAGAAACCATGAAGGATCACCTGCCAAAGATCATGAAGCTCCACGAAATCTCCACCACTGATCCCTAGAGGCAGAAACAATTTGCGCTTCTTTCCCATTTCCCATCTCAACACATTCTTCTTGTCGTCCACCACATAATAATTATACTCACAACTGAATTGATTCCGCACTGCAATACTACCATACCATATAAGTTCATCACCCTGATGAACAGGCCTCAACAACAAGCCCTTCTTCACATTCCAAGAACCCAGGACTGGTTCAGAACCGCATACAAGCAAGCTCTGACCCCATTGAGTGTAATATGGCAATCTAAAGCTCACATTTACTGGTTTCGTGGCCTTGGTCCCAGAAAACAATTCCAAATTCGACATTCCTTCGATGAAAAAAAACTCAGATCTTCTTCCACAAAAATCTACAAAAAATGAAATGGGACTTAAGAAAACTAACTGAATTCTCCATTACCAGATTAAAACTAAGAAAAGAATTAATCTTGAACTTGGAAAGAATAAGCAAATGAAACCCAGATGACAACGTTAAGAACTTTAGTCAAATTTAATGAATCCAAAGAAAACAACGAGCACCCAGATGCAGATAATGATCAGTTTCCCCACCAGAAAAAAAGAAAAGGATGGAATTAGAAGAATGAAGGAATAATAATTAACACAATCAAAACCCAGAAGTAGCTACCTTTTCTCAAATCAAAATGATTAGTTGCAACGTAGATATTACTAGAATAAGTGAAACTTTATTGTGGTGTATACTCTGATATACAAGTGCAAAAGGCCAGAGACATAACAGTGGAATCTATCAGCAAGATTTATATTATTCGATGGAACAAAAAAGATATTAACTTTTCGACAAAAATGTGTAGCACAGAAAAGGGTTTTGTCCTTTCTATAGGGAAGATAATATTTTTTATACAAAAAGCAGCAAACACATATGCAATCTGAGACATACCTTCTCAATCTCAAATGACAAAGTAGGCAAGTTGAGAGTGAGGAGGATATTTTGCTGGACGACAGAGAGAGGGAGAGGGAGAGGGAGAGGGAGAGGGAGGTGCTAAAGTTAGCAACTTTGAAAGCTCCTTTCACGATAGAGTACTGACCGAGTGACAGTTGGGCATTGAAAGAGCCATCCTTCAAGTTTGTGTAAGCTTCTCATCGTCTTTTTTCTATTAATTGATTACAGTCTAAGCTCATTACTCACCACAAGCTTTGTTCTTGCCTACCATGAGAATTGAATTTAGTGAAAAAGATAAAATTTAAATTAATTAAAATTTGAAATTGAATTTAACTATAAAATACAATTCTAATTATTAAAATAAGATTTAAAATTCTAAATTTCATAAAAATGAAAGGGTTTAAAATTTGAACTTGCGATGATTTTAAGATTCAAATCGAAACTTGATTAGATTAAAATTTAAACTTGATAATTAAATTTGATCAAATTTATAATAAATTTTCTATTTCATTATAAGTACATAAAAATATTATTTTTCAATGTGTATATAAAAATAATAATTAAATTCATGTTGAGATAGAGATATTATAAAAGAGTCTCAATTAAATTGAAAAATAATTGAGAATAATAGCAAAGACCATTGTTTTTCAACTTTTATTTGCATCATTTTTCTCACAATCGTATTGTCTAAACAATGAAGGCAAAAACCTCTCTTTTTCACACTATGCAAAAAATCCAATAACATCATGTTGCTTCAAAAGAGATGCTATTTTCTTACTTGTCAAATTATATAATATCACTCTTGATAAAGGGGTGTAACTTGGAATGAAAATAGGTAAATTTTTAATTTTCTTAAAATTTTAAGCTTCAGGTCAGATTGAGTCGAACGACTCAAACTTAAACACAATTTAAAACTCAATAATTAAGAAAACAAAGTCTACGCCTGACTCAAAGCTCAACCAAATCGAACCATAAAAAAATTAGAACAATCATATTTAGGTTTTAGCTTCAAATTTGCACATAAATTTTTAATAAAATTTTATTAGCTCCATAAATTCATGAAGTTGAAATCTTTTTTTTTATTTCTTCACCTACATGTAATAGATTGAAAATTTAACTATTAATTTCAAATATTTTCTATTTGTATGAAAACTTTAATTATTATTTTTTTATTATTTTACTATTAAAAGTATCAAAACTATTATTTTAAGATCTGGTTTTATAAATTTGAATTGATTCAAAACTGTTCAGATCAAACTAAGTCAATCATATTAAACGATAATTCGTTCAATTCAAGTAAGATTAGGTTGAACCCAAGCCTATTTACTAACCCTAACAAGCACCATAATATTTATATGTCATTTATTGTATTTGTTTTAGTGACTTTTCGTATGAATCTAATTTGAAGTTAAGAAACAAATTTTATTTTGATGAGGATTTAAGTCAGATTAAATAAGTAATTTTTATTTTAATTAAAATTGTAATACGTTAAAATAAATTATTTCTTAAATAAATATATTGTAATTTTAAATTTATGTATTTTAAAAATATTAAATAAAAATATGTATAAATAATTAGCAAATTTAAAATATTTTGTTTTTAAAATAGTTATATTTTTAAATAATTATAAAATTAAATCAAACAATAAAATTAAATCGTTTTATTAATAACAAAATTATAATATAAGAAAATAAAAAACTAAAAAACTAAATTATAAATGGCCAATGTCCTTTCTGTTTTGCTCTAAGAGACCTAATTAATGCATAATCCATAATCCAAAGTAATTAAGAGAAATGAAACCTGAACCCGGATCCCGACCCGAAACAATTCCTATATAATGGAGTCGGTTGCCCTCCGAAATCGGGTATTTAGGGTTTAAAGGTCTGTGCTTGTGCGTCTCTAGAAGCAAAAGGAGGACGAAACCATGACTGCTCAGACCCAAGAGGAGCTCCTCGCTACCCATCTCGAGCAACAAAACCTCAACGTATCTACTCTCGCCCTTTCTGTTTCCGTGTATGCATATGTATATATGTTCATTTCTGTATTTGTCTACATGAATGTGCCTGATTGGTTCTTTGTTGTCTTGATACTTTTGCGGAAGTTGTTTATTATAGCTGGAGCTTTCGTGCCTTCTAAATTTTAAGGTGTTTTATGAGGGAACGGATGAACATAAGTGACTTTTGTGGAATCACGTTTGTTTACTAATTTAATATGTCTAAAGTTTCGCCCTTTACACTTTTATGTTTGTTATTCTCATAATTCTTGATTCGTATGTGATGATTATTAAGTGTTTTTTTGTGATAAGTAAATAGAAATGATCACTTTCCATTGTGGTGGAAAGTCTAGTAGATTTTACCTATCAAATGCATTGGTAGGTAAGTTCTACTAGACTTTTCTCCATCTTGGTTAGTGATTTAGGTTTTAGAATAGCTATACTTGGTAATTGTGCCCTTCAAGAATCTCCCAAATTCTACTAACTTATTGTGATCTAGAATACCGGCAAGTGAATGTTTTGTTGGACTTGTTAGACTCATTCAACAAATCTTGCTTGTATTGAATGGGACTGGAAATTGGTGGCTTTGACATTTGAGTTCTCTTTAGTGTATGCTGCGGGTAGGAAAATGATTAACTTCATTTAGCTTGATTTTTTTACCTGACAGGATTCTCAAAGTCGGAATAGTGTAGCTCCTTTTTAAATTCAGCTTCTTTTTCTTTATGCTTGTTATGATGGCCTGACTTTTACATTGATAGTGTAGGGCCTGACAGGTGATTTCTGTTTATAAGAACAACTTATTGTTTCAAGTTGGATCTAGGATTGTGCATTCCATTTGTACTTGTGGTCTTTTCAAAGGGGGTTATCTTTCATGCCTCAACATTAAGTCTGTATTATTTCTTGTTCAAATAGAAATTAAAATCTATGTTTGCAACCTGATCATTTATTCTGATGGTCTGGTATAACACTGTGAACTACAACTTTGCAGCCTGATGAGCCAGTGATTGAGGATGAAGAGGATGAGGAGGATACTGATGAGGATGAGGAGGATGACAAGGATGATGAAGATGCTGAAGGTGATTAGATTTTATCAATGATTTTGTAGCCTACGTATATTGCTGTCTGTTATATGCCACAATGGGCTGAGAGACAGTTTACTCTAGGGTTTTGACATTTGTCTCTCTTCTTAGTTAGCAAAATGAGATTGTTATATTTTGTCTTTTTTTTAAGTATTTATTAACAAATGGTTTAATTGAAATTTTACTTTGAATGCCCGGAGGATGATATCATCCTACATACTGATGGAAGAAACTTAAGTCGAACTTGTGAGTGTTTTATGAGCACCTTTCATCATTGGTTTTTGTATTGAAAACCGTCAATTTCAGAAATTATGTTAGGAACTGTTTTTTCAGAAACAATCCAGTTTTGTTTTTCCGTAAATGGATACATGTAAGTTCATTATGTGAATGACTTGAAGTGATTTGAGCGTAAGGATGTCCAACTACATTTCAGCTGGGCATGGTTTGTTAATCAACTTATAACAATTATTTTCTTCAGAGAAAGGAGATGCAAGTGGTCACTCTAAGCAGAGCAGAAGTGAGAAGAAGAGTCGAAAGGCAATGTTGAAACTTGGAATGAAGCCAATTCCTGGTGTCAGTCGTGTCACTGTCAAAAAAAGCAAGAACGTAAATGATCAGTTTCTCGAAGCTGTTCCCTTTGCTTTCAGTCATCTCTGTAACCATATTGTCTGTCATGCCTCATGACTGAATGTTAAATTTCATTTGATTTTGCAGATCATGTTTGTTATTTCAAAACCAGACGTCTTCAAGAGTCCCACTTCAGATACCTATGTCATCTTTGGGGAGGCAAAGATTGAGGATTTGAGCTCTCAACTCCAAACTCAGGCGGCAGAGCAGTTCAGGGTTCCTAATGCAAGTGCTGCAGCATCAAAGCCCGAGCCATCAAGCATTGCTCAAGATGACGAAGAAGTAGATGAGACTGGTGTTGAGCCCAAGGACATTGAGTTGGTTATGACCCAAGCTGGGGTATCAAGATCAAGGGCTGTTAAAGCTCTCAAAGGTGCAGATGGTGACATCGTTTCTGCTATTATGGAACTAACAAATTGATAGCTGCTTTTATGGGACGTCATCTATATTCTGTCTGTTATGTTGGCCTCTGAGTCTAAACCGTGTCATTTTTGTTGTTTGGGGATTTATATTCCTGTCCGAATCATTTGTTTTAGATTCAAACTTACTGTTCTGTCCTTGCAGTCCTTTAAGATGCTATATATGGAGTTTTACTTTCCAATGTTACAGGAACTCTTGAAAGGCTTACAAATTGCAATGCCCTTATATTGTAAAGAACTCAAACTCTTTAAGGGGCTTACTTACATTTAAGTACATGCAGCCAAACTCATCCTGCCATCCAAGGATTGTAATTTAACTTCAATTTCTCATTATATTGAAATTTGGGGAAATAACATAGAAGTTGGCTATTTCTTTTCAAAATTAAATTCTGAATTTAAATCCAATATCAAATTACAATGATTTTTGGCAATGACCAAATAATTAACAAGGGGACCCCTTCTTGTATTTCTCTCACTTTTAACAACTTAAAAGATGATAAATTGGAAGTAAGTGCGTGTTAAATTTATAAATATTAATTAAATTAAATTTGTAAATTGTTAAATAATTTATATATGACAACAGGCCGAGTTATACTTGACCTAACCCTCTAACTCGCAACTTAAATTTGACCTGAAGTCTAGTCAGGCTCGAATTGCTCAAATTGTTTAAAACGAAATTGTTTCATAGTAGGAGGTGGTTGCTTAAAGTAATTCAGGTTAGTTTTCATACTTAACCCTGACTCAAAAGTCAATCAACTAAAACTTGATTCGTTGATTTCAAATCAACCTGGACCGAATTAAGCCATGAGCTTTTTACGATCCCTAATTTTAATATATCATAGTTTGCAATTATTTTTATATGTGAAACATGTAACCATTATGATTTAGATGCACAATTGAATAAATTACTGAATACATGTAATAGTCCATACATTATATATTTTTACTTAATTAAATGCATATGAAAAGTAGGGATAACAATGAACTTGACTAGGTCGAAAGTGCCCGACCCATGGCCCAATTCGACCATGGGCAAACCAACCCCGTGGTCGGGCCGATCTTATTATTGTTATTTTAAAAAATAAAAAGACATCATTTTACCACTTTTGGTTGGTTAGGTCATGGGCTGAGCAAGGATAGGGTGACCTGTTGACTTCAAGATGGGCTTGGGTCGGATTGTCATCCCTTAAAGATAAGCCATTTCACGAATTAATTATTTAAAACTAAGTAATATCTTCCAACTAATTAATATTGACATGTACAATATATATTCACTCTTAATTAAGTCGGAACCTATCTCTAACACTTAACCCACTAAAGGCGGTGGAGAGTCTACCTCTAAATTATAACTTCAAAAACCAAAATGCCAAATTGACTCTTAAATGAGTCTTTAGAGCAACTAATTATAGTCCACAATGTCATTTTTTATCTAGAGATGCCAGTGAATCAAACCGTGCTAGGCTCACTTAGGCTCAAGCCTAACTCTACAGTTTATGCTTGAGCTTACCCTTCAATAACTCAAAACTTGGTCTTACTTGACTCGATCCAACATTCTTTTAAATAAAAAATAAAGAGCAACATCATTTTTTTCAAAATAATGCCATTTTGTTTACATAAGTCAAGTTTTAAATTGAGTTAGGTCTAAGCAGCTTGAACATTAGGCCTATTTTTTAAAAGCCCAAGGCTTGGTCACTGTTGACCAGCCTGGGTTATGCCAGGTCGAAGTATTAAGCCTATTTGTATCAAAATCTAAAGAACTAGCCCATTGATTGAGCTTTAAGCGAATTAGGTCATATTAGGCCTAGTTTTTAAAAAAATTACCGAGGTTTGGTCAACTTGGGCCTGGCCTAACTACTGACCAGCTCAAACCAAACTACTAAACCTAGTTGTATCAAAATCCAAAGAACTGGCCCATTGATTAGGCCTCGAGTCGGATCAAGTCGGGCCAAGTTCGAGCCTAATTGTTGAGCATATTTGTATAAAAATCCAAAGAAACTTCAAAAAAAAAAAAAAAGGCAAGCGGTAGATAAGTATGAACTAATAAAAAAGATAAGCTACTCAAAAAGATAATAATTAACAAATGATACCGATTTGCGTGAGCTAATTTGCTTCCCACCAAATGCTGAGCTAAGGAACACCAAAGTCCCACTAAGCTTTATCGGTCACGAGAAAAGCAAGAAAAGGTCTTCCGTGCATATAAGGGCTGTTACGTCGCATGCCATGCATGCTGAGTAGAAATGGGAAAAGGGTTTAAGTTTGATTCTATATGATTTGATTTGAAGCTAAGGAATTTGATTTGAGTTTACCGATTTTTTTTTAAATTAGTTACAAAAGAGTTTCGAATTGAGTTTGAGTCGAAGCTTTTCTAAATTTTGGATCTGAGTCAGATAGAGCTTGAATCACAAACTCTCTAATATACGAAATGAGGTCTTGTATTTTGATGAATAATTACTTTAGAGCATGTAAATTTCGATTGGTTTGGGCTCGAACATAATGTATCTAGTTTGATTGAACTTCGAGTTGGATATAAAAAAATGACCGGAATTCAATTGGTCCACTATCATCTTCATATGTTCGAGTTCAACCTGACCCGTTGACAAAATTACCAAAATTAAAGTGCCAAATAAGAGTCACTAAACCTTCTAAGTAGTATTTAAAAATAAAAAGCATATATCCGGTTAGTGAAACTTTGCAAAAAGTTAAAACAAAGAAAGCTGACCTAAATTAATTGTATCCTTTAAAGAGTGCAGAGTTTGCTTCGGTGATGAAGTGTAATATTTTCTTATTTATTATAGTTGACATCGTCATCATATTCATTCCGAAATTTCACAATAAAATAGAGTCTAAAGAAGTCTGATAATACGCAGCTTTATCCATTTATAATAGAGAGGCTATTTCTAATAAACCCACATGTAGATATGACAACAAAAGAGTTATACAGGTTAAAGAGTAAATAAGTAAAATTAACACGTTAAATTATTATGTAAATAAAATTATAATAAATAAATAAAATAAAATAAAATAAAAATATAACCAAATGATATACCTAATAGTGTCTAGATCGGCTAGTACCGAATAAGCTACAAAGTCCGGCTCTTCTTATCTCTAATTAAGCTAGGAATCCTTGCTTAAAGACTCTAAAGGTATGACAATCTTACAGTTTTAGACGGTTTCGCGAAATCTTTCCCTGTAATATAGTAAAAATTTCAACTCACAACAAAAAGTTAAACTTACCTAATAAGTCATTACATTTAAATTTGTCAATTTAATTTAGAGATAACAATAAAACGGACTGAACCCTTACAAATAAAGTCGGTTCAAGCTACTCGAGCTTGATTCATTAATTTAGCATCAAACCCAATATATCAAACCTAATTTAGTTTATATTATCTTCTAAAAAAAAGAATAATACAATATCCATACTTAGAGATGACAATCGACTGAGTTAAATTTAACCACAACAAAGTTCGAGCCCTACATAAAAAATGTGTTCGAATCTAGGCTCAACCTCAAGCTTGATTCGAACATAGAGTTTAGGGCCTTCGGCCCTATTTAACTCGATTGAGATTGGGCGACCCCAAGCCTTATCTAGCTCGATTAACTATATAATTTATTTTTAAAAAATTAAAAATGACATTATTTACTTAAAATATTGTTTTTTATTTGAAAAATAAATAAAACTTTGGGTCGAGCAACTCAAGCTTGAGCTTAACCCAAAGTTCAAAATTTTGAAAAAACTAACCCGAGATTCTATCAACTCAAGCTAAACCAGTTAACTTTAAATTGGATCAGACCAAGCCAAATTAATTTTGTCAAACTTATCATATGTAAATTATTTACTCACACGTCTGATAGAAAATTTGATGCCTGAAAGTAAGTTTTGAACAGCATAATTTTCCGAAATCGATATTATCAATCGACAAAAGGTGTAGTCCTCACGGTTTGCGTTCCACGTGAAACTACAGCAAATTACTATGAATATTAATCGAGGAATCCGAATCTATAATTTAATCAAGTAAAAATTTAACTAATCAATTTACTACTGCTACTAATAATAATAATAATAATAATAAATCAAAAGTGAAATTAAATAAGAATTTTCAGTTGTTATTTGTCATGTTTTAAAAACCGAAACGAAAGTTAAATGAGCAACACAGGAGATAAGGTTTAAAAGATTCAATAGTTATTAAATTGTTATAAAATTAATTAAATATTAAATAAAATTAAGAATTTAAAAGCAATTAAATTACTTAACAAAAAATTTAAAATTTAATACAATTAAATGAAAATAAAAAATAATTAGTTTTTAAAAATTGACTGATTTTTAACAACAAAGATTATTAAAGCACTAATGTATCACATGAGATCTTCTGTCCTCAAATGTGTGTACCAACTCTGTCTCATTAAATTCAAATTATCTATTTATGTAGGACCACACAAATGAATGGTTTGAATTCAATGAGACAGAGTTGATACACAGATTTAGAGACAGAGGATCTGTCCCCCCCAATTTACACCACTTAATAACTACAGCAACATTCATTGATAATTCCTCTGGAATGCAGAATTTGGAGAATTC
>JANZLD010000235.1:4781315-4791865 GCA_026413575.1 Erythroxylum carthagenense | reverse complement strand
CACTGGACCCCCCAAGATTTTTTAAAAAATTATTTTTAATATATATATATATATATAAGACGGAGTTATTTAAGAGTCAATGATATACTGGGCTCCTCAAAATTTTAAAAAAATTAATACTCAAGCCCTCCTATATTAAATTTCTGGCTCCGTCGTTGCGGCCAAAGACCGAGGCTAAAATGCCATCCCTGCCGTTTGATTCTCCATCAAATATTTTTCATGGACTTGCAATAATTTATAGAATAAAAGTAAATCAAATTACTATTAGGAGTGGAGAAAGTCACGAATAGAGACAAAGCTCTAGTAACTGACTGTGACTTTGCTTCTACCTCCCGTTCCTCACCCACCCATGTATTACCGTCAATTTCAAGCTGACGAGGCTGCTCAAAAAATAATTATCATGCTCGTCAACTTCCAACGAAGTCCAGCTCAAATGTCAAAATTGAGAAGATTTGATAATATATAATTTTATTTTTATTTAATAAAGAGACCGTTAAATTCAAGAAAATTCGATAATATGTAATTTTATTTTTATTTAATAGATAGGTTGTTTCTGATAAATTTATATATAATATTTTATAAAAATACTACCTAAAAAATAATTATGTGGGTTAATTTTGGTTATACATTATTTATTTTTAAGTGTAGGTAATTAATTATTCCCGATTAGTAATTTTTAAATTATTATTCCTTTTTACCAAAATTAGCAGCATTTAGAAAAATATTTCAATTATTATATCATTTTATATAATAATTTTGTAGGTTTTCTTTGAATTTAATTAAGATATTTGGTAGGTTTTCTTGAATTTGATTAAGTTATTTATTTATCTAATACTTACGGATGCTCCACAACACTCATAATCCAAAGTATGCATTTCAATATTTTAGTTTATTTTGCGTTAGACCAAATTGATATATTAATCGTTTAGAAAAAATCTCTTTATTAATTAGAAGTAAGATTGTATATTACCTAACTTCTCTAAATTTTGCGTATCAATAAGATTTTTTATTAAGTTTGTTATCGCTGTTATTGTTGTTTTGATATATTAACCGCATTGATTAAGATCATTTTAATCTGTTTAAAATTTGGTCAATTCAAATAGATTAGGATTGATTTAAAAACCCTAATTAAAGAGATGGAGTCATGGAGGAAAGGAAACAGTTAGTACTTATTTCAATTAATTGAAAAGTATTTAATAAGAACGGAATCTAAATGTTGACTTTTGTATTTCTCTTTCATCAGATTTGCATATCTGTTCTTACTCTACTTTAATACTATTTAATGCATTTCTTTTTCATATTTGCTGTATTGTATTATTAATAGCTGGTTGGTCTTGTAAGTGAGGTCACCCTTACGTTAGCATTTCATCATTTACTCTTTATGTGATTTCTTGTAAAATTAGATCGGTATAAATCT
The DNA here is from genome assembly GCA_026413575.1 of Erythroxylum carthagenense. Taxonomy (NCBI): domain Eukaryota; kingdom Viridiplantae; phylum Streptophyta; class Magnoliopsida; order Malpighiales; family Erythroxylaceae; genus Erythroxylum; species Erythroxylum carthagenense. Next base: position 4,790,448 of record JANZLD010000235.1, on the reverse strand, counting down.
AAAAAATTTAAATCCGTCAATTTTTTGATTTAATATATTTTATTAACATTATTGTTATTAAAAATCATTTAGTTTTTATAAATTAATCGGTTTTTCATAATAAAATATAAAATAATTATTTTATTTCATTTAACACTTTTCTTTTTAAATTAAATTTCATCTTTTTTAATATGTAAAGATAATTTCTTTCTTTAATCTTATTTTAAATTTTATTTTAAATATTTATTATATATTAATTTTACGACGGTTTACCGTTTGAAAATTTAAATATAAACATTTTATATGATCGATTTAATTTTTTATTTTGTTTTTAAAACATTAGTTTTATTTTAATTTTTATTAATTATTTTTCAAATATTATTATAAATAAATTTGGAGATGGTGGGGTATTCCAAATATTACATAACTGGTAGATTATTATCAATTTATGGTGTGTTGTGATGATGATTCATTAACTATGTCCCTTTAAAAAGAAGAGGGAAAATAAAATTGAAATATACAAAACTTTACCTAATTTTATATATTTTTTAATTAATACAAATAATCACAAATCAAGCTAAGAGTCAATGTTGATACATTTCATTTTAGTTTCTATTTATCATTAACTAACAATATCTACTTGGACTTGAATCAAGATATTTATATGAAAAAGGAAATAAAATAAAATAATTGTTTAAAATCAATCCGAATTGAAGAAAGGATTGAATATGAATTGATCAAATCATTAAAAAATAATCAAATACAAAAAGATCCGGAATCTTCCTGGAAGTTTGCAAAAAAGTGCGATTAATAGGATTTTTTTAACCCTCCATTCCTAAAAAGAAGAATGTGAAATTCTTTTTCTTTTCTAGATAATCAAATGTGAGCTCCTTTTCGAGCGGAATTCCCTTTTACTCCTCAACCTACAAGATATTAGCAGCCATTTTAAGCTATTGTTTTCCTCCGAATGACAAGTTTTTACGTATTACTCGCTCGTCCATCATTAGAAATACTTGAGTTAATCAAGTTTTTAGTTGAGCTTGAATGTTTTTATTTTTAAATTTTAAACTTCAAGCCAAATCTAGATTTGAATTGCTCGAAAAGATCGAACTGTTTCAAATGATGTTATTTTGAATAAAATGATAAATTTTAATTTTTAAAAATAAAAAATATTTAATCGAACTTGACCTGACCTGATCGAGCTTTAGACTAACCATCCTATTGCCAAGCCTACACATTATTGGTTGTTACATACATTGGTTAAGTCTTATATAATGGGAGGCCTCAAGTTACCTCAAACTTAAAAAAAGAATAAAAAGGAAACAAAGTCAATGGAGTTGAGAATGATTGAATCAATGAAGAGTAAAGACTCCTCATTTAACCAAGGAAAAGCCAAAATGGGTTCGGTGTCCCGTTGTACATTAACAGCACCTGATCTTGTGACAGTTCAAGCACTGAAAAATCCATCCACTTTTAGACAATCGCTAGTAAAACTCCTGGAAACAACCTCTCTATCGTGTAAGAGTAAAGTTGGAAACTATAGGACTTTTCCGGATCCCATATTTCAATGAAACTCGCAATGGACGTTGTTGATGTTGTTTTTTACTGGAGAAACTCCAAAGGTCACCTACTTTTCCTTATTCCATCCAAAACTCAAGGCACAAGACAATGAAAGATATATGGTTGCTTTGCTTGAAGAATTTGAGTGTTAAATCGGATGAGTCGGGTAAAAATCAAGAGATTAATTGAAACTAAAAAGCAGACGAAAAGAAGAGTTTCTTGAAAGGCTTGTTGATGCTGAGTGGCTTCAAGCTTTTTAGTTGAAATGGAAAAAACTAACCTATTTTGAGAGAACCTTCTTATGAGCTTTGAATGAGAGAATCACATTCCAAGCTAAGGCAATGACTTTAGCAGCAAGAACCTGGGAATGTGATTAGTATGAAAATTTCAGTGCAAGATTGAGGATAGATTCAATTAATGGAGTTACTGGTATTCATAGCTATATAATCCTGCATGCTTATATTATTCGCTTTATACCTGAAACTGCTGCGGGACAAACCAGAAATTCAGAAATTGGAACGGTATCCACAGTTGCCAATTTGCAAGAACAGCAGAAAACCACTCCTAGGAAAATGAAAACTGAAAAATCAGCAGATGATAATGATTATCCTATTGATCTTTCAAAAATTACCGTATTGAATGTACAATGTCGAAGAAAGCCGACAACCTGTTGAAGCTTGGGTACGACTTGTGATGGCTTTCCCTCTAGTGTCACAAGAGTGGATAAGAAAACTTCAATAAATGTGGGAGAAAAGAGGAACTGCAATATAATCTTGGATAGTCTATCACGTGATACAGAGAACAAACTAACAAAATTTGCCTTAACCTGATCAACTAGCAGCCTTGATAAAGCCCCTGTTGCTCCAGGCTTTGGCATCAGTTTACTCAAATACAAATACCTTACCAAGTTGCATAAATGAAAACTAAGAATAAGACATCGATAAGTGGTGAACTTTTGCACCATTATCTGAATCAAGTCATTCAATAAGAAACAGGGGACGTGATCTAGTCTTTCTATTCTGTACCAACTCTACTCCACTTCAACTCAGCCATAATAGAGCAGGATTGGTACAGAATAGAGATAACAGAGGATTTCAGGGGAAGAAACAGGGAAAATCCGAGCATTAGCAGAAATGTAGCGTGGGACCTACGAGTGCAAACCCCAAGAACGTAAAGAGGAAAGTCCTTTTAAAATCTGGTGAGGCAACTTGTTCGATGACAAGCTGAGGCAGGTAAGGTAACAGCGAGTTAGTTTCTTTTCAAAATCACCTCCAAAACGTAATTATCCGAAACCTGAAGACATGATACATATGAATCTAAGAACAGCTTGTCTATGTTTTGACGGTTCTCCGCTTATCCTCAGGTCAACAAACTTTAAAACTAAGACTACCATGTAGACTTATCAATAACCACACCACTAAGTTAGATGTTATAACAGGTGAATCTCAATTAGTTCAAGATTCTAATCATCTATACAGTAAAACTGGGCAGACATGATTAGCAAGAAACATGTTCAGTAAACAAAGGAATCTTAGCAGGTGAAATGGGGTACAATTTATAGCATAGCCTGCTGGTTTTTATGACAATGGTGAAATCAAAACCTTTTTAAAGTCGGCATTGTTTGACCGGAAGAAGGTACCGGAGCGATTATGGAGTACATAAATTGGATAGTCAAAGCAAGGGCTATGAAAAACTACATGTTTCGGACACCTAGTTTACCTGTGGAAAATTTAGTTGGATGGATAAAACTGACAGAGTCCTAGGTCATGTTAGATATAGATGGAGCGGTTAAATAAGGATCTAACATCGCTACTGCGGGTGGTTTAATTAGGCATTGTCATGAACAGTGATGTGGAGGTTTCCTATAGCATATTAAAAGGGACTCGCCTTTAATTGCCAAACTCTAGTGGACCCACTCGGGACTTACCTTAGTATGGACGATTGGTTACTGACGAATTGTCGTTGAAGTAGATTCCCTAGAGATAATTAATATTCTTTCCTCTTTCAATATAATTTCAACTGAGGATAATTTTTTAATGGCAGGTATTCGTGGTTTAATCCACCGAACATGGGAGGTACAATTTCAGCATGTATATTGAGAAGGGAACCAGAGTGTCGATAATCTGGCCTCTTTTGCAGTTTTATCTAGCCCAGGCTTGCATATACTCTAGGAGCCCCTGACGATCGTCCTGGACGTCATCCACAGAGACAAGCAAGAAATTTTGTATTACAGAACACTCCGCGAGTTACGGTGTTTTTGGTTGTGTGATTTTTTTTCTCTTACCTTTTGTAACAATAATAATAAAAAAAAAGAACATGAATAAACATGTTTACATTGACAGAACATGCATACATATTATCCTGAATGAAAAGCTCGAGAAATTAGCATAGGGTGGGAGATACAAAATTTGACGTCACTGAAAACAGCAGCCGGAAAAAAAATATACCTGGCATATCAAGTCTCCAAGCAACGTCAAAACTGCTGATGTGACAGCTTCTGTCAACACGGGATGTTCCGCAAGAAGAGTCAGATACCTGTAAAAGCAGATAACTCATGCCGGTCAATAATCTGATTCTAATACTTATCCGAGGAGGCAGCATTAACACAAAGGAAACCAAAACTAAATACTAGTTCAAGCTTCCTCATTGACAATTTAACTATAGAAAGACAGCTCAACAATGAGAATTTAATCTTATATGCTTACAAGAAGTTGTTTTTCATTTATGTATATTGGTTTTTTCCTTTCAAATTTTAATTCCTTATTGTGTTATAGTGCATCTATGTCTTCGAACAGTCCCCATCAAGCTTAGCAAATCGCAAACTCTACAATACTTCCTCTGACAACCAAAAACCAAACCTCATATCCCCAGTATCGCTTGCTTTGAGCGACTGTTACTGTCCTGAACCTAGACTCAGATGGACTAAGCAGGGAGTATTTCCCAAATGCTATCAACTAAGCTATAAGTGATTTCATTCACAATGCTTTTTACAACAGTAAATTCTCTGATAGGAATATCTATCAGCTCAATCGTACTGAGTGCAAGAAATAAAACAACAGACGCAAAAGTGATTATTTCATCAGTACGATAAAAATAATTGTCAAATCATAATGCCCATTGTATATATAAGGGTTACCATCATATCAGTAAACAGGAAAACAGGTTTCAAAACATGAATAGCATATCTAGCTTAACTAAGAAAAGTTCTGCCAAGAAAAATTCATCAACTGAAGATGGATAAGGGCAAGGATTTAGAAGACACAAGCAACTGCTTTGCTACAAGGGCCTCAAAGTAAAAACTTTTGTAGCATATTCTATACAATTTTTCATTCCCTATCTCTTTCCACCGGAAGGGGTTATGACCAAAAAAGCTAATATTGCAAGTTTATAGTTGTCTTGTACCTGCAGATGACAAAATTTAAAACCAAAACAGGTGATATGTAATAAGAAGTGATGATGGTACAGAAGACATGGTTCTACCACTATACCATATTATGGATGGTTTATAAGAGAATTTTAAAGTTTGCATGGTTAGTTGTACGAGAAGGAATGATTAAAGAATGAAAAAGGATGATTGATAATATATTATGAATGAATAAACAACATTTTTATATCCTTTAGGTACGGTGAAATTCATCTATGTAAAGCCCAACGAAGATTTATCTTGATGTTCTACATCCGGTACTATATTTCTGATCCAGCCTATATTTTCACATACGGAAAATAAATTTGGCACTCTTATCTATTATTTCAAATCTAATAGAGATCCAGTCTACGTAAGTCATTATCGTGAATACTTTGTATGAGATGTCGACTCATCTATGTGCGAACCTGACTGTGAAGTCTGTCTCAATTATGAGTCAGACAGTGATAATAATGATGAGCAGTATGCCAGAAGGAGAAGGAAGAAGAAAAAGTCTAAACCTCGCTGTATGCCTTCTCAACAATATCATTTACACAAAGATAATCCACATCTAGATGATTCCAGCAAATCTATTGGTCTACAAACAGAAAAATTCAAACCAAGATCTCTTTGTGAAATGCTGAAATCTTCTACTTGTCAATCTAAGCCATCAGTTCCTGTTATGGCTCTTACTTTTATACCTTGCATGATGGTTAACTCATATGAGGAAGACTTTCTTTCTTTACACATGAGTACCGATGAATCAACTAGAGTTATCTTTAGCCCTTATAAGAATCACTTCACAAGGAACACTTATCTCAAATCCTTCTGATGAAGTACTTAACTAGCAAATATCAAATACAGTAGCGTAGAACAAAGTTCTTCGAAGAATTGATTCTAAGCTAGATGGAATTAGTCAACAGACTTATGCTATGCAATATAAAGTTGATGCCGTCTCTGAGCAGATCTAACAACTGTATAAGTCTTACAAAGCTTAGATTCAGCAACTTGATGCTGATCTTCAACATTACATTGTTACACAGTATTTTGGACCTAACTTCGACGTCAAAACCAGAGAACTTAGGAAGATACAAGGAATTGTGCAATGTATGAAAGTTGATATGCAATCTGCACAGTCTAAAACTATATATGGCTCATCCTCTTCAGTATTTCCAAACATACAACTAGTATACACTTTTCCTATGTATCAGATATATCCAGAAGAAGCTGACTATTCAAAAGTTTTTAAGTTTAGCTATCCTTTGATCAGACATTATATTCATCCTCAAGCAACTCCAGCAAAGCTTAATGAATCAAAGCCAAAGCCAAAGCCAAAGCCAAAGCTTGTTCCTGAGCCATCACCTTCGTTCATTACCCCTGAACCATTTAATCAATGGAGTAAACCATTATAGATCCATACACCTTCTACTTCTCCACCAAAGGTATAAACCATTATAGATCCATACACCTCCTACTTCTCCACCAAAGGTATAAACCATTATAGATCCATACACCTCTTACTTCTCCACCAAAGGTTCAACTTTCCACTTCTACTGGGAAGGAAAAAGCACCTTAGACAGAGTTCATAGCAACTCTTGCACCTACACTTATTGCAGAAGATTCCTCTGCTCAATTAGATAATACAGAAGCTTGTTCTGAAGCCTCTGTCCCAACATTTGAAGTCTTTGCAATAATCTCTGAGTCATCATGTGAATAGATCTCTAAACCATCTTTTTATTCCTCAACATAGCTAGCTGATCTATCAGAATTATCTCAAGTTTTGATGACTATGCCTGAACCTACTGAAATTGAACCATAAATAAATGAAGCAGAATCTACAGGTACTGAACTTTTAGGACCTACACCAGCACCACAGGCAGCATTTGCTCAACCAGCTGCTCAAACCAAGCCTACTTCAGGACCTTGGTTCATCTTTGACAATCTTCCCCTAAAGAAATGAAGAGATCGCTTGCGTGAATTTGGTGCCTGGATAGATCTATAAATGACTCGACTGAATAATCCTTTACAAGATATTTTGTTTGAGTTTACATCTTGTTTCACTAGTATTTTGCAAGAATGGTGGCAAAGTATTGACGATTATCGAAGGCTTCAGTATATCTAAGTCACTATAGCAGGAGCTCTTCTTGAAATAATTCATGAGGAATTCATTGATGACTTTCAACTTATTGATAAACAGATGTGTCAGGAAAAATTTTCAATGAAATGGTGTTCGCTTGACAAGCATAATTTACAAAAGCATTATCAACGTATGACAGAAAGGTACTATTTATTGAATGGATGGAATGATGTTTATCTTCATTATACTTTTATCTCATCCCTTCCAGATTAACTGCAGCCAGAGTTACAATGGATCATTGTTTCTTTACAAGGAGATATGGCTAATATATCTCTTAGAGAAACTTACTAGCTTGCTTTAGCTTCTCTTAATAAGTTACGTGATCAACATGCCTTATTCAAGAACATCGTTAAGGGTGGTTCACTTCTCAATCAGGCTTATAAGAAGTCTCATCTTCAAATCAAGGGCAAAGAACAAAAGACTTGCGAATGTCACAATAAGAAGAAAGCTCATCTTCGACAAGTCTATCATAGAAGGAAGTACCGTGGAACAATGGAAGGTTACAAACCCTTCAGAAAAACATATGTGAGAAAGGATGGAAAGAAGAGAAGATTTGTTCGATTCTTTAACAAATCCTTACATTATAAGAAAACTAATCGTTGTTTTCTCTATGGACAACCAAGACACTTTGTACATACTTGTCCTCACAAGACTAAAAAGGATGTCAAGTTATTAAAGCAGATGCAATCAATCTTACCTGTTCATTCTTCCAATAACTTTGAAGATCTAACTGAAGAACAATCTAATGAAGATGAGGACACAAAGTTTGTTGTTTTTGTTATGACCTCTGAAGATGAAGAATCCTGTAACTCCTCTGCGTCTCTGGAGAGATGATTCACTATACATGCTACAACAGACCTACATGAAGTTAGATCTTACTCCAGTTCAACAACCATATGTTCAAATCCAACTCTTTAGACATGAAAAATATGATAGACCCATTAAAGTTATTGAGTTTATGGATATTGGATCCAGCCGTACGATCATGAAGCCCAATATTTACCCTCTGAAGCATGGACCTCGTACGATGAGTATTTTACAGCTACAGATAGCAATTCATTCAAAATATGACTTATTACAAAGGGAAAGACCGGGATACAATTCTTTCCATAGTGTACAGTTTGAACTAAAGTACTTGGAAGTAATTTACCTAGCCCAGATATTCTTATTGGTATGGATACATACAATAAAGCCTCACCTTTATAGATCCTACTCACAGGTTTTAGGTATCGATCATTTTTCAGTCCTTACACTAATGTCAAAAATGTGTTTGAACTTTCTCAAGTTCTTACACCATATACATCACCGCGAGATAAACTGTTAAACTACTGCCCAGAATCACATGCATAGTTTTCTTACCCATATCCTCTATGAAAAAATACTGACTTTTTCATAAGTCTATCTTTCAAAAAGAATGAGGATATTAATTCCACAAAAGCCACACATCTAAGGATGAACCCTGATGGCCTCAAGCTTGCAAAAGAAGAGTGTGTTATCCTTCTAAATCAAGGATCAATTGAGCCCATAAAGTCAGACTGGGATTGCCAGGCATTTTATGTCAACAAACGTTCAGAGCAAAAGTGTGGTAAAAAGAGATTAGTAATTGATTCCAAGCCTTTGAATGCATTCCTACAAGATGACAAGTTTCCTCTTCCAAAGATCAGTACTCAGATACTATTTCTAAAAGAAGTTGTTATCTTTTCCAAGTTTGATCTTAAAATAGGATTTTGACAATTGGTATTAACCCAACTAAGAGATACAAGACTATATTTTGCATTTCTAATGCACAGTACTAATAGACTGTGGTTCTGCCGGATTCTGGCGGAACTGAACGTTGCCGTTTGGATCCATATGTTGGATACCTCCTGTGGTGATTCCGACGGTGATATCCATGCAAAACAAAGAAGGCACGTCGGGGTTTATGTCCCGATTAGCTCCTCTGACGCTCAAGTCAGTCTTTTGTGAAGGTAGGGTTGTCGTAAAAGCTAAGAGAGCTGGGTTATGATTATCGTACCTTCGTTATGATAGAATAATGCCTTATATAGTGCATGTGC
>JANZLD010000235.1:4771188-4781215 GCA_026413575.1 Erythroxylum carthagenense | reverse complement strand
AGTTCACGTCTGCATGGGACTCTCTCACATGCGGACGGGCTGAGGAGAGCGTGGATTGGGCCTGGGCTTGACATAGCTATTAAGTATGAGACCGATCTTTGAAGGATGGACCGATCGGCCCATGAGACATTTTGACTAGGCTCGGGCCCTACACGACCGACCCGACCAGACTGTTATGTCATTTGGGCTTAAAGTCGCCCCATCACTGTTTTAAAGAACAATGACCAAGATTTATAAGCTTATCCTCTACAATGTAATCATTTACATCGATGACTTTTTCTTGTTCTCAAAGACTCACGAGGAACATCAAGCCTTACTTCAGCAATTCTTGGATCTTACTAAGCAATATGACATTATACTTTCAGCCTTGAAAAACATCATTGGTATTAACGAAATCGAATTTTTGAGTATACATTTTAAAGATAGATTTTACCAACCTTATCCACATAGTGCACAAGAGCTGTTACACTTTCTTGATGAACATCTCGCTGTGAAACAGATACAACAATCCCTTGGAATTGTTAATTACATCCGTAAGTTCATACAACACGTGGTAACTTATACTTCAAGTTTATCCAAGTTACTGAAAAAGAATCCACCATCTTAGACATTAAAACAGACCAAAGTTGTCCAGCACTTAAAGCATATCTGTTAAGATCCTCCACCTTTAAAGATTCTTGACATAGGACAACACATACTACAAACAGATGCTAGTGACAATTATTGGCGTGCTGTGCTTCTAGAAGACATCAATGGCAACCAACATTATTATGGTCATGCCAGTGGCCAGTTTCAATCCTCTAAAAGCCATTATCACATCAGTTACAAAGAAATTTTGTTAAGCGAGACATTGAAAAGTTTGCTTTCCACCTTACAACTTATCATTTTATCATTGAAATGGACAACACCTCATTCCTTAAGATTCTTGATCAACCCAAGAAAAGGCTTCCCAACAACCAATTGCTTCGTTGGAAAAAATGATTTTCTTGCTATAAATTCTCCATCCGCTATATCAAAGGTCACCACAATGCCCTTGCTGACTTTCCCTCTAGACCTGCTAAGCCAATCTTGCCTCTTTCATCTTCTCTACACCATTTTATTCCTATTTTTTGGCTAATGGAATTTCTCAATTTTGTAAAATATAAAAGATATTTTCCTCCTCTGTTTTCTACTCCTCCAACAAATGTTGCAACTCTCTTCCCCCTTCTTCATCAGAATCTATTTTATTATCTCCATCTCACCCTTCTTAAATTCGACATTTTACCTACTCCTAGTCTTTTTGATGTTCTTGCCCTATATAAACTCATGTATCATCTTTATGATACTCTTCATAAAACTACTTTATGACATCTCTGAGCTTTATTTGCCCTATATGCTTGCTCCATATCTCTATCACCTCTCCATCTTTATCGTCAGTTGTTTGATCCTACTAATGCTCATTCTATTTTATGAACTTTCCTGGAATGGTTTCAATCCTTATCCAAATGGCGTATTGATATGTCTCAAACCTTGACTCATCACAGTTTATGAGATACTGCCTTGAATGATCATAAACCTTATGCTATTTATATAAGTCATCGTCCCTACTATATAAGTACTTTAGGTTATTCGTGTACCCTAAATCACATTCAGCATTAGCAAAGTACCCTCGATTGGTCTACAGAAGGTACACATTTAATGGGAAAATTATATTCTTTCTTAGACCAACTCAATCAATTCCCTAGTTAGCCTCCTTCAAATATTTGTATATCCCTTGATCCGTATTTTGGAAACACTGCTCTTCTTTCACAATAGACATAGGTGACTCCCTCTAATCTCATCGACATTCAAGCTGGTGAAGTTTCTTGTCCTACATATTGACATTGAACAGCTTCAAGCAAACCATCAAGTCCAATCCATGAGTCCACTCCTATTTCTGGTCCTGAGCTTTCTGCTTGACAATTCATAAATCTTGGTCCTCTTCTTGAGCAACTTGATAAAGGTATGACTTTGACAGAAGAATCCACCTATGATAATGACCTCACTTTAGCCCTCTAAAGAATGACTCGTCTTTTTAGGAGTTTTCTTTTGAGTTTTTTAATAAAAGAGAATCTCTGTGGCCCACAAACTAGTATACAAGATTCTTTCTTATCATCATATTGTACTTTTGCTTTTTAGAAAGTTGTTTACTTTTTCAAAGTAGCTTTATTAAAGATGTGATGATTGTACTTTAAAGATACTTTCTTTTCTAAATTTGTAATGAATGTGTCTCTTGAGAGTTTTACTTTCATTCTCTTGCTTCGCCTATAAAAGCAAGGTTTTTCCTTTATTGTAAGCTCGACTAGATTTGACAAAGTTTGATTTCAATGAATATTAATTTTAGTGCTTTCCATTCTCTCTAAGTTCTCCCTCTCTTGAAAGATTGAGTCTTGAATAATGTTACTATCTGTCATTTTACAAAGACAAATATGTTCTACACTCGCCTCTTCTGAAGATTTTGTGTATCAGAAAGTCTAAGACAGTCTATGACTGCTTTTAAAACAATTCCACTATGAGATTAGAATTTAACGGAGAAAGAGTGTAGATACAGTTGCGACCGTTGCTTCAAAGGGGAAAAGGTGTTGTGAGAGAGTAATGTTCCTAAAAGGAAAGCTGAGTGTTATGCCTGTGGAGAGAAGGGCTTTGAAATCTCAGCCATCATATCTAGAGCTTATCGATAGTCACAAGGTTCTCTTGTTGCTCCACAATAGTTTACCAGACACTGCAGTAGTTTACAATCCAACTTTAGTTAGTCGATGGTCTTCTCACAGGTGTTGTCTTGGCTAGTTGGTTATCGTATTTTTCCTGTTTGCCCTTCAGATCCCTGATTGGTATCAGAGCCATCTTTCGTGTTTTGGCCAGCGGTAGCATTGTCTCTTGATAAGGGTGAGTAGGAAGAGAGCCTATAAGCAATGGAAACACTACCAAATGATCATATTCATTTATCTTCTACTTTGTCTATCTAGTCTACCTTTTCGTGTTATGTGTGTTTTATCTAATCGTATAGAAAATCTTCCAAAGATTACCTATGTTCCTGTAAAAAATCATATTTGTGAGTCTTTTTTACCTTTGTTAAGTCTGTACAATATTTATTCTCGTGATCGTTTTTAGACAAGAAGTATACTGTATGTACTATTTTGTTTACCTCTAGACCAAAAATAAAAGAAATCATTCAGAGTTCTAGATTTGAACATTGTGACCTCAAATCTACAACAATAGAACAATACTTAATGCTTGAAATCCCCAAGGAACTGATCTCTCTCTGGAGAGAGCACATTCATAGCTATCTTCTTGTTAGAGCTATATGCCTTGTTATCACATTTCATAGAAGAAAGGGAATACCTACTATAGCTAAGATATCTCTTCTTGACACTGCCTATACAATATACCAAAATACTTTGATTGGTACCTTGCTGACAAAGCTTAATAATGGAAGTGTCATTTTGAAAATAGCACCTGATTTCAATATCAGGTTGGATGATCCCATTTTGTCTGAACGTCTGCAAGTTCAAATCCAAATCACTGGAGTAGATCAAGATACTACAGTCATCATGGCTACTTTATATTTCTAAATGATCTATCATCTTTAGAATCATGTTTTTGATCTCAACTTTCCAAATTCTACTTCAGATGATCTTTACATGGTCACTTATCATACTAATGATCAAACTACTATTATCTAGATCCCGAAGTAACCACCAGCAACGGATACAAACTGGGGACCTCGAAAGGTAAACAGAAGAAGTACAACAACCAACTAGCCAAGACAATACCTTTGAGAAGACCATCGACTAACTAAAGTCAGATTGTAGACTATTGCAGTGTTTGGTAGACTATTGTGGAACAATATAGGAACCTTGTAACTATTGATAAGTTCCAGGTATAATAGTCGAGACTTTAAAACCCTTCTCTCAATGGCCACAACACTCAGCTTTTCTCATAGGAACATTACTCTCTCACAACACCTTTTCTTCTTTGAAACAATAGTCGCAACAGTATCTACACTCTTTCTCCGTTAAACTCTAATCTTATAGCGAAATTGCTTTAAAAGTAGTCACAGACGGTCTTAGACTTTCTGATATACAAAATCCTTAAAAGAGGCGAGTGTAAAGCATACTTTTCTATGTATAATGACAAATAGTAACGTTACTCAAGACTTAAACTTTCAAGAGAGGGAGAACTTAGAAAGAATGGAAAACACTCAAACTAATATTCATTGAAACCAAACTTCGTCAAATCTAGTCGTGCTTACAATGAAGGAAAAACCTTGCTTTTATAGGCGAAGCAAAGGTATGAAAGTAAAACTCTCAAGAGACATACTCATTACAATTTTAAAAAAGAAAGTAACTTTAAAGTACAATCATCACACCTTTAACAAAGCTACTTTGAAAAGGTAAATAACTTTCTAAAAAACAAACAATGTGATGATAAAAAGAAATCTTGTACATTAGTTTATGGGCTACAAAGATTCTCTTTCATCAAAAGACTTAAAAGTGAACTCCTAAAAAAACGATTCATTCTTTAGAGGGCTAAAGTGAAGTCATCATCACAGGTAGATTCTTCTGTCAAAGTCATATTTTCATCAAGTTACTCAGGAATAGGATCAAGATTTGTGAATTGCCAACTAGAAAGCACAAGACTATAAATAGGAGTGAGCTCATAAATTGGACTAGATGGCTTGCTTGAAGTTGTCGAATGTCGATATGTAGGACAAAGAACTTCACTAACTTGAATGTTGATGGCATTAGAGGGAGTCACCCTTGTCCATTGTGCAAGAAGAGTAGTATTTCCAACATACAGACTAAGGAATATACAAATATTTGAAGGAGGCTGACTCTGGAATTGATTGAGTTGGTTTAAGAAATAATGTAATTCTCCCATTAAAGGTGTACTTTCTGTAGACCAATCGATGGTAATTTATCAATGCTGAATCTGATTTAGAGTACACAAATAACCTGAATTACTCATACAATAGGGACGATATATTATATAAATAGCATAAACTTTATGATTATTCAAGGCAGTGTCCTGTAATCAGTGATAAGTCAAGATTTGAGACATGTCAATCAACTACTGGCCCCCCAAAAGGCTCTATGAAAGAAAATCATACTAAATCACTTAAACAACAAAAAATAAAAATCATATCCATTTTTCATCACACTAAATCACTTAAAACAACAAAAAAAAGAAATCATATCCATTTTTCTCGTTTTTCGCTTTATTCATTATAATTTTTATTATCGTTCACTCCGACGAACAATCACACCTGAATTAACCAAGCACACGCGGCCCTTATTTGAGTATGATAACAACTCACGCAAATAAATCACCAGAGACATTCACAGTTTCAATTATGAATCAAATAGCTAGTAGTCAAAAACCATTACCACGAAATAAAGGACACGTTTTGGCCACCCCCATCGTCAAAACCATGACCTTCACCTTTACCACCAGAATTTCCACCACCGCCGCAGCCACGGCCACCAGGAGAGCCCCCAAGTCCACCACCACCTGAGCCAGCATCAGAAACAGCCAAAGTTGGAAACTTTTCAAAACCCAGTTGCCTAAATCCCGTGTTGCAATGTCCTAGTCCTTAAACACAGCTCCAAGAGAAGAATTAAGCCGATTAGCACACAAACTATCAGAAGAAGAAGAACAACAACAAACCCTGCGTGCATTAGTTTGAACACGATTCAAGCAAAGCTGAGAATTTGAACCGAGCTGCAAACAGTATCTGGGTAAAAAGGACAGAAAACCGCATGAAAATGTGGACTTTCGGGTAAGAGATAAAGGATTGGACACAATTTTTGTCATGATTAAAGGGCTGGCTCTTTTAGGAGGTGGGAACTTTTGGATAAGTTTTGCAAGTGAATTGAGATGATGGGGTTTAGGCTGAAGCAGGGTTTCCGCAGCAGAAATTGCTCACACACAAAGAACCAATCCGACAAATGACGCTGCAGGAAGCAGAGTGTCAGTGTGGCCCATCACTGGCGTTTCTGGAGCTTATGCATGTGTCTTTAACTCTTTTTAAGGTCCTGTTTTCTGATCATGCAAGTGTTTGGACGACCTGTCATGTCTTTTAGCTTTCAAGCAAATGCGCATTAATTTAATGACTAATTAATTTAATTTTACCATTATTTATTCTAATATTTTATATTATTATATAATTTTAATATATAAATAAATATCAGGTAATTTAAAAATTTGTAATCAAATTATAAATATTTAAATTTTGAAATGTATATTTTGTTTAAAAGGTTAAAATTTATTATATTAAAAATACATATGTTATAATATTAGAAATGAATAAGTAAAATTAGTTAATAAAAATTTGAGATGAAAAATTAAAAATTTAAGGAAATGTATATTGTAATGTTTTTGTTACAAATATATAAAAATTAAAAAATTCAAACAAAATAAGTTATAAATAAATAAATATTATTTAATTTAAAATTTTGTGATAAAATTATTAATATTTAAATTTTGAAATGTATAATAAGAAAAGAAATATGATAGAATAATTAAAAATATATAAATTTGAATATTAAAAATGAACCTTTAAAATTAGTTAGTAAAAATTTGGAAAGGAAAAAATAGAAATTAAAATATGATAATTCATGCTATATAGCTATTAAAAATATATAAGTTAGAATGTTAAAAATAAAATTGTAAAATTAGTTGTGCGACTGAAAAATATAAAATATAAAATATTTTGTTACGAATTAAATATTATAGTTAATTAAGGTAAAAAAAGTTACATGTTATATTAATATTAATATTGCGTAATTTAAAATGTTATGATAAAATTATAAATATTTAGTGTAGATAAATATAAATATTATAATATATAAGTAAAAATAATAATATCATTATTCACGGATGTTAAAACAAAAGTTAATTATACGTAATTATTTCAGAGATAATGAAAAAGTCCTATATTATTTAATGTATAATATAATATCATGTTAGGAAGTGAGTGGTGGCATGTGGGTAGCAGCGACGTGTCAGGATTGTCTACATGTAAAGGGCGGAAAGTGAACCCTGGAGATAAAGTGATATTTACATTTGCTTGGAAGCTCTTTTTTTTAACTCGGATTAGATAGGTTAGTCTGCTCAGTTCAATTGGTGACTGGTTGGTGATTCGGTCCAATTTATCCTTCAAAATTGACTATAAATTGACCCAAGATTAGTCTGATCGGTCCGACAATTATTTTTTATTTTTATTTATTTTTTTATTTTTTGAATTTTTTTAAATATTTTAAATTTTATATATAATTAAATATAATTATTGCGTTACACCGGTTCGACCGGTGGTTAAACCGATCGAACCGGTCAAACCGATGACCGATAAAGCCACCAATTTAATGATCGGTCTGAATTTGATAACATTGCTTGGAAGAGTGAAAGTTTAAGATCACCAGCGTCCAGAAAGGCTCTTCCAAAGGGTTAATCATGTGATAAAGGGTTGGTGAGTCCATTAAAGATTGTCGATTCTTCTATAAGTTTAACTACGTGAGAAAGGGTTTGGTGATTGCATTAAAGGTAAAAGAAATTTAAAATGTATGTTAATTAAATTAATTTCTGTCGTGATTGAAATTATTTGATTGAAAACTTATTAATTGGTAGGAGCAAAAGATAAGAGGATACGAGTTATATCGAGTAATTCAAAAATTTAAGATTAAGAATTTTATATTAAACAAATAATTAAAAATTACTTAACACATACGGGGTGCTTTCAGTAGAGTTATATATCTCCTGAATAATAGTATATAATAATTAACAATTAATATTAACAAGTACTATTTAATTAAATATTTATATTTTATTTATTTAATAAATTAATAAATTATCTATTAATTATAACAGATATTTTAGATTATATACACACACTGAAGAGCTATATATGTGCCGAATATTAATATATAATAATTAATAATAATTAACAATTAATATTAACACATAAAATTAACCTATTTTAATGAAAATTTTAAATATGTCACAGGTGTGACTTATCAAGGTATTTTTAAAAAAAATTTCCTAACAAAATGTGTCGTAATAACGGCAAGGACCTAACTCGTATTTTTATTCAAAAAGATTAGAGTTTGATTAACCAAGAGGGTCAGAATTTGATTAACCAGACAAACTGATACCGACAAAAAGAAATTAAGACGGTTGTATGTCACGGGTGCAACATGTTGAGTCACCCGTGTGAAATCTTTTTACGAGAGTAACTTAACATGTCACGCCAATGAAAGATAATAAATTTTGATGAAATTTTTTTATACAGTTATTTTTTAAAAAAATTTAAGTTATCAATTTGGGAGAAGTACAAACATAATTTTCAGATGTTTTATGATAATTGAGTAATACCTACGAATTTTTTCTCTTACAAGAAACTTTGAATTCATATTTGATTTTAACTATAAAAAATAAATGTGCAAATAATTAATCAATTTTTATATAGTTAGTAAATAAACTTCTTTAATTAATTAAATAAATCTCAGATAATACCATCGATTCCAATCCTAATCCCATAAATGAATATACTTTTTGTCAAAATAATATAGCTATATCCTTATGAAGTAAAACACAACGCTACAAATTGAAAAGAGTTTCAAATATAAGATTCTACACGCATTAAGGTAGAAACTAAAGATACTCAAATGCATGGCAAAATAGAGATGAAACATGAGCACGAGTTTATTAGGCAAAAACTAAAAGGCACTGAAATCCTTATAAAAATAAGGGCAAAAGACAAATGAGCAGGATTTCACACCTGTGACTATTAAGTGATAGATGTGATTACTAATATTACTGTATAATATGAGAGAATAAAGAAATATTGGTAAATAAAAAAAAAGAAACCGTCAAATCATTTGGACGGTGGGATGGAATTTCGTGTTTGTTCATCCCATTCGTCCTTAATATTATATACTAAATTAACAAATCAGATTTCAAATAACATAAAGTTTTTGAATCTGAAGGAAGATATTTTTTAAAATATTAAAATTTTCATAAAATAAAAAATAAAAAATTAATTAAATTATAAAAACTAATTATAATTATTATTTATAATATCACGTTATATTTTCACATGTTTTAAAACAATTAAATTACTATTTTGTTAGCTTCTAATATATAAGTTAATATTTTAAATTATGTGACAATAACATAATTTAAAATAATTCCATTAAATATTGATTAAAAAGATTTTCAATGTATAATATTTAAATAATTTTAATTATTATCATAATTGCATCTTATTTGAAATACAGTAAGTATTATCTTAATGTCATTATCTAAGTCAATAATATTTCAAATATAGGGTTAGTAACGGGTGATATCTCAGTTTGTGTCAATTTAAAAACTATGTATTCAAATTTGAGTCTAACTCGTAACATGATCAAACTCGAAACTTTAGACTCGAGTCCAAGATTGGCTGTAGATGGCCTGAAACTCGATCAAATTTAGGTCAAATTTGATTAAATATGTTTTTTATTTTAAAATTAAAAATAACATTATTTTACTTAAAAATTTCAAGTTTTGAATTAGGTTAGACCTATTAGAACCCAAAATTATAAAGAAAATTTTGATTTTGATATAGAATTTAGTCAAGTCAAATTGTACTTATTAATATTGAACTGGTCAGGCCAAACTGAATGGGACGATCGAAAATTTAGTGAACTAAAATCGGATTTAGTGCCTGTTTGTTTCAGCTAAGTACTTTTTTTTATCGCAAAAGCCGTTTTAAAAAAAATGAGTGTTTGGTTGTAAAATCTAAAAATATTTTTTTAATAGAAATAACTTTTTCGGAAGCTAAAATCTAACTTTTTAAGAAGTTCAAATTTGAAATAAAAAAAACACTTTTTTGGTAGATTTTTCATATCTATTAGTGAACCTATTTTTTTATCCTCTTTATCATTATGTCTTTACATATAATTTTTACAAAATCACAAATATATCTTCACGTTTATTTTGAGATTTATATAATATTATTTAACTTTTTATA
>JANZLD010000235.1:4734536-4758450 GCA_026413575.1 Erythroxylum carthagenense | reverse complement strand
TTCTATTTGATATATTAATATTATGATTTGGTCAGAGTTGATATTAAGAAAAATTATTGAGGGTATATTAGGTAGTAAGTATTTATTAGGTTACATTCCATCCTAAACCCCCCAAATCGGAGGTTTCTTATTTTCACTGTTTAGGATGGAATGGAATGTAACATGAAATCCTCCGCTTCTATCCCATTCCATTATGAAACCTTCAAACAAACAATGGAAGTGTGTTACGTTCCATTCCATTCTATTATTAACCCTCAAACCAAACAGGGCCTGACGGAAGCTTTCCCACGCCCCACCTCCAGATCCTAGTATTCAACAGGAAGTTAGTAAATTAGAGACAATTTACAGTACACTCAATGAGATTTGTTGCTTACCTTGAATGAATGGGCTCCTATTTGTACCTGGCCGGATGAGGAGCCCATAGAAGTTGAAGAGGGTGACCTCACTTTGGTACAAGGCACACTGGGTCTCGGCATTGAACTCTCCTCGGCTCTCAAGGGCCGGCTTCGCAAGCGTTGGGAGCTGGCGGTGCTGGTCAAATTGCTGGGACGCTACATCGGTTTCAACCTGCTCAAACAACGTCTTCAGTCTTTGTGGCCCCTTATAGATCCCATGAAACTTATTGATTTGGAAAATGATTTCTACTTACTTAATTTTGTGCAGGAATCCGACTACATCCATGCTCTCATCGGTGGACCGTGGATGCTCATGGGCCACGCCCTTTTCGTGCAGGCATGGCAACCGTCCTTCCGGCCTTCGACTGGAGAGGTCTCCAAAGTGGTCGCATGGATCCGGTTCCCAGAGTTGTCCGTGGAGCTCTATCACCCGACCATCCTTCGTGCCCTTGGCAACTTGATCGGACGTACCATCCGTATAGACTCCACTACCCTCCAAGCGCAGCGCAGCCGTTACGCTCGCGTGGCGGTAGAAATAGATCTAAAATCCCCCCTCCGTTCTATGGTCGAGCTCGATGGTGAACGGATTAAGGTAGCTTACGAGGACCTTCCGGCCATTTGCTTTGCGTGTGGCCTCACCGGACATGAGACTGAGCTCTGTCCCCGGCACTCGTCACCTCCTCCTGCCCCCTCAGACTCCTCCGAGCCCCACCCGCTAGCAGCCCCCCAGGCCGCCCACCCCTCATCCCTTAACCCGGATGTCCCCGTCGTTGCCTCCCCGGCTCTGCCCGCGAATCCGGATTCCCAGACTCTGTACGGTCCCTGGATCCAGGTCCAGCGGCGCAGCCCCCGCCCTTCCAACGGTAACTCGATGGGACGTGAATGGAGCCGTTCTGACACCCGCGCGTCAGCCTCGGGCTCGAGATTCTAACCTCTCGCTTCCGGTGACTCTGCACCTTCCCTTTCCCTTCCCCCGCTCACGGGTTCTACCCATCCCGTACCGACTCGGCCTTCTCGCAACAAAGGCAGCGGAAGGACGACGTAGCTGCAGGGCCACGGCCGGCCCCCGCGCACGCCTGGACTTGGCACTCCGCGTGGGCTGCGAGCCCAACAGGCCAACCCCAGCCTCCCTCCATCCAGACTGGGCCCTGCCCACTCCTCTACCCCTCCCCTGGCCCAAGCTGCACCACCTCCCCCTAACAGCCCAGCCCAGGTTTCCCCGCCGCCCCTCCAGCCCACCGATCCAATTCAGGCCTCCCGTTCCCACATTGCGGTCACCTTAGACTCCCACTCCGATGTCATGTTCCACGACCCACTCTCTGCCCCCCCTCCAAATGCCGGACCCTCCTTTTCTAACATGGAGGAGGACCCCTCGGAGGAGTCCGTGGGTCCTTCTCTCGTGCCGCCCGACCACCACCCTCCTCCTCCGAGGCCTCCCGACCCTCCGGCCCCTCCCCCTTCCACCACTGATGAGCATGCTGCCCTTGATTCCCCGATGACTGTCATAACAGAGACTCCTGTGATTGCCCCCGCCGAGGGAGCTTTTAGCCACGGGGTTGGCCCCCCCGCTCCCTAGGCCCTCTTCTTTCCCTTTGTGTTTTTATGTTTGTTTTCCTTTGGAATTGCCAAGGGGCTGGGGGCAAATTGTTCCAACCCATCCTTAAGGAGTAGTCCCGGATCCATAACCCGATTCTGGTTGCTTTGCTGGAACCTCGCATCAATGGCTCTCGTGCCCAGAGAGTTATCCAGCGCCTGGGTTTCACTCGGTCCTTTCGGGTAGAAGCTGTCGGCTTCTCCGGAGGCATCTGGCTTTTATGGAATCACGGCACCCATGTTCAAATTCTGATAACCCATCGCCAATTCATTCATGTTCAGATCCAGTGGGCCAGTACATCTTTCGTGTTCACTGCTATCTATGCTAGTCCTACCTACTCTCTACAACACTTCCTTTGGGACCATCTCCGCCACATTGCCCAGTCTACTACTCTGCCTTGGCTTCTCGGCGGCGATTTTAACGCTAAATTGGACGGAGCTGATCACCGTGGTGGTTCACGCCTCCGTTCTGAAGTTAGTCCTCCTTTTCGCGACTGCATTCATTGCTGCCAACTGCATGATCTCGGGTTTGTAGGACCCAAGTTCACTTGGCGCAGGGGTCCCCTTCGCGCACGACTTGACCGTGCCTTCAGCTCCGAATTCTGGATGGAGACATTCCCTCACACAACTGTTCGTCCCCTTCCTTTCCTAAAATCGGATCATCGGCCCCTCCTGGTCACTTTCGCAACCCCGCCTACTCCCTCCACGGTCCCTCGGCCTTTTCGTTTCCAATCTGCCTGGTTGACCCATGACCAGTTTACCCAAACTGTCAAGGACCACTGGCACCCTCATGTTACGTCGCTTCCAGTTAAACTTGACCTTTTGGCTACTGACCTTCAGCAGTGGAATGCCCGATCTTTTGGGTACATTTTTCACCGCAACGCCGTCTTATGACGCGTCTTCGGGGTATTCAAATCCACCTTGACCATAGTCCCTCGGATTCCCTGCGAGACCTGGAAGTTTTTCTGCAACGGGAGCTCGAACAAGTCCTCGTTCAAGAGGAACTGTTTTGGCACCAAAAATCGCGTAGCCAATGGTTAGCGCAAGGCGACCGGAACGTCAGGTATTATCATACGATCACTTCGGGCCGTCGGCGTACCCAAAGATGCCTCTACCTCTGGGATGAGCAAGGCCAAGCCAGCTCTGATACTGTCGGCATTCACCGGATAGCTTGGGATTTTTTTGTTAACCTGTACAATCCTGGACGGGCTACCCCTCCTTCCCATCTCCCTTCAGGTACTTTCCCCGCTCTCCCTCCTCAGGCTTCTATGGATTTGATCGCCCCTGTTTCTCCCGAGGAGGTTCAGACTGCCGTCTTTGACATGAACCCGCACAAGGCGCCAGGCATTGATGGCTTCCCTGCTCTTTTTTTCCAATCCCAGTGGGATCACATTAGACCGGATATCGTTTTATTCATTCAGCAAACTTTTCGCCATGAAATTTGGGAGCAAGGATTGAATCGTACTATCTTGGTCCTCATTCCCAAGACGCCCTCTCCTTAGCTGATCACACAGTTTCGCCCGATTGCATTGTGCACGGTTTTGTACAAAGCTATTACCAAAGTCATAGTCAATTGTCTTAAGCCCTACCTGGAGCAGCTAGTCGCACCGACGCAGTGTAGCTTTGTCCCTGGCCGGCACATTGTCGACAACATCATTATCGCTCAGGAGGCTATCCACACCATGAGGCATAAAACGGGTAAAGTGGGTTTTTTGGCGGTTAAAGTTGATCTGGAAAAAGCCTACAACAGGATTTCTTGGGATTTTATCCAAGATACTCTCCATAACATAGGTCTCCCGGGTTCCTTGCTCAATCTTATCATGAAGTGCGTTTCCACGGTGCATATGCAGATTACCTGGAATGGCATCCTGGGCGACGAGTTTACCCCCTCTCGACGTATCCGTCAAGGTGACCCCCTCTCGCCTTACCTATTTGTGCTCTGTATGGAGCGTCTTGGACATCTCATTTCCCGTTCCGTGGCCAGTGGCCGTTGGGCGCCCATCTCTCTAAGCCACCATGCCCCCTCCCCCCCTCTCGCACCTCTTTTTTGCTGACGACCTCATTTTGTTCGCTCAAGCTTCCATGGATCAGGTCACTGTCATCCGGGACACATTGGACACTTTTTGTGCTGCGTCAGGACAAAGCGTTAGTCACGCTAAATCCTGCATCTATTTTTCCCGAAACGTTTCCCCAACTACGGCGACTACCCTTAGTCAGGCTATGGGCTTCAGACCGACTCAGGACCTCGGGCGCTATCTGGGCATTCCCTTGCTTCATGAACGGGTCACTAAACGAACTTACCAGTATATCCTAGACAATGTCCATCACCGCCTGTCTGGCTGGCGAGCCAACCTCTTGTCTTTTGCGGGCCGCATCACCTTGATCCAATCGGTCCTGTCGGCTCTGCCTACTTACACAATGCAAACGGTGCGACTTCCTCGAGGATTGTGCGATGGTTTAGAGAAGATTTTCCGTGCCTTTTTATGGGCATCCTCCCCGGGCGCTCGATGGATTTCCTTTGTCCCCTAGGAGCAGGTTTGCCAACCGAAGGAACTGGGTGGATTAGGGATCCGGAACATCCGCGCCACAAATGATGCTTTGCTCACCAAGTTAGGGTGGGCTCTGCTCACGCAACCTAACGCCTTATGGGTCCAGATTTTATCGGCCAAATATCGCTTTGATGCCACCCATAACCCTCATGCTATTCCTCGACCGGGCGGTTCCATGGTGTGGAGGAGTATCCAGGCTGTCTGGCCCAACGTCCTCTCTGGTCTGCGCTGGATGATTGGTGATGGGCTCCGGACCAGGTTTTGGCTTGACCCTTGGGTCGCCGACGTGGGACCTCTTGTTCAGCATCTTCTCACCCCTCTCCCTGACTCGACCCTTGCCCGTCGCGTTCACCAGTTCGTTGACTCCCATGGACATTGGGACTGGCCTCAAATTCAACCGCTGCTTCCCTCCTCTATCTGGATGGCCGTTGCGGGTACCTTTCCCCCCAAGTCTTTTCTTGGAGCTGTACTCGTTTGGGGACCTTCCCATTCTGGCCTTTTCACGACCGCGTCTGCCTACTCGTTGATCATGGAGTTCATCCGCGCCCCCACCGATCGCTTGTGGTCTTACATTTGGCAGTGGCCGGGCCTCAACGCATTCGCTCATTTCTCTGGCTGTTGGCTCGCGACCGCCTCCTCTCCAATTAGCAGCGCGCTCGCCAGCACCTTACTACGAGCACAGCTTGTTATCATTGTCGTTTGGAGGAGACAACACTCCACATTGTTCGCGACTGCCCACTCGCGCGGACTCTTTGGCGTACCTTCCCTCCGCATGTCCTCCCTCCCACATTCTTCACTAGTAGCGGTCCTGAATGGCTCCTTACTAACCTGACTGGCTATCACATGGTTTCGGGCCTTGAGTGGTCAGTCCTCTTTAGGACCGCTTGTTGGTTTCTCTGGACCTGACGCAACTCGGCCATTTTCGATGACCAATTTTCCTAGCCTGGCTCTCCTGGCCTAGTTGTGTCTAATTTTGTCCGCCTGAGTTCTTTGACGTCTGTTTCCCTACGGCGCGCCCAACTGGCCCCTCGGCCACGTTTTGCCCGCTGTCTTGGGTGGTCCCCGCCTATCTCTGGGTGGGTTAAGCTGAATACGGATGGCGCCTGTTGTCGGGACACTTCCTTGGCCACCGCTGGGGGGCTTCTTCGGAACAGTTGTGGAGCTTGGCTTGGTGGTTTTGCGCAGCTTATCGGCCGATGTTCTTCCATTACGGCTAAGCTCTGGGGAGTTTACTCGGGTCTTATCTTGGCATGGCACCTTGGATTCCGGCGAGTGGTGCTGGAACTGGACTCTATTGCGGTGATCGAGTTCCTCTCAGATGTCCCGCGGCGATCTCTTACGCTTAATCCTCTTGTCCGGGGCATCAATGAGTTACTGATCCGGAACTGGGTTGTCCTACCTCGCCACACTTACAGTGAGAGTAACCATTGCGCGGACTGGCTTGCGGTGCATGCTTTCTCCTTGAGCATGGGGACCACCTTTTTTGACATAACACCTCCTGAGTGTGCCACTCTGCTTATGGCGGACTTAGCTAGGGGTCTCCTCCCCTGCCATTCTTTGTAATTTGACTTTATGTTTTGCTTTCCCTTGTAGCAAAAAAAGAGAGCTTCTATTTACTTAAGAGTTGTAACGGTTCCTTGGATCTCCAACGATGTGGGCAGCCTACGGAGAAGAAAACCCCAATTGCGTAATCTTTCGAAGATTCCAGAAAGTAGTGCGGGTATTTACCTAAGTCGTGTATGTCATGGTTCAAAAGTTGCCGTTTTCTTGTCCATTAATGTCTCATGTAGTCTATTTTTTCCTCTTGTATGCAAAAAAAAAAAAAAGTCTAAACTACGTCGTTTGACTAGTCTGTAGGAGAGTCCCTCCTTGACGCCACTCCCCGGTGAAATAGAGAGGAAAGCACAGGAAGATGGACAAATTTAAGGGTTTTGTTAAGTCGGTTAGACTTATTGGATCATTAGGCCCACTATTTAGCCCAAATTTTTTTTCTAATTTTTAACTGAATTCAAATTCAAAAAAATCGTTATATCATGCCTCAGGTCATTCGGGATGACAATAGGTTGACCCATAGGCAAGAGTTAGGCTTCGAGTATGCTTGAACTTGAGTAGCTTAAGTCCTTATTTAATTAAAAAATGTTATTTTATACTTTTAATTTTAATTTTTTATTTTTAAAAAAATTGACGGAGCTAACTTATTTGTATCCCTCAACCACTACTATTTAGGGTGACAAAAAAAGTACCTTACCTTAGTTTCAACTTTCTTTTTTATTTTGAGCTTTAGGTTGAGTTCAAACTCAGATTGCTTGACCCGAAGTTTGAAATTTTTATTCATAAAAACGATATCATTTTAAAATTTTAAAATAAAAGCTTAAATTTAATCAATCTCGATTAAGTTTTGGTTCGAGACCGAGCCAAAAAAATAGAATTTGAGGCAAAACCCCGGTCTCAAAATGGAATTTCAGGATGGGTCATGGTCATTGCTAAGCCTAAGTGTTATATTTTCAATGTTTTCAAAACTAAATCGAAAATTAAACCGATAAAATAAGAAGTTTAAAGTTTAAAATGTTCAACTAATTAAAATTAATTAAAAATTTAAAAAATTTAATCTTAGGACATAGGTGAGTTGATAAGGGGTTTTTCTAGTTTAAGTGAGGTCGCGGGTTTAAATATGCCCTCATGTAGTTAACCGTTTAAAACCTGAGGCTAGAACTTTGCCTTTTATAAGGGATCTATTCGATTCGAGTGGTGATTAATCTGAGTGTGGATGGTTTAAAGGTGCATTTCTATAGTTAGAACCCTCCTAAGACACCTCATAGACAACCAAAAAAATAACCAAAAAAATTTAAAAATTTTGAAAAATTATTGAAAAATTGTCCTTGATTATTAAAAAATCTAAAATTTAATTAAAAAAGATATTGTTAAATATAAATTAATTAATTTATTTTAGATTATAAAAATTGATTAATTTAAAAAATTCGATTAATTAATAAAGTAATTAACTTTTAAAAAATATTAATCTTAATTGACAAAAATATTAAAAATTAAAATTAGCCGACAATCCAGTCAGTTGACTTTTTTAATCTTCCGTTCCTACACAACGTAACGCCACAAACAGAGATGTGAAATTTTCGTTAAGCTATTTATAAGCCCCAATAATGGGAGGACGATGGTGTGTTCAGAAAGCGTAAATGAAGACAATGGATGTCCTTCTCTTGAGCTCTTCTGCTCCACTCTTCTCTTCTTTATTCAGAAGTTCGTATCTTTTCTCATCAACTAAGAGAGTTGCTGTTTTTCCCAGTGAGTGTTCCCTTTTCTCTGGGGAAGGATTTGAACTCAAAGAATTTTCGTCTATTGCGGTGATTGATATGATTTTTCAAGTTAGCTTGATACCTACATGGTATTGTGTCATGGAGGGACTTTTGATCGTTTCATTGGAATGAATAATCTCACTTCAAGTTGGCTCCTTTTCGATTGTGTATATCTTACTGTGTTGTTTACCTTTTCTGGGTTTGTTTCAAACATGAAATTTGAATCATTGAGGATTACTTAGGAGATCATTGTAGAAGATGGAATAGGCTAGAGCAGGTCGCAGTTATGGCTTTGTGCTTTTTTTTTTTTTTTGATGATGTTATTAAATGCTTACCGTCTTTGAACAGGCAAGTCCCAGGTAAAACCCATTGATATATGCTCAAAACCTGTCAATAGTCTATGCACTTTGGTTCCCATTTGCACTAGGAAAAGCAGTGCAGTGGCTGTTAAGTCATCTTCTGAGATTGAGGCAACTGGCCCAGAAATTGAAGACCCCAAGTCTGATGACAGTGATGATGAAGAGGGTATTCTGCTAAACAAACTTCCTTTGGATTCCAAGCTGCAACAGAAGCTTGAGCATAAGTTAAGGTTGAAATTGGCAAAAAGGATAAGGCTTCGAAGAAAGAAACTTGTTCGCAAAAGGAGGATGAGGAGAAGGGGACAATGGCCCCCTTCAAAAGTAAAGAAGTTGAAGAATTTCTAACCCTTATGTCCTCTCATTTTGCAGGTAAACTGCTTTTATTCCTTGATTTGGTGATGCATCTTGTTGTTTTGGTATTAAATTTGTTTATATTGATTCCTTTTTATAGAGAAAAGAAATCTTAGCTAAACTGAGATTTCTCTTTCTTTTGGTAATTAATGAGGCTTAGTAAAATCATACAAACTTCAGCCACACAATGCAGTGAGTAGTTTATCATAAAGTTGAGATGATGGTTCCCCTGTTTAGATCACAACTTTATGGAAAACAGAAAGCCAGAATATTCTTTGCGAAGGGTTTGAGATAATGAGTTTCATTTGCTGACACTAAATGATACAAAGGTTGAGGTTTAGAAGAATTGACTTGGTGGAGGGAAGTACAAGAAAGTACTCAATGCTTAGGAAAGAGGCTATTAGTTGAAACATTAGATTTTAAGAGAAGGTAAGATAACATACTTGAGCAAGAAGAGACTGTAGTAAGAAAACAGAGAAACAATCGGAATAACTGCTTAAGAATGTATGGAAGCTTGTGTATAATACAAATTGACAAAGCAGTTGTACTTGTCATAGTATCAGATTCTTTTGCTGTTTCATTGTGCATTCTTCTTTCACTTCTTCTGCTCTGGGAAGAGGAGCATAATTTATGCTATATGAGAAGAGATTTGATAGGAAACCGATATAGAGATTTGTATTATTTACTATATCAGAAGGTACAATAAGGGATACCTCCTGGAAAGGGATCTTTCCAGGCCAATGCAATAGCAGTATAACAATCTGAATAATGATCCCCCCTCATGCTATACAGTTCAGCCTATATTCCCCATACCCTCTCCATACACAATCTCCCACCATAACTAACTCATAACAAACTATCTATGTGGCATGTCCCCCCTTTCCCATCTTACCCTTACAGATGTAGGTTTGGATGGGCTTCGTGGGCTGTGCAATATTGACACTAGCAGGCTGGGTGCTAACAAGATTCTAGTTTAGTGAATATGAATTTCCCAGTAAGGTCGAGTTACTAGTATGCTTGCTTGCAGTATTGCACCATATTTGTCCCCTTATTTTGTTTGTGTAGAAGCACTTACAGTGGTGTAGGTTTACTTCGATGGAATGTTGCCGTATATGGCGTCTTTCACTAAAAAACCGGCATCCTGGAAAGCGCTTCATAAAATTCTTGGCGAGAAAAGTGTTCAATGCTGGAAGTTTTTAAGTAGAAACCTCTTTGCCTAGTGATCATTACCTAGGTAGAAGTTAATGTCTCCTTTACTAATTGTGTCTCACTCACTCTTTTCTGTTAATGATCAATCCATTACATCTCTTCTTCTGCAACAACCTTCTTTACAAATATATAGACGAAAGGATTTTAATTTGCCTCTGTGAAATAAATGAATGTGATTAGTGGATTGAGGTTATTATACAAACAAACTTGTTTTGAGTTTTTTTTACCTCAGTATCTGGTGATTTCTGTCTCCATTTGTTCCTGGAACCCAGTCTGTAACTTTCTTTGTTTGATGCAACAGATTAATCTGATCCAAATATCCAAATTTGCTCCATCTTTCTGTAATTTCTCGATTCAAGTTCGGTTTTGCTTGCAGTGAAGTGGCCAGATTCTGCATTAATATGGTAATTGTGAATATTAGACAGCAGTTATTGTGTAGTAGATAAACATCAGTAGAAACTTTAGGCTGAGCTTGCTTAGCCATTCTTTGTTCTATATGGATATCTTGAGCTCTCTTGGTCTTTAAATTTCTAGTTTTAAAGTGTTCTTCAACAACTTAGTTAAGATGGTGTGCTGAGTATGGAAGTTGTTTACCTCATTTGGACATTACCTTAATTTTTATGAATTAACAATCGTTTAACAATAGGCCGAGCCAAGCCTCGACTCATTAAGACCCGAGCTCAAGTCTTGACTTTTCTTAAAGTCAAAGCCTAAGTCAGAGTTTAAGCTTAATCAAATTTAGTTTACATTGTTGACTTTAATTTGAATTAACCCGATTTTAAATAAAAATTAATTAATTTATAAAACCAACCAACTAATTAATGAATTCATCGACTTTTAATAACAAAGTAAATTAAGTCAAAAATTTAAAATCAAATTGGAGTATTAATCGATGATTTGATAGTGTTGTTCAAAATAATTAAAAAATGCCCAAAATATCCAACTCATATCGAAACGTTTCGTTACTAGACACTCCTTGTCCTATCCATCAAAGGACAAGCTCGCTTAGCTTATCCAAAACACACACAGAGAAACGCACGATTGTAACTCTATGGCTCAAATACTCCATGAAAGTGCATGAACATCAGATTCTGTACAAATTTTGAAAGCAAATGTCTCTCCTTTTCTTCTCCAATCCTCTTCCTCCACTTGCTTCTTCTTCTTCTTCTTCTTCGTTTTCATGCTCAACTTCAACCCTTTTCCCCATTGTTGCCTCAGGTACTGTCTCTTTCTTTCTATTTATGCCTTTGTTTGTACCTTCCCTCTTCTGGGTCTTCTTTATTGTTGAGATTGGAGGGTGTCGTTTGGTTTTGTTGCTCTGTGGGGCATTTCATCGAACACTTATTTGTTTCACATACATTGCTGTAGTTTTGTTCTTTACCTTGAATTTTCTGCGAAACCCATGTCTGAATTCTTGCGTTGCTTCTCAGTTTCGAGGTTTAACGTGAAACCCACTGATCTTCACACGAAACCCTTTGATGAAATTCGGTTTGGGAGCCCGATGTTGGGTAAGAAAATGGGCAGGAAAACAGTCGTGAAAGCTACCTCGGAAGTTGATGGGACAGGGCCGGCGGACGATGGTGAAGCGGGTGAAGAAAGCAAAGAGAAACTTGTGTCGGTAGATAAACTGCCATTGGAATCGAAACTGCAGGAGAGAATGGAGCAGAAGATGAGGATGAAAATGGCGAAGAAGATTAGACTTCGAAGAAAGAGGCTAGTGAGGAAACGGAGGTTGAGGAAAAAGGGACGATGGCCTCCTTCCAAAATGAAGAAATTGAAGAATGTTTGATCTTAGACTTGGGATTTCTTGCAGGTATTTTGCAACCTTCCATTTGTGTTTGATTTTGTAATGGATAAAAGTGATCAAACTTGGTCTGACGATTGAACTTTAGATGGTCTAAAGGAATTACATTTATGTACTTATTTATGCAATTCATCTGCAATTTGATCCTCCCAATCTTGGGAAAGCATTTTCTGATAATGGTTGATTGGATTTGTTGGAAATTTTGATATCTTGCTTCACAAGACCTCGAGAGACTTGGAACTGCTTAATGAATATTTCAATCGTACAGCCACTGTGATTGTTGCAGCAAACTGGAGAATGATGTGAATTGTATAATCTGCAAACACAGTTTTCAGATCTTTTATTTGGAAACCTTGCTTTGAAGCAGTTCAATGTGACCTTTCCACTTTCCACTTTGTCAACTCCTGAACCTTTATCACTAGTTCTC
Organism: Erythroxylum carthagenense; assembly: GCA_026413575.1. Lineage (NCBI taxonomy): Eukaryota > Viridiplantae > Streptophyta > Magnoliopsida > Malpighiales > Erythroxylaceae > Erythroxylum > Erythroxylum carthagenense. Next base: position 4,746,452 of record JANZLD010000235.1, on the reverse strand, counting down.
AAGAGATGATGTTGTGATGAATGAGACTACTTGATTGGTCCTCCTTCACAGATTACGATCACACCATTGTTAAACCAAGTTCTCTACTGATCATCTCTTCTTTACATTAGTCCAGTAGTTCCAACTTGTTCCGGGTCACACACCGGTATGAGGCGAACTGATGATGATGATAAAAGGGATATCAAGTTGACAATGGCGCGATGCACGTTGATCCATCAATGGTGAAGCCTGTAACCTTGATTTGCAAATCCTTTACAGATTACTATCACACCATTGTTAAGCCAAGTTATCTACTGATCATCTCTTCTTTAAATTAGACTAGGAGTTCCAACTCGTTCCGTATCGGATACTGTTGCGAGTCAAATTGATGATGATGATAAAAAGGATATCAGGTTAGTGAAGCAGTAGCTCTTCTGAATGAGAGACAATGTTGCAATGTCATGCTGAACCATCAAAGGTGACGCTTCAAACCTTGATTGCAACAGAGAGCATCATAGAACCTGAGAGTTTTCTTTGTGTGGTTTCAATGATGCATTTTTAAAGATGATTAAAAAATTTAACAGTTTGGTCAATTTAATTGTCAAAGTTTTAAACCGAATGATATTTTGATTCAATTTATTTTAATAACTTTTATTATTAAAAATTAATTAGTTGAATTAATTTTATAAATAAAAATCAATTAATTTTTATTTAAATTTTTTAAAATTAAATTTTAAATTCTTCAATGGATAAGAACATTATCTTTTCATTATATTTTAAAAATTGTGATCTTATTTAATCTTTAAGACCAGCTAAATCTTTTAAAGCTTAAAATTCTTATTTTACTGATTAGCTTCTGATTTGATTTTTAAAGAAATGATTTTTAGTCTACCCATTTTTTCTATACTCTAACTATTCTTTAAGAATTGAATTAAATTGTTTTTAGAATAAGAAAGAACAAAAGATTTAAATTTTAAGTACTTTAATTTTATAATATAATTCATTTTGGTCTTTTATAAATTTAATTTCATTAAATTTAATACTTTAAATCTCATATTTACCTATTTGAAATTATGTTTATTGATCAATTATTATTTTGGGTTTAACTCTAAATTTTAAAATTAAATTTTAGCATATGATGTTGAAAATTTTAGATTAAGATAATTTTTGTTTCGAATTACTGAGATTTTATTAAAAAAGAAAAATAATGAATGAATCGTTTTAAAAATTACTCTTAAATTTTAATAATAATTTTAAATAGAAATTGTAAAAATTCAAACTTACTTTTATTTTAAGTTCTAAATAATAATTTATTCAATAAACTTCCGTGATAAGAATAGAATCCTATTTGTATTTTTAATATAATTAAACTCTATATGAATAAGAACAAAGTAAGATATATACATTATTTTATTACTTTTATCAATTTAATTTTCTAGATAAATAGATACATATATTTATTTAAATCATATAGACTATTTCTTAAAATATTTGTAATAAGGATTAAATAGTAAGATTAAAAGAATATTAATGAAGCTTGAAGTTTGGTCTGATCAAATTCAATTAATTTTATTTTTTAATTTTTAAAAATTAAAAATGATGTTATTTAAAATGACATTATTTTACACGAAAATTTTAAATTACTCAACTTAAAACTCAATCAACTTATATGAAATCTATTAAATTCCAATAGACTAATTTTAAATGAGCTTTTCTTCGCTATCTATAATTAAGCTTAGCAATCAGACCCAAAGTCAACTGGTCAGGCCTGATTTGACCAAATGTCAGGTTGAGCTTTGAGTTTGGGCTGCCCAGGCCCATCTTGAAGTCAACCAGACTTTAAGTTCAGGTTGACTAGGCTCGACTCTACCAGCTCGAAACTCGACAACTATAAGAAAAATGATGTCCTTTTAGAAAAAAAACGACATCTTTTTATTTTTATTTATATTTAAAATAAAATAAAATTGAGTCGAGTTGGTTAGAATTGGGCTTCTAACAGTTTGAGCTCGGTTGAGTTAAGCTTTACGTTGTACAACCTTGGTCGAGTTGGGCTTAGACTCAGCCATCCATATATATATATATATATATATTGAAAATAACTATGCTTGGTATATTACCAATTACATCTAGCTAAGAAACAAATATTGGCATATAACAAAATAACATGACAATAAATGTTCCAAATGAAGATACCTTTATTTATTTCTTTTCCCAAAATACATAGAGTTACTATATATGAATCAATCAAATATTACTGACATATGACTTAACTCAACTTGTAAACTTGACTTGAATATATTAATTAAGACTTGAAATAATAATTTAAAGTAATGATTATAAATTATTGATTGGAGTAGAATTTAATTAATTCAAGATTTAAGAGTTGTATTGATTTCATATATTAATAATATTTGATTAGTTTACGTGTATTTCATTTATATTTTTAATGAATACTTAAAAAAGAGTTTTTTAATTAAAAATAATAAATTTTAAATAATATTAAAGAATACATTTTTATTTATTTTAATTAAAAGCTTCTAATTTTCATAATATATTTATCAATGAGTACTCATCAGCCAAGAAGAAACATTCCTGAGCACATTCATGAAGAAACGATCTTCTCATTTAAATGCTAAAAAGCAGCATATTATTATATTAGCTGTTCTTGTTTCAATGGCGAGCTTAACTATATGAATCATTACTTTATATATATATATATATATAAACACAAAGTCTTTAATCATTAAATGTCATTAGATGTTTCTCTTCAGAGAGTACTAATGGCAGACCTTGTTTCTAAGTTTTCATGGCTTCTCCTACTTGGTCTTCTAAGTACCCTTCTTCATTTTTGCCATGCATCAACTACTGATAATGCAAAGGCACGTCTGCTCTTCATACCCATTTGGCCACTAAGCTTAACTTGCATGGCTGTTCTTTGAATTTCCAGTCACGTATTATGTTCATGTTAACTGCAATTCTGCAACTTTGATCGTATGTTTTCTTGCTATTTCTGATTACTGATCTAACTTGTGAATCAGGTTTATATAGTGTACATGGGAGACCGTCCAGATGATGATTATTCTGTGTCATCTCTTCATACCAACATGCTAGAAGATGCACTTGGCAGGTTAGGAACAATTATAATCGTCTGGACTCTGTGATGTTGTTCATCTCCTAGAGTGATTTAGTCTCAGATAAAGACAAGGACTCGAACATACATTCTCTATGTTATTGCTTAAATCTGATGGAGAAGTTTCTGTACTGATGGGATTGGATTTACGTGGACACTGACTTGTTTTATGGGTTTTATTCAACAGTGGGGGATCAGGGTCATTAATTTACAGCTACCAGAGAAGTTTCAATGGCTTTGCTGCAAAGTTGACAGATGAGCAGATGCAGAAACTGGCAGGTGAGTGAAACATTGCAATTCCCTGAAATTAATAGCTTGAGGATAGAATCAATCTCTGGTTTTTAGCTCTTGTCTTGTTATGTTTGAATATGTTTGGCAGTCATGGAAGGAGTGGTTTCTGTGTTTCCCAGCGAAAAGAAACATCTTCACACAACAAGGTCATGGAACTTCATGGGCCTCTCCCAACAAGTTAAGAGAAGTAGAGTTGAAAGAAATGTCATTATTGCAATGCTTGACTCAGGAATTTGGTCAGACTCCCACAGTTTCAGTGATCATGGATTTGGTCCTCCTCCAAGGAAATGGAAGGGAAAATGTCAGAAGTCATCCCATTTCACCTGCAACAAGTGAGTTCTTGACATGGACCTCAACATAAGCATTCACATTACAAGCAGGCAGTTTATGTCTGCATAATTGTGTGCATCTTGTTCATTAAAATCTTGAAAATAGATTCTGTATACCTGCAGCAAAATAATTGGAGCACGATACTACCGAAGCAGTGGAGCAGTATTTACTGGTGATGTTGCTTCACCATTAGATACAGAAGGGCATGGTTCTCATACTGCATCAACTGCAGCAGGAAACGTGGTTGGAAATACAAGTCTCGTAGGATTTGGCTTAGGAGTAGCACGAGGAGGCGTTCCGTCCGCTCGAATTGCTGTCTACAAAGTTTGTTGGTTAGATGGTTGTTATGCTGCTGATATTCTTGCAGCATTTGATGATGCCATTGCTGATGGAGTTGATATTATCTCCATATCAGTTGGAGGGGATGTTCCAAGACCGTATTTCGCTGACCCGATTTCCATTGGAGCTTTCCATGCAATGAAGCATGGTATACTTACATCAACTTCTGCCGGAAATTCAGGTCCTAGACTTGGAAGCATCACCAATTTTTCACCTTGGTCGCTCTCCGTGGCTGCTAGTAGCATAGATAGGAGATTTCGGACAGCAATTAAGCTCGGTAATGGAGCGGTTTATAAGGTACAGAAATTGGTTGATTGATTGAATCTCACTGAGTTGTTTCATCCATAACCAACTTGTATCCATTACATGATCTCCATGATTATACTTTTCTATACAGGGGATTTCTATAAATACTAGAGGCCTTCAGCATAAAATGTACCCTACAGTCTATGGTGGTAATGCTCCGAACATCAAGAAAGGATTCAAAGCTTCTGCTTCCAGGTAACATGAGAAGCATAACATCCCACAGCATTCAATTAGCATTCAAATGTTAAGTCTGATAGTAATGAAAATGCAGGCACTGCTTAAGAAACTCCTTGGATAGAACCCTGGTGAAAGGGAAAATTGTTGTCTGTGATTCGGCACGTCAAGCAGCAGCAACTGCAATGGATGCCGGAGCAGTTGGTGTAATAGTCCGAGGGAGATATTTCAAAGATGGAGCTGAGAATTTCCCAATTCCAGCTTCCGTCTTGGGGGTGACAGATGGAACTCATCTTTTCAAATATATAAAAAGAACTAGGTACTACAAGCTACCAAAAATTTCATTAAGGTAATCCCATAATAGTTTCATTGGCTTCATAATGATGACTCAACAGAAAACCAACTGCAACAATATTCAGAAGCACTGAAACAAAAGATCGAAATGCCCCACACATAGCTTCATTTTCATCACGGGGGCCGAATCCGATAACTAGTGATATTCTTAAGGTAAAGTGCAAAGAATGTTTGCCCCATTTCTAGTTCTTTGCAATCTTGTTTCTTAGTTCGAACTTCCCAAACTTGTGCAGCCTGATCTAGCAGCCCCAGGAGTGGACATTTTAGCAGCGTGGTCCAAAGGTGCCAGTGTAACAGGAGTTCCGGGGGACGACAGAGTAGTTGCATACAACATAATCTCAGGCACATCAATGGCTTGTCCACATGCAACTGGGGCAGCAGCTTATGTCAAGTCAATTCATCCAAAATGGTCTCCTGCTGCCATTAAATCTGCTCTGATGACCACAGGTAATGTTTCGAAAGGGCTTACCGGCCTAGGAAGTTACACTAACAGTTACCGTAACCCCGTTTCAAGTGAAAGTTCACATAATTTATCATTTAGCGTTGCATATTCCAATAAATCAGATGAAAGTATCAAAGCAGAAAGGATAAACATTAGCAGAAATGTTGCAGGCTCACAAACACATATCACATTAGTAAGAAGAACTAAAAACATATAAAAGAATTAAGCTGAAACATGCACATACAAGACCTTATTCCTTTTCTTTTCTGCTGGCAGCTTCTTCCATGACAGATGGTAGAAGAACTGATGGTGTTCTTTCATATGGATCAGGACATCTAAACCCTGCAAAGGCCAGGAATCCTGGTTTAGTATATGACATTGAGGAATATGATTATATTAAATTTCTCTGTGGTCAAGAATATAATGATCAACAACTCCGACTGGTCACTCGAGGAAGACAAAGCTGCTCTAAGGCAAATAGAACTGCAGTCTGGGACTTGAACTATCCATCTTTTGCTTTATCCACACATTATAGTCGAACTGTAACCCGAACTTTCCATAGAACTGTAACGAATGTTGGACAAGCCAAGTCCAGGTATAAAGTAGTTGTGAGAGCACCTAAAACCCTTCATATCAGAGTTAAACCAGAAGTTCTTTCCTTTAAGTCTCGTGGGGAAAAGAAGTCCTTTGCTGTTACTGTAACAGCAAAGATGAAGAAAGGAAGACCTGCAATCTCTGGTACTTTGACATGGAATGATGGGAAGCATCAAGTGAGGAGTCCTATTGTTGCTCATGTTACTTCCAAAACCAAATGATCCCAGAATGAGTTTTCTTCTTGCTACATTCATTTTCGACCCACCATCAAGATTACACTCATTGTACTGAATTAAAGAAGTTTGGTCCAGTTCATTATTCAGCATTTAACTTCACATCTCATTCCTTTTAGATAACTATAACCACATGCTTTTTTAAATTCCTTTGGAGTTACATATCAGATTCTTACATTTATCCTTTGAATCAAAACCATCACTTAGAACTTGTAATTTGTAGATTATTACATGCATTCGACGGTTTATTCGACGCATACCCGAAAAGTATCAGGTGTAAATTCCATTCACATAGAAATAAACGTACCAGAGCTTCTGGTATTCTTGTTATTTTTCATCTTTTCCAGTGTTAGAACTTGGGAGGGAGCTTGAACCCCATCGAGAAAACTTCATCTTGAACTTGCTTCAGTCTAAACTTTGGTCTTCCTTTCCTTTCTTCTTTCCCATTTTTGCTTAATTCATTTCAGATTCGTTTCATCAGGAAAGGCAAGAACAAGAACAAGAAAATTAAATAGAAATCTTTTATCTGATTTCCATTTTTATCTCTGTTGTGAATTGGAAAGCAATGAAATCCACAAGGACAAACTTTCTGAAAGATCTATCTCACCCTGGAAATGAGAATGAAAATGGAAATACTTCTTGAAATTAAAACAAAAAACAAAAAAGTGGATACTCCCAAAGCAATCTGATGAACTGTAAGGAGGATCTACCTCAATTTATTTGTTGAGAAATCGGATGTACAAGATATACATTAATCCTAGAGGCTTCAATATGAAATCAAAGAGTTAAGGCCATTGTTCTTTCATTTTGATCTCGGTTGTTAATAACCACTGAAGCCAATTGATCTGAAACCTATAACATCATTTTTTGTTGATTCAGCCAACCGATCCTGAGCTTATCAGACCAAGTTATCACCTCTGCGGATGTTGATTTTGCAGAGAGGGCAGGTGGCATTCATCCGGAGCCATTTGCTGATGCATCTGCAATGAAAGTGGTGGTTGCAAGGAAGGGTGTACAGCTCCACTCCATCTACATATCTAGAAAGGCATATGCAGCATTTCTGGAAATCAACAAACACACATTAATTCCCCGCGCAATCTTCTATTTTAAGGTCTGAAGACAAAAACGCATAACACAACACAAAATGCAAGGCTGGTAAAAAATGAAGGACACAGTAATCACGCCTGTTCAGTCTAGCTGAGCTTTTCTGCTGAAAATTCTTAAAGAGTTAACAGCAGAAGAGAGTCAATAGGTGCTCACAGAATCCTCAAGAGGAAGATCAATTTCACTAATGGAGCTTGTGTTGCTACACCACCCTCTTGTACCAAGCACTTCCCGCTTCTTATCATACTCCATTGTCCTGAATTGACTACCTTGGCGGTACTTATACTTGGGAAGACTCCTGATGTCATCTTCAGATGCACCTTTTCCAATAGCAAAAGCATAAACTACTGCTGCAATTGGAATGCAAAAGGCAGCCAAGAACACGATGAATGCCACTATAATGCAAAATATGACGAAGAACACATCAAAGGCCAAAAATACCACCGTTAACCTGCAGTACATGAGAGGTGTATCATTGTTGTAGCAATACGACATGAAAATATACGTAAAGCATGTCCTGGTTCAAAGCATCACATCTCTAACCTTCAGTCCTAACACAGTGTGTTATTGAAATAGCAATACAACATGAAAATATAACTAAAGCAAAAGTTAAGTCATGTTCAAAGCATCAGATTTGAAGATAAGATTAATCTTGTCAAGAATCAGTAATTTTATTCATGGCTAAAATTGAGGCCCTTGAAGGTCATAAACTCCTCTACAAAAACTAGATGCAGTGAGAAAACCATGCAAAAGTTGGTAATAGGAAACGATATCACATGGCAAAGAATATTAGATCCAAGACTTAACCCTAAAGATAAGCACCTAGTATATCAAGAAGGATAATTTCCATACATTACACATAATCATTCATCGATCAGCTTTAGCAATTGATAATGAACGAGAATAGGCTGAAAATCCACTATCCTCAGCAATATCATATTCACAGTGGATTCCATTTCTCTCTTGCCACATGAAGAAAAGCATTACTCCTACAAGTATACAAGAACAGTCCAGATCTCCAAATATGTGCTCAGATGAACTAATTGACAGCACAAGAACATATTCTTTTAATGCCTAAATGTGTTTCCCAGAAGATGAAAAAGATTAAGAGATCAATATTCTTATGTAACGGTTTAAGAATTCAACATTATACAAGCATGATCATATCTATAATATAATTTACTCTGCAGACTCTCCAACATAGTATATACACTCCATAACCGATGTACCATTTCAGAGAAATTATTCAGCTGTAAGAACTAAGGCACATAAACAAATGAAACAAGCGAGTCAATACAATAAGTATAATAACGTTGATTAAAGAAGCAGAAAGCGAGAGAGCAGGTTACAATCCAGCACTACATATTCAAGACATGCATGACCCTTACCAATATAAACGGGGTGAATCTTGCAGCAGTGCTGGACCGCCTACAACAATCCAATAGAATCCGATCACCCACCAGATGGATGACACCATTGTATTAATAGATTCCAACCTTTTCATCATCCTGAAAAAGTAAAGTTATGAAATCACATACTAGGAAAGCTTTGAGGGCATTACCTACTGAGATGCTGATCTTAGTTAGCCAAGAAACTGCAATATTAACCATCCAGCATTCTAAGTGATTAAGATTTTAAATTTTTGTTAATCTCTATTTTGGTAAGAGTGGTTCAAATACAAGAAAAGCACCATATCTAAACCCAAAATCTTAAGGCATTAAGTTATGATCTCATTCTTGTGTATAAACCCTCATTTGCTTTTGTTCTTAGTCAATACGAGAACTTTTACAACTTAATAAATATTTTGGCCTTTGCTTAGATCAAAGAACCAAAGAGACATGATAACCACCCAACACAAATGCACATGCATATAACCAATACATCTTGCTTCATACAACCACTACTAGACACCCTTTTTTGGGGTTGCCACAATCATCATATATGAACTTTCACATTCTCCTCTCATCATTCAAGCAACTTCTTTTCTAAAACACATGCACCAAAGGAAAAATATTACAAACCATCCTAACAAAGACATCAATTGGATGCAGCAGCTTAGTCCGCAGTTTGCTATTTCGCAACAATAATAATGGTATATGAGGACATAATCTGTGTATTATTAAGCTAAACCACAGAAATCAGCACCCAACAAGAATCCCAACAATTCAGATAAGCTTTACATCCAAAAAAAAGAAGCTCGATACTTCTTATAAGATTAGGTACCGTTAGCTTCTCTCCGTTCTTTTTCCTTCTCTTTCTCAACAAAGATGCATGCAGGTATAAACTAAGAATTTCAAAACTTTTGTCCAACTAAATGGAACGTTAGCTCACAATATCTGTGACTATAATGATAGCAGTAGGAACCAGCAGAACAATAGTGACATGTTTTTGGTGATTATCATAAAATTGGCTAACTGAACGTACCATGAAAATTTGACTGAAACGGTTAAAAACAAGCTAAAACAAGAAAACTAACCAAAAAAATTCATGAGCAAAAAAACGCAAGAAACTAAGAAAACAAAGACCGAGTTCCAATTTTCAATAGACAATAGAATCACAAGCAGAGCACAAAAAATGAAAGAGAAAAGACATCAATTTGCATAGTTAGCAATAACTATACCTGTTATGAATCTCACAAGCTGACAACCCACCAACGTCCACGCGACCATGATCATCATAATCATCTTCATCATCATCATCATCATGAAAGTTCTTACCTTGCCTCATCCTCCGCGTTCCATGGTCAAAACACACGAAACCCACATGCAAAAAACAATGAAAAGCATACCCAGAAACCCAAATTCTCAAAGGCGTAGATGGGGTCTCTTTAAAAGAGGAAAGAAGCACCATCACAGAGACCACAACAAATGCCATGTTAAACAACACGTCAAGGACCATCACAGGCCTCGAATAGTTAAAATAACAGCAACTGCCACCTCTCCTCCTGGAACCCGTCACGCCGTACGTCCTTGAGACCGTCTGATCGGAGATCAGCTCCGTCGTCGGGGAAGATTGCGCTAATAGCTCGTGGACAAGCGGTAGTACTCATGGTTTCGTGGTTTAGTAGAGAATAGCTACCTGCGTCACCAAACCCTCCTTGTTCAGACATTTCTGCAGAGAAAGAGTTGTTGGGCCGTGAATGTACAGAGAAAGAGAGAGATGGTTGAGTTGAGTTTTTCTATGGACAGATGAAACCTCAATTGAGTGGGAGTTGTCAGTTGCGAACTCTGTGAGTGGTAAGTGGGGGCTGAGTTAGAGAGAGAGAAGAGAGAGAGAGCGCAACAACGTTGTTATTTTATTTATGTACTAAAATAGGTAATGTGTAAAAAGAAAAAAAATTGTACTATAATGCTATTTTGTATTTTAGAAAATTTTAAAAACTATCAAAAATATTTCTTTTAATTCTAATTTTTAAAAATATTTTTCTTAAATTAAAAATAATAATAAAATATGTGTAATATAAATATAAACCTGAATTATCGAAATAATTCAACACAATTTTAAATTTTGAATTAAGTTAATCAATTCTGACTCAAATTGTTAATTTATTATAATTATTTTAAATTATTAATTTAAAATTTAATTTAATTTAATTTAGTTTTTTAAATGAGTTTTTTAAAAATAGAAATTAAAAGAATATTTTAAAATTTAAAGATTATGTGTTAAAATTATAATTAAATAGTCATTTTTCATAATTTTCTTTGCTTTTAAAATAATATAAAATGTTTTTAAATGGAAAAATTAAGTGAAATTTTAATCTACAAATTTGAGTTGGGTAAATTTGTGATGTAAATGGATGAGCCCATCAAGACCTAACAAAATGGATCGAGAAAAGAGAAATTAGGGTTGAATCTTACTATTAATCATGATGATCACATCATGATCAACTCGTTAGTGAATCATACGTGGACTAATAGCATTACCTATAACCTAAAAAAATAAGATATCCAATTTCGATTATAATATTCTTATCATGTTATATTAAATTTTATCCACACATTTATGTAGGCCCTAAATAAATATATGAATGAGATTTAATGAAACATGATTAGAATAGAGTAACTAGAACAGAAGATTTGATATGATAAGTCTTCAAGAAGATTAATTAACGCTGCGTTTGGTTAGCGTCTGCAGCATGTAAAGACGGAACTAGACGGAACAGGACAAGACAGGACAGAACAAGAATTGAAGACAGGGAGATGTTTGGTTGCAGTGGACAGAACAGAGATTATTGTCCTCGTCCTGAGTACAGAAATGTGTTTGGTTGCCGTCTTCAAAACAAAAAACAGTGTCAATGACAAAAATACCCCTGTAGTGTAATAAAACTTGTTAATGTAATTCAATGTTATTAATATTATTATTGCTGTTGTTATGATTATTATAATTAATGATATTATAATTATTATGTTTAATAATAATAATAAAAATACGTAACTATATTAATAATAATAGCAATAATAAAAATCATATTAATAATGTTAAAAAAATAATACTAGTAGTAATAATAATATTATTAATATTAATATTATATTATATTTATATTAATATCAATAATAATATTATTAAACATAATAATAATAATAATAATAAACATAATTATAATAATTATAATAATAGTAATAATAATAATAATTCTTATA
>JANZLD010000235.1:4703469-4714916 GCA_026413575.1 Erythroxylum carthagenense | reverse complement strand
TTCAAATGTTTCCCTACTGATCACACAAATAAGCATGCTTTTCTTTTGTTCTTCCTATCCTTTGATCAGTAACATTCATGTATGCATATCTTGTAAAATTCTCGGTAGATGTTTGATTGTTGATGCCACAATTCTACTGATAACATTATTTTGTTTTATTGATCCTACTATTATCCCTTTTTACTGATTCTAGGTAATATTTATTAGTAAATCGTTCATAACTGAATACCTATATCTCGGTCTTCATGCGCATGTATTCTTTTATACAATGCTTGATATAATTTCTCTTTAGATAATGTGATTGAAGTTTAGCTATTCAAATTGTAGGTGGATGTGGTTAAGTTTTATGATCACTGACTGAGAGCATTGCACGTTTGTTGCTTGTGTATACTTCCAATCCTTGAATGTTTACTTAGGTTTCATTTTTAAAGTAATCATCCTGCCACAACACATACAAGCACATGAACAGGTTTTTTCTTTGACATTCTTTTATATCTGAACCTGGTATTTCATCTTTGCCCTAACAAGGTTTACTATACTGTCAGAGATTCTTCTGTGGTGGGAGATTAATTTTCGGTCCTGATGTGGCATCGTTGTTTCTCTCCACTTTTCTCATTGGTTGTCCTGCCATTGCCTTTTGTACAAAGATATCGCTCAAGATTTCAGATAAAGATACAAAGCATCCTGATCGGTGGTATCCTGTACTGATCATTGGTTTAATCCTCACCGTGTTGGTTAGTATTTCTCCTCTATCTAGCTTCAAGTGATCGGTCATATTAGTGAGTAAAATTCCATCTAGTCAATAATAAAAAGGCACACTTCATTCAGTTATTCAGTGAAGCAATCTGGTGCTATATTCTTCCTTTTACAGTGAACTGTCAAAGATTTTTAACGTCCAATTTTGATAAAACATGAACTAAAATTTTATATTTCGTTGTCTGTAAGTATTGTGGGCAATATACAGGCAACATTCTGAAGAAACCAGAGAATCAACAGACCATATAACATGAAGGATTTCTATATTGCCAACATAATGATTTTATGTAGTGACCATCATGATTAGACATATTTATTTACTATGTACCAGAATACACTTGCATTCTATTTTTTCTTGCTATTTTACTTTTTTGCGCTTGAAGGATGAATTTTGACACTGTAGTTGATGCATTGTAGGATTTAATGTTTCTCTTATTGACCTCTAGTAGAGATCCTGGAATAGTACGCAGAAATACGAGGCCCCCAGAATCAGATGAAGCGTTAGATATAGCCCCATCTATGGAATGGGTTGATGGAAGGACCCCTCATCTAAAACTACCCAGAACAAAAGATGTGATGGTAAATGGTCACACGGTGAAAGTCAAGTACTGTGACACTTGTTTACTTTATCGTCCTCCCCGTGCTTCTCATTGTTCAATCTGCAATAACTGTGTTCAAAGATTTGATCATCATTGTCCATGGGTTGGTCAATGCGTTGGAATAGTAAGTTTCTACTCTTCTTACCCTTTATTTTTTCCCTACTAAAATAAGTTCTGATCATGCACCATTTTAGTCTGGAAGTTAAAAATTTTATTGAGATCTAGTTTTAAAAGACAATGTCTTGACAAGTGAAACCCCCCTTTTTTTTGAGTTTCTGATTATCTTGTCATGAAGCTGACTTAAGGTGGAGTGATGGAAGAATGGCATTTGACATCTTTATGTTTCACTAAACTTTAATTCCCTATTCAACAATTCCATCTCTAGAATGAAGCTTCCATTGGACCTAACAATAATTTGAATTGAAAACATATGGATGTATTCACGTCTGGCTTGAATTTTATTGTTTGCCTGGTGTTGTGAACTTTTTCATTTGTGGAGAAGGATGGGATATTAAATCATCAAATGTTGCGTACATTTAAGCTTCTGTACAACATTAGAGATTATAGCTAACTTTATGCAACCTTATGTAGAAGCTGACACAATGATGACATCTTGATCTGGTTTTGCAGCGGAATTATCGATTCTTCTTCATGTTTATATCAACTGCAACCATCTTGTGCTTGTATGTCTTTGCATTCTCTTGGGTCATCATTCTTGATAAAAGGGAGCAGTTCTGGAATGCTGTATCACATGATATCGTCTCAGATATTCTTATCATCTATTGTTTCGTTGCTGTTTGGTTCGTTGGCGGCTTGACAATTTTCCACTCCTATCTCATTTGCACAAACCAGGTGATGTTCTTAGCAGTTTAGAAACTAACAGAAGTGGGCTTGGGGAAAACTGTTGAATGCTTGTAGTCCTGTTGTTTGAATATTTTTTTGCAGCATTTTAGCAAATGAGAATTTCCTAATACATTTCTATTATCATCAGTATTATGATGTAATCAAATTGTAGTTTTCTTTCCAAACTTTGGTTTTATTTGAGTTTACAAGACTCCTTTTCTAGAACCAAGGCTTGATTGGTGGCAAGTGATAAATAACTGCAGAGCTAGTCCACTTGCTTATTTGAATCATTTCTTGTCAATCACACAGCTATATAAAGCTTGTCCTAAACTTTGGCCTTTTCTTTTCTTATAGTTAGTGTATCAAATGGAATTCTCAACACAAGTTGTAAATACATTTACCAAATTTTCCGGAACCTCTTAGACATATTTCAACCAATGCGACTCACGTATTTTGGTTATAAGATGACTCCAGAAAATCAAACTATCACTATACTTGAAAATATGTTTTGAGTATCTTTACATGTGTTTAGCATCATTACTAGAATTTAAGGTGCTGTGAGATAAATGAAGTTAAATTTGCATCCTATAAGCAGCATTTGTTCCAAAGGGTTGATGTATTCTTATGTCTTCAATGAGTGGAGATGCCAATTTTCATTGGACAGAAGGGTCAATAAATTAGAATTTTAATTCATACTCTATCAAATTCTTATTCTCAGTATTCTACCCTCTCTTTTGTTGATAGGTTCGCTAGATTCTCATCATAAATATAGGTATTTTCCGTAGAAATAGCATTTTTGCTTATTTTGATGATCCCCAATACCGAAGAAATTCTTTAGGAATTACTAAATATGGGGACGTGGGGGTACATTCAATCGTCACAAATCTAACTAATTTAGCTTTTCACAAAGTATTCCTGAAATGCCTTCTAAGATTGTGATTTGTATAGGAAGTAAGCTACATAGAATTATCAAGTAACTGCAGAAATTAGTGTCACATGATTGCACCCTAACCTTTAGAATCAATGTGGTGTTGATCCGGAGGATTGATCTTTTCATCAAAGATAAGTTGAAAATGTTCTCACAGTTTAAATAATAGATGCTCTGCTTCTTTATTATTTCCATTCACTTATTTGCATACAGATTTATTTATACTTGAATCCTATAATTGGGATCTGTATGTGCTACTCTATCTTAGCTTTGCCTGTGATACTTACGAATAGTCTTTGATTGGTGTAATGGTACAACTTTTGTCTTCTTTCTTAGCCGTTGATGCATGGATGAAATCTTCCTTTCGCTTTTATAAAATCATAATCCATTAAAAAGTGTCTTTTCATTAACGCAGACTACCTATGAGAATTTCCGGTACCGGTACGATAAGAAGGAAAATCCATATAACAGGGGAATGCCAAGAAATCTGTTTGAGATCTTCTTTTCAAAGATTCCGCCTTCTATGAACAAATTCCGTACCTTTGTGGATGATGAGGAGCATTTGATGGTAGATTCAGTGCCACCAAATCTTAGGGATGGTGTACTTGGCTCAAAGGAAATTATTGATCTAGAAATGGGAGCTAAGTTTGCAGAAGATAGTCATAATTCACTTCCTGAAATACTCCGAAATTTAGATTACAACGATGATTCGGATGACAATTCAAAGTCAAAGGAGGAGGAAGGAGCACCTATTTTTGACCCATTCCTTCCATTTGAGGAAGATGTCAACAATTCCTTGAAAAGTTCCTTTGTGGGAGACAGATCACGAGAATCTATGAGGAGATCGAATGCCGGGAATCAACTGATAGAATCTGCACGAAGTTCAAGAGTCCTGACAGAAGGTTATGCTGTTGGAGATGCGATAAGAGAACTCAGTCTGAGATTTAGTGCTGAAGAGAGACTAAGAAAACTAAGAAGTAGATCTTTCTCTGAAGATGGACTGAGAGATTCTATAAGTGACGCCCTAGGAAACCAGACTGAGCACAAGAATGGGACTGATGATCATCACAATTCATTTTGAACAGCAGCATAATTTCTTCAACTGTAGAGGTTTCCATCTATCTTTTACTTTGCACTCTACTACTATACGTGTATATACATGCGAGTAAAATGAACCTAAAAGACTAATCTCTTCTCTTGCTAGCGTGTTTGAAGCATTAGTTTATGAACATTGGATAATATGAATGGAACCATTTGTTTCTATTAAGTAAACTGTCGATATGGACTCTTTATCTGTATGCTTCTCTAAGCAATAAGCATGGTCAAATTCATATTGTTGACTCTTATATCAAAGTTTCAGCATTCCTTTCCTTTGCATTGCTCTCTTTTTGTAATCTTGCCTGAACAGTGATTTAACATTGATGTTGACAATTTTTATGACAGGTTTTGCTGCAGCACATCACTCTTTTAGCTTGCATATGTTGAGTTAATGCCAAGGAAAATTTCTTAATGCCTGAGTTGGTGGCTTCAAAAGGGAGCGGAATTTGTTTTGTTTTAAGGGTTTAAATTATAGCTAGCTACTTTTGCTTCTATCGGAAAAGGAGAGATGTTTGATTGAAATTTTCGTCTGTTTGCTAGAATTGTTTGGTTGAACTTGTAAATGTCATCTTTCAGGAAAACCACTAGTGAAGCTGCATCGAATGACAGATTGCTCTTATAGGTTCATGATGTTCTTCAGTACTTATCTTCTGATTATTAGTTTTGTTATAATTGTGGGATAGTTGGAACTAACTTTTCGTTTGACACAATTTGGATTGGACTTGTTTTTACCAAGTGCAATGGGGCCGATCTGCCACTAATATCATCTGTCAGCTGCAAGGTGTTCTTGATTGATCTTTTTTCCGTTTTCTAGTCAGTATAGTTCAAAAATTTACAAAAATTCAGGGGTTTATCAGTAACAACATACCTTCTCTTAATTCATCTGAAATGTTGAACACATATTCCTCAAAAATGAGGAACTGAGTCTAAACACGAGCAGAACTGAGTCTTTGAGAAAGACCCACCTCAGGACTTGTGGGACTAATCAGAATCCTGTCTTTGATTATTTAGTTTAATTTTTTTAAAAATCAATAAATTTAATGTCATCACTTGTATCTTCAAGTGGGGTTTCCATAAAATTTTCAGTATGTGGACTCTTACGAACCAGAAAATGGGCTAGTAAGACAAAATCTGCAGAGTTTCTCAATCTGATGCAAGGAAACTGACACCACAAACCATCATCCAACTTGGCACATCTTTTATCGTAACACAGGACAAGCCTATACAGTTCGCCACGTGTCAAATGCCCGTTTAGACTTCTAGATTTCATTGGATGAGATTGAATCACCTGTCAACCAATTATATACCTCACCCGCTATCCTACTTCATTTTTAGTCCCTGACTCCTACTTTCCAAGCTCAGTTTTTTCTTTCCACCACAAGCAAGCTCAGGTCTTTACTTCAGAAAGATGGCTGCAGAGATGGCCCTTGTAAAACCCATCTCCAAATTCAACAACACCCCTAAATTTGGAAACCCAAGAACGTTTACGTACTCCAAGTTCAGCACCATTAAAATGTCAGCCACTGCACAGCCAGCCACACCACAGCGAAGCAAGAAACCTAAGACAACTGCTATTAAGGAGACTCTTTTGACCCCAAGGTTTTATACCACTGATTTTGATGAGATGGAGACCCTTTTCAGCACGGAAATCAACAAGAATCTGGACCAGACTGAGTTTGAGGCGCTGCTTCAAGAGTTCAAGACTGACTACAATCAGACACATTTTGTTAGGAACAAGGAATTCAAGGAAGCAGCTGACAAAATTCAAGGTCCTCTGAGGCAAATCTTTGTGGAGTTCCTGGAGAGGTCATGCACTGCTGAATTCTCTGGATTTCTTCTTTACAAGGAGCTTGGAAGGAGGCTCAAGGTATGGTTTACTTCTATTAGATTATTTTTACCTTAATTTCCTGTAAACTATTATTTGCATGTAGTTCTTGATTATGTATGCACGATATTGCATCTAAACTTTTGATATCCGTTTTTTGTACTGTTTCAGCTTTGTCCTTGTGCTATTTGTGAATATCATCACATAAATTATTTTAACGTTCTAATGTTGCAGAAAACCAACCCTGTTGTAGCAGAGATCTTTTCCCTCATGTCCAGGGATGAAGCAAGGCATGCAGGGTATGTGAACCATCTTTTTCTTCCAAGTGTGGATATTCATCTTAAGGGATTAGTCAACTTTTTTCCAAATAGCAACATCCATGAATGGTTCTAACTTGATAATTTGTGCAGATTTTTGAACAAGGGTTTGTCAGATTTCAATCTGGCATTGGACTTGGGATTCCTAACCAAGGCTAGGAAATACACATTCTTCAAGCCAAAGTTCATCTTCTATGCCACATATTTGTCTGAGAAAATTGGCTACTGGAGGTACATTACAATCTACAGACATCTCAAGGCCAATCCTGAGTACCAGTGCTATCCAATTTTCAAGTACTTTGAGAATTGGTGCCAAGATGAGAACAGGCATGGTGACTTCTTCTCTGCGTTGATGAAGGCACAACCCCAGTTCCTAAATGATTGGAAAGCAAAGTTGTGGTCTCGATTCTTCTGCTTATCGGTAACCTATTCTTCCTGTCTTTGGATAATCATTAACCTGATCTTATATGTGAACTGCATCAAAGTTATGGATTTGAGCATATATACATTCTTTTGCAGGTATATGTGACAATGTACCTAAATGATTGCCAGAGAACAGCTTTCTATGAAGGCATTGGCTTGAATACCAAAGACTTTGACATGCATGTCATTATTGAGGTGAGGCTTTTGTTCTGTATCTGTCCTTTGATGCCTAATAGATTAATGCAATATAATTAACCATCTAGGATCCCAAGTTGAACCACACTTTCAAAGTGATTATAAGTTATTTCTTCTCTTGGTGCATATAAACCTGAAAACAATGATAAAGAAGAATAAATGCAGGTTAACTTGCTATAACAACTCGAACTTCTAGTCAAAAGTATGCATGTAAGGAACTTTATGGTTGCCATGTATATGTTAAACTGGATAAAGGTATGCATTGGCCTGATCTGCAAAGCACTTTGAATTTGGCTTCAGGAATCTGTTACTCAAGGTTGAGAAAGATAGTCAATGTCTTAGAATGTTGAATTTTTGGTGGATATTAAACTTTTTATTGAGGAAATTTTTGTTTGCAGACGAACCGCACAACGGCTAGAATCTTTCCTGCCGTGCTAGATGTTGAGAACCCAGAGTTTAAGAGGAGGTTGGACAGAATGGTGGAGATCAACCAGGAACTTATTGCTGTTGGAGAGAGCGACGACATCGCCTTGGTGAAGAACTTGAGAAAGATTCCACTAGTTGCAGCCCTGGTTTCGGAGATATTGGCTACATACTTGATGCCACCTATTGAGTCTGGATCTGTTGACCTTGCAGAGTTTGAACCACAAGTTGTTTACTGAAAAAGTTTTGTGAGTTTGATCCACCATCAGATCTCAGTGTTGTTGTTACTGTGATAATGTCTGTTCTAAACTGAGGAAACATTCGATGAAAATTCCCACTTTAAATGTAGATTAACTTTATTTTAGTACAGTTCTGATAAATCATTCTTGCTTCTTTTTGGGGAAAAGTTGCTACTGAGGGCACCAACCTGAATTCTTAACTACAATAACTGAAAAACTAACTTTGAAACTCAAACCCTCATCAGAATTTGATAAAACAGAAATGAAATGAGAAGAGGAAATGCTTCAGAGAGAAAAGATCCTGAGTTGGGATATGCACATCCATGAAATTTTGATAATCAATTAAAGCTTTAGTTAGTGTACTCAAATATCCTAGAAACAAGGTTTTCAATTGCAGACTGCTAGTTATATTGCAGTTGCAGGTCATTGCGTAATTGCAGACTTATTATGGTTGCAGGTGATTGTAGTAGTTACCGATAATACAGGCACCAATGCGAGAACGGTCCGGACAGCAACCATAACTGCGACTGCATTTAAGAACACTAGCTAGAATCTTTTCCAACTTCTGCAAATTGTGAAAAAGTAGCAAGCATTACTTTTCAATTGCAAGTATCAGCGGTAGTATCGAGACCCAGATAACATTACAGGTTCAGATTTACTTCGTTAAAGGACATTTCTTTATCTAAAAATGAAATCTAAGTCTCAAGCTTTTATCCTCTACAGTCACAGTGTTCTTCCACTGATATTTAGCCATTTCAATTTCAACTATATGTTGGAATTAAGCATTCTATTTGATTCTTGATCACAACTAGCAAGGTCCAGCAACTGTATAAATCATCAAACATGGGATAAACGTTGTAACCCCAGATGTCCAAGTTCTAAAAATGTTATTTTTTTTAATTTACAATTCTTACTTGATACTTATTACCAACACAAGCCTAAATTTTACATAAATTCCAATATTTTTACCCTTTTTTTGGGTCCGATATGACGAATATCTGATCTTACGGTACAAAATACAAAAACCTACAAGGGATGGAGTTAAAGAGTGTTTCGTTCAGGAAGTAGTGGAACCAAAATTGTACTAAACAGTTTTTTATACAGAGACAAAATGACCAGAGGGAATACTAATGGAAACACAAGAAACTTTCAGTCTGATACTCTTTCTGCCTAAGATTTGCCTCTTCAAGCTAGCAATCACCGTGTGATTATCAGAACAGCCAAAGAAAACAAAAATGTCAGTCTGATTTACCCTTGATGGTTTTCTTCTTCTGCTCTTTCAATGGCCGCACTAGTAACTTGAATGTCCATACTGCAAGAAGAGTTGCCTGAATTGGGGCCAACCAGTATACCAGTATGTGCTCTTTTGTTATATGATCTCCACGAGCATAAGCCCACCCCATCACCTAAACAGATCATTAGAATGTCAAATCATATGTCTAAATAAAAATTTTATCTTGCATGGTAAAGAACAGATCTTGAAAGCTACTCACAGATGCTGGATTCAGATAACCACCAGTCAAGTCAGAGCCCAGAATTTGCAGAGTCAGTTTCGATAGACTTGAAATCCATGTCTTCCTTATGAAACTTCCCGGAATGTTTCTTGCAAGCCCCAGAGACAGGATAACAATTGCAAATGTCAGTAATCCTTCTGTAAGTGCACCTATATAAATGTCAACATTCAAGCTTGGTCCCCGTCCTACTTCAGGAAAAGTCTGAATAATGTACCTAACCCCAGTTATAGATCCAATTACCTGGCGAAAGAAAGAAAAGAAAAATACATGAAAAGAGTGAAAGATAATCTGATTTAACAAGAATTGAGGCTGAATCGAGTTCAAATTTTCTCTAAGGAGTTTAAGGAAACTGCTCAAGAAGGAGCATCCACAGATTATTTCAATGAGAGGACTATACAGAGGTACAAATTAGTATGTGGATAATGCATTTAACTACTGCCACCATCTTAGCTGACAATTCAAAGGTCCAGTCATAGCTTTACTTGAAAACATACCTTGTTTTCACTTTCAAAGCGAAGCAATTCAGGTAACTTTGAGACATAGCAACACATCAAGCACTTATAGGATGCATATGCTACTGTAAGAGAAACTAATACAAAAATGTATTGAGTTATGAATCAATAAGCTTCGACTCAAATGTGAATTTGTTAATAACTGGATGATTCATCATGTAATGTATACCAGTAGCATGCGCTTCAATCAGTACATAACCAGATGGATGCAGGAGAAGCATCTATACACTTATCCATTAATCTCAAGTAGGAACACAGAATCAAAAACTCACAAAATTTTATTGAGTCAATTCTTATGGCTTGAACATGAAGCTGTTACAGTGAAATAAAATTTACTTAGAGATAACAGATTCTTTTTTTTAAAAAAAATTCAGTGACTAATCTTTCAAAATTTGTATAAATCATGTCAAAACGTTGTTTTTGTTGATGTGATTAATAGATGGATATCCATGTAACATTTAGTGGACAGGCTACATTAGCAAAAACAACCTTTTGACCTGTTTATACAAGTTTTGGTCACTAAATTGAAAGCTTTATAAAGTTTAACACTAAATTGAAAAATTTTCAAAATATTAGACACTTTTAAATTTGTTATCCCTTTAACTTATTATTAAGAAGACCAAATTTGGTCCAAAAAGACTAACTTATTATGAAGAAGACCAAGTTTTCTCCAAAAAGATGAAGGCTTAGAAGATTTATCATCTTCAACATTATGCATTGAAATGACAAAACAAGTTCTGAATTGTCTACAAAATCCTTACACTGAGGCATGCAAACACCACCTTCCAGTTCCTGAGGCAATACAACTAATCCACATATAGGGAATAAGTTTTTTCACATGAATTCAATTATCAAGAAGTCTTCCTAAGGTTGCCCTATGTCTTTTCAAGAAATCAGGCTTAAGACCAGGAACAATAATAAGTGAAACCATAAAATCTCCAGGTCTTCCTCCATAGTAAGTCAGATATTATTAGAATGGAATATCATAACAAAGAAGCATTAAATATGACAGTTCATTCAGACCTAGCAAATGAAGGTTTGGAAGTTCTAATAGCTTCTGCATTCCATTATTTCAAAGCACAGAAAACAGTTTTTCAATGAAAGAACATCAAATCTATCTGTAAGCTCAGAAAACTTTTCCAATATCAAGTTAAACCGTCAAATTTCTGTTAACTTACAGTTTTCCGTGTGTGCAAGAATTTGGCTTGAAAGCTCAGAAACTTAAAAAATTTGAAGTATTTGGTTCAGCCCTCAGGTTTCAAATGGAAGGCCCCCATCCACGATGATCAAGAACACAATTTCATACGTTGGACAAGATCAAACCAATACATAATGTCAATCATGCAGAATTCCCAGGATGTATTTAAGTTAGAATTTCGTATAAACATATCAACTGAGAAGTATATCGATAATAGATCAAGGAACCAACATTGCTTATAAGCATAGAATGTGCATGAGTAAACAAAGCCAAAGTACAAATTTCCAGCTTCTTAAGCATCCAAAAAGAGAGACAAAGTCATTAAACTAATCGAAACCCAGTTAGAATCAGACAATTATATCCTTAACAATGACATGGAAAAAGAAGCAATCTTGATAAGGCAATGAGAAAATAGAGAAAAACTCTTAACAACGACATTGAAAAAGAAGCAATCTTAATAAGGCAACGATAAAAGAGAGAAAAACCCAATTCACAAATCGATCAGACAAATCCAAATTCACAATCTTCATGTTTGACTAACCCCAAAAGAGAGTACAAAGCAGAAGCTAACCTGGGC
>JANZLD010000235.1:4670031-4690579 GCA_026413575.1 Erythroxylum carthagenense | reverse complement strand
TAATAATTTGTTAATAAATATTATATAAGAGATTAAATAAATTTATTTAATTAAAAATAATTTATCTTTAAGTTTTACCTAATCAACTATATTAAAAACTATATAAATTTTTGTTTTTATTTGAAAGAAAAATAGAAAAATAAAACTGAAAGCGTAAACTGAAACTGAAAACTGCAACAGAAAAACAGAAGTAGAATCAAACGACCCCTAAGTATCATCCCTAATAAATAGTATGCATCAAATATTGACCAAAAGTAAAATATCTGTCAATTATAGTAATTTATTGATGTATTATCTACATATTGGAATTTTAGTATAGTCTAAAATTGTGTTATAAATGGGATCATACACTTACATAAAAAATAATGGAAAAGTGATTTCAATTATTTACGGAGATCATTGATTTTAATTCAAATAAAACTATATAATACAAATTATTAATTTATCAAATATTAATTTATAAAGATTTCTTCCTTACCATATTCCGCATGTACACATCTTAGCAAGAATCAAATAAAATATTAAGTGGAAGAACATTAGTATTTGCAAATAAAATTTTACACTTTGAGAGAATTCCACAACATAATCACAAGATTATTATAATAATACGAAAAATAACTTTTCTACTAGTTAAAAATAAAGTTATGTATTATTAGATCTCTCTAAATTTTGCATATTAGCGAGACTTTTTTTAAATTGTTGTTATTTTATTATACCGATATGAATAAAATTACTCTCGAATATTTTACTTCTTAATTATCTTGTAATTATAAGATTGAATATTTAGTTTATATTAAGCTTGGCAATGAGTCGCACATAACTCGAAAATGTATCTTCGGATTTGCTCGACCCAAAACTTGATTGTCTCTAAAGTCTAGTGCCCGAGCTTGAGCTTGATAGAGCTTAGACAGCCCAAAGTTTATTTGGGTAGGCTAAATATATATATATTATAAATTTTTAAAAACTAAAATTCTATGCACTGAAAGTCTGAAACAAATGAAAATGTTTTATCGTACCATGTCAAAATGAGCATGTTAATCTGCTTCTTAGAAAACTTCCACTACCTCAAGTTATTCTTAACCCGACTCGACTCAATCATATATTAGGTGGTCAGGCTCGTCACCTTATAGGTCACAAGAGGGCCAAGCCAAACTGACCGACCTTATTTTTATAAAAAATATCAAAACTATGTTATTTTTGAAATTATTGACCGAATCGTACTCTAATGACCACTTTTAGCCTATAGTTCGGTTAACTCAGCTAAAATCTGACCAGGTTAACTGGGCCAAAATTAACATCTATGGAGGCAGAGTAACCTCATCTTCCTCCTTTCACTCTGAGCTTGGGCTGCCATGTCTTCTCCTCGGAGCTCAGACGATGGTCCACCAGATGATCAGCAGCAGCTTTTATGGAGCATTTTTATGTGAAATCTGTGTGAGTTCTTGGCACCTACCACGTAGCATTTCAAGAAAGACCACAACTACCAAAGCCTAACGGCCTTCCCTTTCATCGGTTTTCATGTTACCAACCACACACATACCAAGTGTGCAGGCTTCACAATATTGGCCTGGTTCGCCTGAAGTAAATGGATAAGTCTTGAGTTAATTAGGCATGGCAAAAGAAGTTTAGGATAGGGCTCAAAACTAAAATTTAAGGGGGGCTCAGGCTGGACCTACATGGCTCGACCTAATTCATTGTCATTCTTAAAATTAGAGATGACAATAGGTCAGATTGGGCTGGATCCCAATAGATGAGTCCTACCCTGAGCCCATTTTGACCTAATTTTTATTTTTATTTAATTAAAAGTGAAACATGGACATTGTTTATTTACAAAATGACACAGTTTTTGTTATAGATGTCGAGCCTCAGGCACAATTGGGCTTGGACGGCCCTAGCTCGAGTCTCGATTTTTTTGAAAACTGAAGCCCAAGACTCTGTTAACCCAAATTTGGCCCGGTCAACCTCTACTTCTGACCCAAATGCCATCCTTACTTGAGTAATCAAATTTCATATCAAACTTTAAATTAATGGGCTGACCCTAAAGATTCAAACTTTATTGTCATGACAAAGTTATTTTAGTATAACTAACTAAATTAATATTATTTTCATACGGTTTACTTAAGTTTTGATTGGAAATCCTTATAAGTGAGTAAATACAATTTATATCTTGTAATTAATAAATTTTAAATTTTATTATTTTAAATTACTCAAAAATTATGAAATTAAAAATTTCATAAATATGATATTTTATTAAAAATTTTTGATAAAAAAGATAATACATATTTATCACGTGTGCAACAATAATTCACAAAATAGCTTAACAATGGATTAATAAAAAATTAACTTTTAAAAGTTTTAACAATAAAGTATTTTTAATAATTAAAAATAATAACACAAATTTAAAAGCTTGTCTATTTGAAGAGGTGTCAAGTTCATAACTTAGGCTTCAATAAAAATAGCGTGGCCTCAACTAACATCAACAGTATTCAGTAAATATTTCGCTAACATGCAAAGTACAAAAATGTTCAATAACACATAGCCTTTATTTCTAACTAGTACACAGTGTGTTTCCAACATGACCCAACCAATTAGCACAAAATAGGGATGCTTACGATAGATGTCACACAAATGACATCTTCTGGTATGATATCTCCATGCCAAATGCCAGCAGAGGAGGCAGTAGAGAGTGCAGACAAGCAATCATGGCAACACCTAATACCCTCATCCACACCAAATCTGCCCGAATTTACCATATCAGAAACTGTTTCACCAACTGGGCTTGTCACCAGAATCAGGGTGGGGTCCTACACAAAGGGTGATAACAGAACCCACCTGAATTGAGTTTCCTGCACTGACCCGGGTGAACAATCCTGCCAGAAGCACTCAACTCGGGCAAATATTTGCTCTAACAGCCCTTTCTGCCTCATTAGAGTCAATATTCTGGTCTGTCTTTGAACTTGATACCATAAGTTCATGTCCTGCCATGCAGGTTCGCAGGTTCAAGTTGAGAAGGATGGGAAACAACATAAAGGAACAAAGATTTAACAGGATCTTCAACGCTATACAGCACATCATTGATTTGATAACCCTTCTGCGGGTCTGAGTCCTCCAACCACGGAACAGATCCCACATCCAACTTCATTGATACTCAATTTTGATATGTTCATCTTTAACTTCAACAATTTCAGGAGAAATATTGCTCTGCCGGAATCTAAACAACCCATATCCATTAACCCTTCTGTCCCCCGATTGCCTCTCCACTCTTCTTGTTTGGAGGCAAGAACCATGGCCAGCTGCTCAATCATCAATGGCATCCCCATAGAATGGACAGACAATGCTCTAGAAGGTTGCAAAAAGTGTTAAGACTTTTTTAGTCCTCAGGGACAATTTTGTCTTTGTCTCATAGAGTCGGATAAAATTAATTGCATTTTTAGTTTTTAAATAAATTATCAGTTAAATTGTACAATTTGATCCCGATAAAGATAATAAACCGACTCAATAAATGATCTAGATTAATGGGTCGAAGTTTGGGTGAAATTATGCCTCAATTAGTATAGACCAGATCCATATCGACCATGTGATGGGAAACCCGACATGGAAGTTATATAAAGGTTAAGGTCTCCTACAGTTACTCATATCAATATAAAGCATAAAGAATCCCTGACTCGTTAAGGAAGCTTTTGTATTGAAAAAATTGTAGAAAGACCTAACTTGCGTCTCGAGGAGCACTTTTTACTAAAGATCTTGGGAGATTCGGAGACGTTTGGAGCTCAAAATCAGATATGGAACCGAAATCAAGATATTCCGCATTACCTTCGTTTTTTATCCTTTCATGTAGATCCGGGATACATAATAAAGCTTATACTACATATTACATGTGATATCAGAGTGGATACGTGATCGGATTGCCGAAAACGAAGATTTTTCGATTTTTCATCTCATTTGATTTTCTTTCGTTTTTGATTCATTTTTTAGTTTTTTTACGTATATAATTACGTAAAAATGGTATATATAAAGTTAGCTACGAAAAATAGGTTGAAAATAAGCCGAACGGAGCTAAAAACGGACTCCTAGAATGTCGAAAATCACCTTCGTATGCACAGCTGTAGTACACATTATTCACATCAAACTCCAATTTATTAACATCTCCCTCAATTTTAACACCACCTCCATATCGAGAATCAAACAAGAAGAACAAAGACAGAGTTTGAATTCTCAGAAAAGTTCAATCTGCTTAAGTTTCTTGAGAATACATTATGTAAAGCTAGAAAAGGGCCTCGCCTAGTACAGATAAAAAAGGTTGCTGCTCGTCACCTGCAGCATAGTTTGCAATATCAGGCCTCAAGAGTGCCAGTTTCACAAAGACCTCCAAGCTTTCCGTCAGCTATGGCTTACTCAGTCTGATAAAATTTAAAGTTTGAATCATACAGGCTGGCAATGGAAAAAGACATCGGGTCATCTCGACTCCAAAAGGCCTCCCACAAGCCCTTTACACTTGCGTGCAGAAAATCTTCCAACAGCAAGATGTGCAGTTGTTTCCACGGCATCAGATGTTGAAGCATTGACAGCATTGGGCATCCTAATCAGCTGCTGAAATGAAACTCCTTCCAATGCATAGTCCAATGAAACTCAAAAGGTACATCAAATGCAGGCTTTTTCGTTGTTCAATTATGAGATAGATTCAAACCAGTCTTCAAGCCTGGCAGTCAGGATCTCACTGTCCAGAAGCCTGTCAAGAAATTCCTTAAGCACAAAAAGCCCAAGTCAGAAAAGTGAAAAAAGGTGAGGTTTAAAATATTTACACCGTCGTAAAATCAGTTAAATATGAAAAAATTACAAAATTAAAAAATGTTTAAAAGAAATTGTCTTTACTTATAAAAGAATCTAAAGTTTAATTAAAAATATATTACTAATTGATTTATTTTAGTTTATAAAAATTTATTAATTTTTAAAAATTGAATTGCTAAAATAAATTGAACAAAAAAAGTTAAATATCGACCAATTTCAAAATTTTTACAATTTAACTAATCAAATCAGTTGAGTTTGTTTCGTTACTTTTCCTATATGATTTATAATTTGATAATATCATTATGTCCATAACTTGATTATGGTGTAAATACATTTGGAGCCTGACTTGATCTAAATTTAATAAATAAAATTTGATTTGATTGCATTTTTTTGAATTTATAATTAAAAATGTTATTTTTTGAAATTACAATTAAGTCTAACATCAAGTTTCATAAATTATTAACCTGATTCAATTCATAAAAAATATATTTTTATTAAATTAATAAAATCAAAGTTAATTTTCACAAATTAACCTGATTCAATTCATAAAATTAATATCTTATTAAATTAATAAAAATAAAGCCATTTAATAAAATAAAAAACTTAAAATCGATAATAAAAATGACATTTTATTAAATTAGTGAGATAAAATAAAAATCTTAAATAAGTACTTATGAGGATTATACATTCAAATCCATATTATATCACATAATAAAGAGATTTTTTTTTCTAAAATAGATCGACACAGAGTAGGTTAATTTTGGTTTTTCTCATCTCTTCTTTAGATAATCTTCAGGCTTGAACAGCCTCAGTTGTTATCTTTACTTCTGACTCCAATGCATTCTTCTTCACTTCACAGGCCACTCCTGGTACTTTCTCCTCTTCCACTTGAACTCCTTCCGAGACTCCATTTTCTTCACCAGACAGGATATCTGAAACCCAAGAAAGTAGCTGCTTGGTGGCTGTTTCATCTGCTCACACACATCAGTAATTCAGTCCCTCAGTTCCAAGTCTAGTGTTCATTCATGTCAGGGGAATATAAAACCTGAAGAACTTACCAAGTCTTGGGACAGTGTGGGCTTGAGGGTGTCTGATAATGAGAGGCCTGTCAAATGCAGTTGCAAGATCCTCTGATGGTAATTTCAGCCAATCCTTTTCACCTATGAAGTGAACTGACTTGGCTTTAATGGGATCTTTGTATGCAATGTCACATATGGCTGGATCTCTGAACTTTGAACCGGATACTGATATAAAAAACTTGATGGGTGGATGTTCCTTCAACACTTTCCCCTGTTCCACCAGATTGATACAAAAAACAGGTAAACTAAAAAGGAAAGATCCTGATTTTGTTGTCAGGGAATGCAGAGTAGTAACATGAACTGAACCTGAGATTGGTACCCAAGCAAAAGAGCTGAGAGTGTTGCACCCTGAACAAAAATAAAGAGGATTTGTCAAACTTACTATGTTTGAACAGAAATTTCAGTTAGAACATGACTGGTTCAAAGAGTTTGAACAAAGTTTCTGATACATACCTGAGAGAAGCCAAGCAAACCATCAAAAGGGCCTTTACTGGTGATGTATTCACAAAGGTGAGAGATACATTCTTCCAGGTTTGTGTACTCTGTGAACTCCTGATTAAACATTTCAAGGTTATTGACAGAAACAGTTTGCAGGACTCTGTTTTTTACTTTCATCTCTGGAAAAATGTCACTTCTTATACGAGACCAAAGAGTTGTAGTATAGGTAGAGATGACAAATTAGTTCTGATTCGACATGGATTCAAATTTGAGTATACACGTTCAATCAAATTCAGTCTCCGGTTTGAACTTGACATGACTCAAATTCTTACTTAGGTTATTAGAGATCAAATTTGGAAAATTATAAGACTCGAATCCGACCTGTCCTATGATTACACAAGAATCTTAGGAGCAAGTGTACCTTGTTGAACTGGAACCACTCAAAGTATGGTCCAGGGAAGATGCCTTCAATATCAGATTTGCCTGAAGCAGGAAAGATCCCATCTGCGAAATCCTGTGTTCAAAGTGTGTCAGTACAAAAATAAAAAATTCATACTCTAATTTCGTGGAGCATAAATAGTTAAGGATGATAATAGTTTCAATGTCTGACTTTTTTATTTTTAATTTAAAAATAAAAAATAACGTCATTTTTTTTTTTGGTTGATAAAAATAACGTCATTTTTTTATAAAACAAAGTCATTTTGTTAATAGTGTCGGGCCTTAGGCAAGGCCGGGCTCCAAATATCACGTCTAGAAATAGTCCATTTTTCTATTATAAAAGAAGAAAATCATGTATAATAGACAAAATAGCATTTAGTACAAAGTTACAATGGGATTAAAAATTAGTCTTTTTGCATTATATGATAAATCTCAATAAATTAAAAAATGGAAATTTATAATAACATATTGATAAAAAAGGTTTTAATCAATTAGCAATTAGCTAATTTTTAAACTATATTTAAAATTGAATTATCAAATAGTTAATATACTACAAGTTTGTTGTATTTACCAATTTTACTAATTAGATATGAATTTAATCAAATAAATAGTACACATCAAATATTGAAAAAAAGTAAATTATTTGTCAATTATAGTAATTTATTGATGTATTAATTATATAAAAATATAATTCTTACATAAACAAATGCATACTCTTTTTCACCCCCTAGGGGTGGTCGAATTGATGAAGTAAGGAGACATGGGGCTAAAGTGTTCTGTGTTTGAATCCTACTATCTACGCTATCTCAATCGAGTATGTCATATAGGATTTACCTAGTGTGGAGTACCCAGTTGACATGATTTATAAGTTATTGCGTCAATTCAGATATTTACCCAATATGCATCCAAAGGATAGTGGATGTGGGTTTCTCCGTTTCTATTAAAAAAATTCTTCAATAACATTATTTTTTTTTTGTTATGTTCCAAAAATATTAAAATTTTAAGTTTTATAAAAATCATTGATGAGATTTAACTCCATTTAAAATTTAAAAATATATTATAATAGATTTATTTTTTTAAAATCGCAAATTATTATCTAAATATTGTAATTTTATCAAAATATAAAATTGTGATATAAATTGGATCATACACTTACATAAAAATTACGAAAAAAGTGATTTCAATTATTTATGGAGATTATTGATTTTAACCTATTAATTCAAATAAAATATATAATAGAATTATTAATTTATCGTATATTAATTTATAAAGATTTCTTCCCTTACTATATTCCATATAAAAATTTTCATTTCGAAAGAATCCTATTACTTAATCGTAAGATTATTATACTAATACGAATATAATTAATTATGAATATTTTTACTTCTTAATTCTCTCGTAATTATAAAGTCTATTAGCCGGTTTTTATTAGGCTTGACAATGAGTCGAACCGAAAACCTGCCTTCAAATCTGCTTGACCCATAATTCTATCAGGCTTAAAACTTTAGGCCTAAATCTGAACTTTGATTGGGCTTAGACAGCCCAAAGCCTATTTAGATTTGCTAAATACATTTCTAAAAAAAATTGAAAGTTAGAACGACGATGTTTTTACTTAAACTGATGTTTCAATTAAATTTTCAAGTTTTGGTCATAGTGAGACCGAGTAATCCGAATTCAAGCTTAATCCAAGTTTTGAAATTTTGAAAATAAAAAAATTTGAACTTAATATAAACCTCTAGACTTTGGGCCGATTATGTTTTGTAATTATTTACAACAATAACAACAACAACAATTTAGTAAAAATGTAACAGATGTGCGGGATTTAAAATATGTAATCTTCTAATTTTGTATAGTATATAATCTTATTCCTAATTGGTCCAAGCATTTCCTAATCTTTACAAACTAAAAACAAATGAAACTGTGTTGTCTTACCATGTCAAAATGAGCAAAAATAGAAGGATCCCACTTGCTAATTTGCTTCTTCAGAAAACTTCCACTGGTTCTGAACCCATGGAGGCAGAGTATCTTCATCTTCCTCCTTTCACTCTGAGGTTGAGCTTGAGCTTGAGCTTCATCTGCCATCTCTCCTCCGAGCTCAGGCAATGGTCCACCGGATGATCAGCAGCAGCTTTGATGGACCTTTTTTAAGTAAAGTGTGTGGCAGTTCTTGGTACCTAACACACAGCATTTAAAGACCACACAACCTAACAGCTTTTCGTTTCCCCGGGGGTTCTTGTTACCTACCACACCCGCACCACGTGCAGCTTCATAGTCCGCACGCACTTAACCACACGCCAATTTTCACCTTCAGTTCCTAGTGTACAAGTTGACTGGGCTTGACAATATCGGTTGCCTATAAGTAAATGGATCCGGCCCGAGTTAACTAGATACGACAAAAAAAGCTTACTTCAGCAGGCACAAAATTCTCTGTAACCATAACCTTGCGCCAACTCTATCATATGCGATTTCATTCATACATTTCTTTGGATTTCACATATTTGTGTGCATAAGATCGCGTAAAATAAGATTGGCACAGGGTTATAGGTACAAAAGATTTAATCTCATTCAACGAAGCCTAACTTTGTCCAATCCGAAATTAATGAGGGTCTAGCTCTAAGTCAAATTTTAGGCGAAACTTAATTTTTTTTAAATTTTGGAATTCCAACTCTAATTGCCTCTCAGCCTAAAGTTTAAATTTTCATTAAAATAATATTATTTAAAATTTTAAAATTAACAAAATAAATTTAATCATACTTGAAGGCTCATTTGATCATACTTCAAAGTGAGCTTATGCTTGAAAATAAAATTTTAAGTTAGGTTCATGCCTGGGTGAACCTGACTCGACCTAACTCGTTGTCATGCTTAAAATTACGGATGTCAATAAATAGGATCGAACTCTAGCATAGGTTGCTCTTTTTAGGGCTCCTGCCTAGCTCTAGACAGCAAGCCCAGTCTAACCTAATTTTTGCTCTTAATGCATTAAGATGAAGGAAAATCCAAACCATCACAAAGTAGGTAGCTTTATATTTAATAGTAATAGAAAGATCAAAGAAGGAAAAGAGTATGCAACTCTATCAACTTGAGCTATGTCCACTTTGGTGGAGGAATATGTTGTTTGTTTGTTCATTAGGTAGGTAGACTATATGTTGCTTTTGTTAGGTATATGCTCCAATGATTGAGAAAAACACACTAACCACTCAAAAAGCTTACATAATAATCCCACATCCATGCTTTGTTTTTACTAATTATAAATAACAACTTTTCGTAATTACATCAACAATTTAATAAAAAAGTTAAGGTTTAAAAATTTTAACCAGTATTAGATCATCATAAAATTAGTTAAATATTGAATCAATTTTAAAAATTTTAAAAATAATTGAAAAATATTACACTTACTTGTCATAAAATTTAAATAGACTGTTAAATAAAAATTAATCTGTTTATTTTAGTTTTTTAAAAACTTATTAGTTTATGAAAATTGACCGATTGATTAATAAACTGATAGATTTTTAATAATTAATAATATTAAATTAAATTAAACCGAAAAGTCAATTAGTTCAAATTTGTTACTATTAAGTTGATTGAATCGATTTGATTTTTAGGATTCTTTAAAGATTTAAATATTTCAAGAATCCTAAACTTATAATTTTTTCATTTTTTGAAGAGTTTAATATGCCGAGAGATTTTCTTTGATTTTTATTTTTTATCTTTATATGAAAAAAATATCACTAATCTCTAATATATTATTTAGTTTTCATTCATTTTTTTTTAATTTTACTTAAAACAATGTAGTATTAAAATTTTATGTTTTATTATATTATTATAAAATAATAATTATCAAAATTAAAAAATTAAAAAATCAAATTATAAGAATATAATATAATTAACTTTTCATTAAATTATTAGTGGTATTGAAAATCGAAAATTCAAATAACAACGGCTACTTTTAACGGTCACCGAATCAAAGCTGGTGGTCGGCAGGTTATTTTAATACATATATCATATATATATTATAATTACCAAAAGAAAAAGGAATAAAAAATGAAAATAGTTTACATAGTGGGCTCTACTTCCGACAAGATAAAGTACCTCACCTAGCCCTTGAAGTTTGCTATTTCGCCCATGTTCTATTTCTCAAATTACGGTTTTGCCATCGTCATCGTCCCTTCTCATCCATCATCTTCAATTTTTTTTTTAAATCTTTCTCTTACCCATTTTGTGATTTTTATATTTTTATATTAATTTTCACATTGGTCTCGACTCTTTAGCGGTTTAATTAAAAACATATGAAAGATTAATGTAGTTGTTGTCAACAAATTCTTGGTCATTATTATCCGTATATGAATTTCAAATCGAAGTTGAAATTATTAAATCCGAGCTAAAAATGACTAGCAAAAGATTAGATTGAGATCAATTTGAAATTATTAAATCCAAACTAAAAAATGGTTGGCTAGGAATTAGGACTATAGGCGATTAAGCCTAATCATTGTCATTTGTAGTCCATTGAAGGTAGAGGTATGTAATAAGCCATATACAAGGTTTGTTTCATCAATTACATTCTTATAATTTTTTCTAAATTAATTGAATTTCAAATTGAACTGAAACTTAAAATAGCTCATTTGATTCGGTTTGAGTGATCCTTAAAATGACATTAAAACAAACATCAATTTAATTGAGATTGGGTTGAAATTATTCAATCCAAACCAAAAAATAATTGGACAGGCTCAAAGATCAAAAACATAGAAAGATCATAAACATAGGTTGCTCGGCCTAATCATTGTCATTGGTACTTCATTGGAGGCAGCGGTATGTAACAAGCCAAAGACAAGGTTTGTTTCATCAATTACATTCTCATATATTTTCTTCTAAATTAATTGAATTTTAGAAAGAAGTGAAACTTAAAATAGTTCATTTGATTTGGTTTGAGTAATCCTTAAAATGACATTAAAAACAAACATCATTTTAGATTGAGATTGATTTTAAATTATTCAATCCAAACCAAAAAATGGTTAGTTAGGCTCAAAGATCAAGATCATAGACGGTTCGGCCTGATCATCGTCATTTGTAATTTATCGGAGGCAGCAGTATGTAATAAGTCAACGAGGCTTGTTTTGTCAATTATATTCTTATATTGAATTTCGAATCAAAATTAAAATAGTTAGCTGGATTCGACTTGACTGATTCTCATAATGACATTAAAACATAATTATTTTAGACTGAGATCAGCTTGAAATTATTCAATCCAAACCAAAAAAGACCAAGCTCATCAAAATTAAAAAATTTAAAATTTTGAATTGGAGAAGAGATTGCTTTAAGTTTCTTCATTCGATGTTTGCAAACCAATTCAAATAAAATATAAGTTAACAAATAAAATTTTGAATCGAAATCAAACTTAAAACAGTCAACTCGATCCAGTTTGCATGAATCTCAAAATGACAATAAACACAAATATCATTTTAGATTGAGATTAGGTTGAAATTAATCAATCCAAACCAATAACGGGTTAGCCAAACTCAGGAACCAGGACCATAGACAGTTTAGCCTGATCATTGTCGTCCCTACTTTATTGGAGGTAGCGATATGTAAATAAAGCCGAAGACGAGAGCTTGTTTTGCCAATTACATTCATAAAATTTTTTAATTAATTGAATTTTGAATCGAAGTCAAACTTAAAATAGTTGATTTAATCCGACTCGAGTGAAATTCAAAATGACATTGGAACAAACATCATTTTAGATTAAGGTCGAGTTGAAATTATTCAATTTAAACCAAAAAAATGGTTGGTCATGTAGGACCGAGACCATAGGCGGTCTGCCCTGATGTAATAAAACCAAAGCCGAGGGCTTTTTTCGTCAATTACGTTCTGATAGTTTTTCTCTTTTTTTTTTTAAATCAAAAGCAATAATGTAACAGACGCGATTGACAGGTGTGAGGCAACGTAGGCCCAGTCAGCATTCATGCCTTTTCACGCGTTTGCTTCTTGGGCGAGTTAAACGGAGCGTATTGATTGGTTGTTGCAGATCACGCTCCAAAAGAACGCGTGGAAGCTCCATCCACCCAACGTCTATAAATCCTGAGAACTTAGGATTCCGACACGTCGATCGAAATTCAAAATTATTTTGAAATTAATATTTCTTAAATTTGTAATAAAAAGTTAATTTTTTTTTCAATTTTTTCTAATAAAATAACAAGCATCTCTCTCCTCATAATCGGCTAATCAATCATTCCAAGAAGAGATCGCTTTTCAGTGAGCTTGTGGGTGTTGCATTATAATCTCTTGCATTATTGCAGTTACGTTACTGTCTTGTTTCTTCTTCCACCGTTTCTGTGGAGAAGAAGAAGAAGAAGAGAAAGATAAGGTCTTTTTCTCATCTGGGTCGTCTTATTTCTTTTGATTTTGGTGGGGATTTTTTTAGCAGTCGATTGATGCATTGAGAAGTAATGTGGTTGTAACAATGTTCTGTTGACTCGATTCTCTTTTCTATCTGTTTTGATTATTGGCGGTGTTTGTTTGATGCCTGACTATGGGTGAATTTTGTTGTTTTCTTGGACAAAAATGGAAGTTTTAGGTTCTTGAGTTTGGGGAACTTTATGGGTTTTGCTTTCGCCAGAATTTGGTATAAAGGGTTTTTCATTGTTTTGTATTCTGTATCCCAAATTGCGGTTCTTTTCATAGCTTCATGATCAATGGCAGTGTGGTTGCTTTGTTGAGTTTATGCGTTTAGAGATTCTGTCTTTGTTACTCTTCTTCATGTTTTTGTTGGTGATAAGTGCCAGTTAGCTGGATATTTATTATATTAGGTCCAAAGAATAGTTTTTATTTCTAATATTCGAAAAAAAAGAATAGTTTTTATTTCCTTTTGTTTTGATAGTCTCTTTTTTTTCATTAAATTTTTTTTTTTTGTGGTTCTCTGTTGGACAAT
Source organism: Erythroxylum carthagenense (assembly GCA_026413575.1). Lineage (NCBI taxonomy): Eukaryota > Viridiplantae > Streptophyta > Magnoliopsida > Malpighiales > Erythroxylaceae > Erythroxylum > Erythroxylum carthagenense. The sequence continues at coordinate 4,676,914 of JANZLD010000235.1, read as the reverse complement.
GGTTTCAGGACTTTTGGGATTGCCTTAGAACCCGTATCAGCGAGTGGTTATAGTTGCTGGATACTTGGATCTGATTTTCAGACCTGTTTTTCTCTTCATAGGTAATGTTTGAAACAGTGTATGATACAAACTTTGTCCTGTTCGGTTACCAACTTGATAAAGCAAGTACTTCCTAATTGCCCTATGTTGTGGAAGAGTTTGTAAGAAGTTGGACTACTTGGTAGAATTAGTGTATGAAAGGTGGAATCTTGATGATTTGGTATTGAGGGAAACTAGATAAGAAAGTGTTAGAACTTTTGACTTTTTGACTATTAGATGGCTATATGTAAATTCAGAACGGTTCAAATTCTAAGCTTAGAAAAACCTGAAAACTTTACACCAGCATGCAGTTTGCACTTCCTTGAATTTAATTCAAGTATATAATTGTAAATCTTTTTTGCTTATTCTTTCTTTTGCTACTTTATTGTAGAAGAATGTGTATTCCTGCTGCTTATCATCTCATATTTTGATCAAACAATCAAAATAGTTACATAAGTTTGTGAATATTGCTGTTAAAACATTTCCTACGTGTATAAGTATTTGTTGTTACTGGCATTCCCCAAAATTTAACTGCTTGTAAATTTTATGTAGATATTGAGCCGCAGAAGCTGCATGTCATTCATGACTGCTGTAACTCCTTTATAGAGTGAAGAACACTAAAATGCATATTTAATATACCAAATATTGTGAAATACTGTTCGGAGTTCTATCAAAAGTTGGCAGAAATTGAGCTTCGAGTGATAATGCCTTAGGCTTTAAAATGTTTAACAGTTTTATGAAGGAATCTTTCAGAAAAGAAATGGTGGAAACACTGAAACCTAATTCTTTGACATAAGTTAAGAGCACATTTCACTCTGAAAGGGTTGGGTGGACTTTCTGTTATTACCATGTTGTTGCATCAGGAGTGAATTTTCTCTTTCATGTCTTCCGCTAACATCAACTCATAAATTGTACTCGGATTTGCTCGTTTCAAAACTCTCCAGTAATAAGTATTGTGCTTATTTTAGGTTTTTACTTGGACTTGGTAGCAGAAGTGCATTAATCACTATCTTCACATTTGTGCTGTGGGAGCTAAGTCAAGCCAAAATGTAGAGATGAATGTTAGCGTGTGTGAATATTAGTAGCTTTTGTGTGGTGTTTCTACATCTGAAGTTAAGAATGTTAGATGAAGCAAAGTAACCTCTTGTTTTCGTTGTTTTGACTTCCTTCAAGAACCTAATCATAATTTGTGTTTAGAGGCATCAGAATTGTTAGCCTTTTACACTTTCGCTGTCTATCTGTTGAGAGTGGTCTTTTTTCTGGATATTGTAGATATACTGGATCATGATACCCTTTGACTTGGATTGATATTTTGAAACATCCGAATTCTGATTATTTGTTTCAATTCTGATCTTCTCAATTTTTTTTTCAACTTCATTGCATGCTACATTTAATTTTTTGAAATAATCAATTGCACAGATGCTGCAATCACTATATTTATTAAGTGATTTCTGATATCTTTTAGTGGCCATTTTCGTAGGGCCTTTATTGATTCATTCCTCTCCAGCAGCAAGGTTAGAGAAGATTGTGACAGACCACCAATAAGTTCTGAATTCTCAACAATAAAAGCAACAACATTTTTTCGCTAATTCCTTCTTTTTGTGGATATGGTAATCCATCTTCACTTTTGTGATTCCCTCTCTCTCCTTCTTTGTCTCTGCATCTATCTTAATTTATTTGGTTGAAGTTAAATGCCTTGTCAAGGTGATCAAGGATTGAGAAATTAGCTGTTGATAATTGTTAGCCAAGAAATGTTATGGTATATTAAGATCTTGCTAAGAAATAAAATGACTGTAATCCCATGTCCATAATGTGATGTGATTGGAAAGTCAGGTTTTTCTGTGTAATTTGAATAAATTTTGCATTACAGAAGTGCTTTTAGGAATTCAAACTGACCAACATGACAACGAAAAGCTCGGATAGATATACATTGGAAGCATTTAAGATTTAGGATGAGCATTTTGCATTTCAAGGCTGAAGAACGTCACTCAATGCTTAACATTATGCATATGACCATATGAACTTCCAACTGTTCACTGTTTGATCGCACATCTTACAACTTTTCACAATGTTTGTCCTTTAAGGCAACAAACGAAAATCTTCCACCCAATGTAATAAAGCAGCTTGCAAAGGAATTGAAGAATCTTGATGAATCCCCACCTGAAGGCATTAAAGTTGGAGTGAATGATGACGACTTTTCAACGATATATGCTGATATTGAAGGCCCAGGCAGGACATCCTTTCATTCTATTATATATGAAACTTTTCTAGATTTTTCTCAATAAGATTTCCCTTCACATAAGATTCCCGGACTTGCAGCTGGTACTCCATATGAAAATGGTTTGTTCCGCATGAAGCTGTTGCTGTCTCGTGACTTCCCTCATTCTCCCCCTAAAGGTTTGTGGCTGGATCCCAGTATTAATTGCTTCCACCTTGAAATTTTTGTCATCTATTTGTCATGAGCTTGGTTCAAATGCAGAGTCATAAAGAGTGGTGGGCTGCTCTAAAATCATGCATTGTTCATTTTGATGATGCCTTAAATGTTTTAAGTTTCATTATTATTTACTTACAAGTTATTGAATCCTTGGCATTATCTATTCAGGGTATTTCATGACTAAGATTTTCCATCCAAACATTGCAACCAATGGTGAGATATGTGTCAATACATTAAAAAAGGATTGGAATCCAAGTCTTGGGCTACGACATGTCCTCATTGTAAGCTCTTTTTACATTTTTATTATTTTGTAAGGGACAGAAGCTGCTTCTTGATTTGCTAATTTGATGAAATTTAAGCTATTTTGGCATTTGTTTAGTAGTAATTTGTGCTGGCATTGAACTTGTTTATGACAGGTAGTCAGGTGCTTACTGATTGAACCATTTCCGGAGTCAGCTTTGAATGAACAAGCTGGCAAGATGCTGCTTGAAAATTATGATGAATATGCTCGGCATGCCAGGTAAAGCCAAATATACGTAATTTCAATTTTGCTTTATGTTGAAGTGAATGTATCAGTGGAACCTTACACATGATGTAGATGACAATACTTAAGAGAACTATTTAAAAAAACTTATAATTGCATTTGGGTGTTGATACTATATTGCAATTTTTGTTGTCATCCCAACAGTTCTAGGATAGGTAACGGCACTTGTAAGAATCAAGTTATGGAGAATGAGAGTTTATAATTCTTGCCAAATAAAATTGGAGGGTACCTAAGGACCGAAAAGGGTTAAAGTACCTTCTCTCTCTCTTCTGTGTGAGTCCTTGCATTTGCGACTACTGATCCTAGTAGAAGTTAGAAAAGAGGGGCTTTACAGAGATTATAAAATTTTATCCTAACTCATTCCTGTAAGCATGAAAAACTGTAAGCATGAAAAGAGGGTCTTTATAATGCTCTGAAACTCACGTGCAGGTTATACACTGGAATCCATGCTAAGCCAAAACCAAAGTTCAAGTCAGGAGCTATCTCGGAGTCAACAACCGCTCTCAATGTTGAGCACAGTAATGCTTCGGTTCCATGTAATGACCAGAAGAGTGCAGTGGTGCCATTATCATCCCCATTGGCCCAATTTACAGCAGCCACTAAGGGAGGTAACAGTCAGGACCAAGCAACTGCAGTAGCACCAATGTCTGAGCTAGTGGTTACTGGATCAGTGCCAATACTTCCGGTGACTAGTACCCAGAAGAAGGAAGGTGCGCCAGCTAAACAAATGATGGTGGACAAGAAGAAAATGGATGCAAGGAAAAAGAGCTTAAAGAGATTATAATGCACCAAGTGGCATGAATCTGTGCCAAATATCTGTTGTTTATTGATTGGATAAATGGGGATATGTTGTGCAAGGAATATTACCATGGTGACAACTGAACTTAATCAATGATCATTTATTCTAATCTCCTTCTATTCTTCTTCTGCTGGTCCCATTTGGTTTGGAGAAGCTTGCTTGTGAAAGTTTTTCCTGTGAAAATTCATCCCCTGCTGCAGGAACTTTTAACATATAAAGTTTAGTCAGCAGATTTTTTATATAAATATCTTAGCTTCTCAAGCTTTACTCCTTTTCCTGTGTTGAGCATCAATGTACCATATGTGTGGAAGATCAAGAAAAAGTCCAAATTTGCCAATCAATCTCGTGTATTGGACGTGTTTGATCTTGTTGTGCACAGAGAGAGAACATCTAATCTTCCAACTTTAGATACTGATAATCTATTTGATGCCACGTAGAGAAAGATATCCTCTTGTTATTGATCATACAACGCTACTGTTTGATAACGAAAGTTACACTTATCGCCGAAGAGCTGTTAACAGATTAAAGTCTTGATATACAAATCAACTTTAACTTTCAATCATGCTTTTGTCAGAACATGTGAAATTCGTTGCATAGGTAGGACCTTTTCTGGAGATTATCCTCGATATCGTTCAAAGTTTGATTGCATAGCTGACGAAGACATTTTCAAGTTTCACAAGACACAATAAAGTTAATACAGTACATTCCCACCACCATCAGAACAGATACCATCACCATACCACCCACCAGCTACTACCATTTAAAAGCTTGGTTTAAAAACATTTAAAGGAAAAATGTTAAAGGGTACTAGAGCCATAACATTAATCAACACCATTCTCCTCTTAATATTTGTTTCTAAATTTTTGATAGAGATGGAGAGAATCACTTGGCCATCATAACTTTCACAAATTCCTCATAGTTTATCTGACCATCTCCATCAACGTCAGCCTCCCTTATCATTTCATCGACTTCTTCATCCGTGAGCTTCTCACCAAGGTTTGTCATTACATGGCGAAGCTCAGCAGCAGAGATGAAACCATTCTGATCCTTGTCAAAAACTCTGAATGCCTCCTTCAGCTCCTCCTCGGAGTCAGTATCCTTCATCTTCCTGGCCATGAGGTTGAGGAATTCAGGGAAATCGATTGTTCCATTACCATCAGCATCCACCTCGTTAATCATGTCTTGCAGCTCTGCCTCGGTGGGGTTCTGGCCAAGTGATCTCATCACAGTTCCAAGCTCTTTGGTGGTGATACAACCTGCATGTCAAACAAGCTTATTTAAGCTTCTTGAAGAGTTAACCACATGCAGATCATCAAAACAGAGTAGAAACTACCGTCCAGCAGGAATTAAAGAAATAAACGAAGCTATCCGTATAACATAATCCTACTCCTAAAGTAGAAACAATAATGGATTTTGTCGAACTACCTTATTCGATCTAGATTGCTCACTAACACCCCTCATCAAATTTAGCATCCAAGCAACAACAGAACATATCAAAAAATCACCATATATCCACATATGCAACCTAAACGACCACAATACGTTGAATATCAATAGAAATCCTAGAAAAAGACCACATCTGCGTCAGAAAACACACGAACAGGAAACAGATAATCCAGACAACATCATATAGACATTGTGATTAATAACATCATTATTAACACAATGCCCAGAGAGGAAAGCAATTGATTTGTTGAGTAAGAATAAAAAAGGATCCAAGTTTGTATCATCAACTGCTTGTGATGATGCAATAACATGAAATGGTACTCAAAGCACAAAAACTTTACATGCAAAAGAGCACGATTCATATGCATTAATTGCTGCCCACTCATAGAATTTAAGATCTCAACAAACCTTTATATTTTGTATACTATTTAACACCATACTTATATCCCTCACACATAAGAACATAGATATGCAGGAAAAATAAAATTTGACTACAAAACAGGAAAGTACAAACTACCATCGAATCCCCTTATAACCCAAAACGCAAATTGGGAAAACCTCAATAAAACATAGAGCTGCACCGTACCCTCTTCACAAAATTCTAGCTTCTACATAAACACGACCGAAATGCTAAAAATCAAGTCATTTGACTAATAAAGACCAGATCTTTTTCTCCTTTTTCTTCTAACAAGACAAAAGGAGTAGAACCAACATCGTAAATAACCTTAAAAATACTTATAAGCCAAAGGAAAACCCAAAAGTCGAATCTAGGAGTGGTATACAGTATCATAAGGAACATACACAGATACATACGCGCATGCCTGTGTGTTTATGTACATAATATATATATATATACAAACATATATATATATATAGAGAGAGAGAGAGAGAAAATGAAAGAAGGGAACGAACCATCGCCATCCTTATCGAACAAGCTAAAAGCTTCCTTGAACTCGGAGATCTGGTCATCGGTGAGTTGATCGGCCATTTTTGTTTCTTCTTTGAATTCTACAGTTGCTGGTTTGTTTATCTGTACATTCAATCAATCAAGAACAGATCTTTGGTTTCTCTCAAGCTATAAAACAACTAAGAAAATGAAACCAAGAAACACGAAGGCAAACGAGAAAACAAACTCGAGGAGCGAAAGAGACAGAAGCACGAAAATAGTAAATAAGAGGGAGGCAGAGCGAGAAATGGTTATTAACAATGTTATCGAAAAGCATTTATTACCGGATTAGATTTTCTTACAATATTACATCAATTCCGATTATTGAGTAGTATTTTGAGTAAATTTTTTAATAATTATTAATAAATATAATTAAATTTAAAATATATTTTTAAAATATATAAATTTTAAATAAAATTTGATTTAATAATTAAAAATATATATAATAAATATTAGTTTATAAATCATAATTTTTAAATTATTTATTTTTATTAATACTTTATTAATAAATATTATATAAAATATTAAAATAAATTTAAATAAAAATTATTTTTAAGATTTATTTAATTTAAATTATTATCATTAATAAAAATATTTATTATTATTTTAAAAACAAAATTTAAAAATTTACAATTA
>JANZLD010000235.1:4652601-4664743 GCA_026413575.1 Erythroxylum carthagenense | reverse complement strand
TAAGTAGTCGTTATACGTCAATCAACTATACAAGGTAAATATCGTTTATAATTAAGATAATTACAACATTTCTAATACTTTGTTTCAATAGTGCTTTGCCCCTTATTCTTTGCTTGATCATTAGTACTTTATTAGACGTCGCAACCTCTCTGTGACGTCTCCTCTCTTTTCTTTTCCACTCGCGATCCTTTTCTGTCTTTAATAGTTTAGTCAATAGGCTGATTTTCAATAGAAAGTAGTTTTGGTAATTAATAAATAAAAACCACAAGTCTGTTTCTTTCTATTAGTAACCAAAATCCCTACTCAATCCTCGTCCTCCGGTGAAGAGTTTGGAAATTTTCATTTATGAAAGATCTGGAGAGGTCCATTGACTCTTGATTCCATTTTTTCTAATATGATAAAAAAAATGGAAGTTAGGAAAAATGGATCTTCGGAACCTCCGTGTAGTTCCAAAGTGAGTTCCTCCCACGTCCTTCCTTTAGGTAGGGATGCTCCGAGGTTTGTCATGCACGAGATCATGATTTTCTGACTGGTTAACTTCGATAATGGCTTCGAAGCTTTCAATTTTCAACTTTTTTCGCTCACCTCACTTCCTCCCTACCAACAAAAGGTCTCGTTTTCTTTTCTCTATTTGTCTTTTTTCCTTCGGTTCCGCTTTATTGACAATCTTATGGGCTTTTATAGATTCTTCAAGAAAATGATGATAAACCCATTTTGGATGAATATGATTTCATTGACCGAATCAAGTTGCTTTCCATCAACGATGAGAAAGAATGTAGCGAGAAGTAAGAATCATGTGGCGACGATTTTTTGAACTCCGATGAGGAATTTGCTTAAATGCTACAAGTCATTTATCGGTTTTCATAATTTCATCATTATTTGATTTTATTATTTTTTAGTCATGTTATGTAATGTGTTGGGTTTCGTGTTTTGCGCTAAGGAAGAGGTAGGATTTTTGTTTTCCTCTTAACTCAGGATTTATTAAATTTTCGGGCCCTCATTATATGTTGTCGATAACTAAAAGAAGAAAAATTGGGGTTATTTGTGGACATGTAATATATTCTTTCATCAAGAGCCAGATTATCCCTATTCCACATTCTACACATTTTTCAAAGAGGTGCTTACCTCCTACGGCCAAAATCATCAATTGTGGGGAGAGGGAGACATCTCCCAGGTCGTCTCTGAAATCAGCATCTTCAGTTAAGGGGCCGCAGGTCTGGACATCTAGTTAACCATGACGCACATGTAGCCTTCATTTTTATGTTTGTGTTTTTCCAAGCATCCAACATCAAGAAATGTGGAAATCAGGATTTTCATAAGCCTTATGTTGTAATAGTCTGGAACGGATGAAAGTTGCTTATCATGTAAAAATGGAAGGAACCTTTTCTTTTTGTACAAGTTCGTTCTGAATTGTGCTTGCTTTATCCTTGATGTATAAAAAACAATATGTTAGATTAATCTTTAATGGCTTTTTAGAAGGTAGAGATGAGTTTTACTATACATAAAATTATAGAAACAAACTGGGGTAATGATCTTATATTTATTATGTGTGATATGACCTTGTTTGGTGAAGAGCTGATCAGCTTTTTTTTAACTAGTCAATTCACTTTAGATTATTGACTTTAAGAAAAAAACTCATAAGTTTGTTTGGTAAAGAACTGATTGGGTTGGCTGATTCAACCCAACCAGCTAATTTTCAACTAGCTCCTCTATAGGAGGGTTTTACCCCAATCAGTTGATATTTTTCGACTTTTTCTCCATTTTGCCCTTGCTTCTCTTAAGTCTCACGCGTCTCGTTTTCTCTAAACTCTTCCCCCTTCTGTTGCGTTACTCTTGTTTTTTCTCACCATCTCACTCTCATGCGATCTCGGTTTCCTCGCTTTATTCTTTCACTCCCACGCATCAACGAAGGAGAGCAGACCAAATGAAGAGAAGATTTGAAGTCGATTATTATTATTATTATTATTATATGTTTTATATTTTTATTAGAGTTATAAATTTAAGTTTTGTAGAATTAAATATCTAAAATCTAAATTCTTATAAGAATATTCATTGAAATACTAAAATATATAATATTCTTATCCTTATTTTTTTAAATTCACGTCTTCGTAAGTCATTTTATACATAAACAACTAATACTAAACAGTTAATTTTACCAAACATCTTTAATAAACAACTAATGCAGTCAACTAATCAAATCAACTGATATAATCAGCTATCAGCTAACAGCTAAATACAATCAATTGATTGCCAAACAAGGCCAAAGATGATATAGATGGTGCCTTTTGTTCCCCCTATTTTGTTTAATTTGGTGCCCATCTAGCATTAAGTAAGCTTGAAAATTGAAAGAGGAAGGGGCATTCGTGTGAGGTAGTTCATATTTTGTTGTTTGTATATGATCATTTATGCAAATAATATTGTTTTGATTTGACAGACATAAATTACTATTTAAACGTTAAATTGGTTATCATAGATAAAAAAAGTCCAAAACTTGCAACACAAATAAAGGATCAAACACATAGCGTTAAAAAATATACAAAACACACAAAACTCATAATAGAAAACCCAAAATTCAACTTATTTCAACATTTTTTACTAAAAAAGTAAAAACTTTTTTAAAAAAGTATATGATAGTATATGAACTATTAAAGGTTAAGGACATTTTATTTTTATTAAAGTTTTATTATTATAAAAATAGAAAGGTTTTGATGAGGAACTTCGGTAATTTTATTCTTATTTGTCAATTTCAAATATTGTTATAATTTTAAAGAGAAATAATAAATTAAAAGGTGATTACACAATCATTTTTCATAACATATTTATTTAAATAAACTTTCACTTAACGGAAGATGTTTAAAAACTTTTTAATTTTCTGTTTATTTATAATTTAAAATAGTTTGTAGTGAAATTTAAAAAGTTATAATGCTACGTTATTTAAATTAAAAAATAAGTAAATAGTATAAAAATAATGTAATAGTTAAATAATATTCTAAGAGATAAGTGGTTTATTTTAAATACAATAATTATCACCTAAATTTTAACAATTGAACTACTAGGGAAACAATAAAAAAAGGTATTAGAAAAGACTTCGGGTTAGGTTGGGTAATACTCAATTTTTTTACTTTTTAAAATTAAACATATATATTATTAAACTTCAAGCTTAGTTAGACCTAACACGACCCGTTGCTACATTTATTAATATTTTAGGATCAATTCTGCAACAACAAAAGAATAAAGAAGTTAGGAGAAAGGGTGTCAACCTAAGTTTCATCGAAAGAATTACAATAACAACAATAACAATAAGACCTTGATTAAAGAAGTTGTTACAGATATGTCACCGCCTTCTTGATCTATTTCTATCCTTTCTTCTTCTTATTACGACCTAAATTCAAGTGGTCTGAGCCTAATCAAGTTTTAAGCAGTCTCAAGTTTGATCACATTTCAAATGACCCAAAGCTTGATGGGCCATTAGGAGAGGAGTCTAGCTCCTTTTGGTAAGCCTCTTACTCTTTGTACTCTTTAGTCCGAAATCACAAAAGTTTTCTTATACCATAATTCCATTGACAAGATTCATATTGCCTTTGTATGAGTTTATATGTTCATATATTGACAATAAGTTGGATTAGATTCGAATTTTTAGGTTGAATCTAATTAATCTGCAACATGGTTCAATTATAACTTTTTTAAAATTTAAGTTCGAATGGGATTTGAATTCAATCGATTAAATTGTCTATTAACTTTGGATCAGATCAAAGTTAAAAATCGATAAAGAATAACAATAAACTAGGCTTAATTTATTAATATCAAGTTAAAAATATAGTTCGAACTCGATAAAGCTTAAGTCAAGGGCAAAACAACGTCATTTTTACAAAATATTGTCTAGCTAAAGAATCGATAAAGTTCAAGCAGTTCAATCTAGCTCAAATTGAATGATATGAACATATCAATTCAAATTATATTGAGCCAAAATTGTCATTTATATTACCAAATCAACTATGATGTTAATGCAATTTCTTTTAAACGTCTTTTATTAGGTGGAGTTATGTTTTATTGAATCTAATATTATTAGAAATGAGCTAATTTCTTTGTTATTATAATGACTTCAATGAAATAAATATAATAAGATTCAACATGATCATTTTAATATAGTATAGTAGTGACATGTTATTCACTTATGTGTCATGTAACCATTAAAAGTGGCAAGGTTTCTTCATTCTAGTTAGATCAAGCTCAATTTAATTTGAAGTCAATGGATTCGACTTGAATTAATTGAGTTTTGAGTGTTTTTTAAAATTAAGTTTTAAATTAAGTTCATGCACGAATTAAAATTCAAAATTTTTAAGAAAATAATGTCTTTTTAATTTTAATGGTGGGTGGGCCTAAAAATTAAAAATATATTTAATGTCGTAAAATTTTGGGCCTAGGCCCAACCACCTCTAATAACTCTGTATTGATTTATTATTTCTTCTTAAATTAATAAAACATGAAAGTATCACACGAAAAGGGGAGAATCGAGAATTAAGTGAAAGTCAAGCGCCTTATATTATAAGAGCCATTCTCGCCCTCTCTCTCTTCTTGACTATTTCTGTGCTTCGATCTCTGCTACGCTCTTTGAGTTCGTTTTCTCGTTTGCTTTTATTATTATTTGGTTTCATTTTCTTAGTTTTTCTATAGTTTTAGAGAAACCAAAGGTCTGTTCTTGATTGATTGAATATACAGAGAATCAAACCAGCAACTGTAGAATTCAAAGAAGAAACAAAAATGGCCGATCAACTCACTGACGACCAGATCTCCGAGTTCAAGGAAGCTTTCAGCTTGTTCGATAAGGATGGCGATGGTTTGTTCCCTTGTTTCATTCTCTCTCTATATATCTGTTTGTGTGTGTGTGTGTGAGTGTATGTATGTATATATATCATATACATAAACACACAGGCATACATGTATGTATGTGTATGTTCCTTGCGAGACTGTATGCCCCTGCTAGATCTGGCTTTTGGGTTTTTTCTTTGGTTCCCAGTCCTGTTTAAGGTTATTTACGATGTTGGTTATTCTCTTTTGGTCTTGTTAGAAGAAATTGGAGAAAAAGATACGGTCTTTATTAGTCAAATGACTTGATTTTTAGCATTTCGGTCTTGTTTATGTAGAGTCTAGAATTTTGTGAAGATGATGCCTTGCAGCTCTCTGTTTTATTGATGTTTTCTCAATTTGCGTTTTGGGTTATACAGGGGATTCGGTGACAGTGTTTGCTTTCTTGTTTTGTAGTCAGTTTTAGTTTTTCCTGCATATGTATGTTCGTGTGTGTGTGAGATATAAATATGGTGTCAAATAGTATATAAAGCATAAAGATTTGTCGTGATTTTATGTTTTATGGGTGATCCCAATTCACTTCAGCATTTAATGCATGTGAATCAAGCTCTTATGCGTGCAAAGTTTTTGTATTTTGATTACCATTTCGTGTTATTGCATCACCACAAGCAGTTGATGATACAAACTTGGTTCCTTTCTGATTCTTACTAACAATTCAATTTCTTTTCTCTCCGAGCATCGTGTTAATAAGGATGCTATAAATCATAATGTCTATATGATGCTGTATGGATTATCTGCTTCCTCTTCGTGTGTTTTCTAATGCAGATGTGGTCTTTTTATAGGATTCCTATTGATATTCAACGTATGTGGTTAGGTTGCATATGCGGATAAATAGAGAATTTTTTTATATGTTCTGTTATTGCTTGGATGCTAAATTTGATGAGGAGTGTTAGTGAGCAATCTAGATCAAATAAGGTAGTTCGACAAAATCCATGATTGTTTCTCCTTTAGGTGTAGGATTGTGTTCTACGGATAGCTTTGTTTATTTCTTTAATTCCTGCTGGACAACAGTTTCTGCCCTGGTTTGATGATCTGCATGTGGTTAACACTTTCAAGAGGCTTAAATAAGTTTGTTTGATTTGCAGGTTGTATCACCACCAAAGAGCTTGGAACTGTGATGAGATCACTTGGCCAGAACCCCACCGAGGCAGAGCTGCAAGACATGATCAACGAGGTGGACGCTGATGGTAATGGAACCATCGACTTCCCTGAATTCCTGAACCTCATGGCCAGGAAGATGAAGGATACTGACTCCGAGGAGGAGCTGAAAGAGGCATTCAGAGTTTTTGACAAGGATCAGAATGGTTTCATCTCAGCTGCCGAGCTGCGCCATGTGATGACAAACCTTGGCGAGAAGCTCACGGACGAAGAAGTCGATGAGATGATAAGGGAGGCTGATGTTGATGGAGATGGCCAGATAAACTATGAGGAATTTGTGAAAATTATGATGGCCAAGTGAGTTCCTTCATGAGGTATCTGTTCTGACGGTGACGGGAATGTTCTGTATTACCATTAATGTATCTTGTGAAACTTAAAAGTGTCGTTGGCAGATATGTTATTGATCTTTAGCTCTTAGCTGTAAAACCTTCAGGATTTAACATCCTACTTGAGTTCCTGCAAAATGGGAAGAATTTTAATTTTTAATAGTGAAAAGTTTCACAAGCGGGGATGGGAATTGGCGGCTTACGGGCTTAGATTCAAGTGTTTTTAATAGGTCTACCCATTGGCCAGGTCTAGGCCGACTTAAAGTTCAACTATTTTAAGCAAAGTGGTTCGGTTTACTTAGTCTCGAGTAAACTTAGGCCTAAGCAATTTAAACCCTAATTCAATTGAAAAAAATGTTATTTTATAATTTTAATTTTTAAAAATTTGGTGGAATTGTCTCATGAGTCGGTTCATTATTATCCCTATTCATAAGTAGGCATTTCTGAGGATAGGTACTATTGATTAAAAGAACATGATTATAAAAATTTTGAATTATTTAATTTTTTGGTTTAGTTTTTAACTTTTCGGTTTAATCTTTAACTTTTCGATTCGATTTACACTAATAATTTTTATTATTAAAAATTAATCAATTTATTAATTAATCGACAAATTTTTGTAAACTAATCGGTTTTATTTCATTATTTTAATTAAATTTCAAACTTAATAAAAGTCTTTTTTAATTATATTTTAAATTACTCAATTTTATTCAATTTTTAGTAGAGTTTATGACATTTTAATATCGACTGAATATTTAAATCTGAATTTTTTTAGTTATCTAAATTTTAAAACATTGATTTTCTTAATTAAAGAGAAAAAAAAGGAACATTAAAATATTGTCATTAAAAACGTAGTCTTCTCTTACATGATTCAAAAGGTAGCCGTTGGGAAGAAGAGGAGGAAAGAAAAGAAGCAGAAGAACAAGAACCAGATGAAGAAGAAGAAGGAGGAGGAGGAGGAGGAGGAGGTGACAGATAATTCACAACTTCTTCAATCAAATCTCTGCAAATACAGTCCTGCAAAGCCAACCCTATCCTACCTTGCTCCCGCTTCTCTCCCCAAGAAACATCTCTGCACACTTCATTCACACTCTCTACCATGGCCTTGCTGATCCACAGAGGTGACTCCACCTCTCTCTTCATCGTCTCCCAACTTTCTTGGATCATTTCAGGTGTTGTGATTCTCTCAATGAAACTTGGGTTCGTACCCTTTTCTCCTCCTGCCTTCTTCTTCTTTGGTTGTTGCACATTTCGTCCTACAACATTAAACAACCCTTGAAACGAATGAAGAGTTTACTCATATTGCGGAGCTAAGTCATGCCATAACTTTTTTTCAATATCTTCTTTATTTATTTTTTATTGTTGCCCAAGCGATATCTTAAGAGGATCTTAACTATAGGATGACACATTTTAAGTCATTGTTTATTATTTTCGTTTTGAGTTATTGTTAACAGAAATTTGGTAGTTCCAACTTGCATTGAAGAAATGAGATTGAGTTGGACATATGAAAGAGCTAATTTTCAGCTTTATAAGGCTTTTACTTCATGTGGTCTTTGATTAGTCTTTTTCTTCTTTGATATTCCTTACTTTTTCTAACTTTCCTTTCCCCCTTTGACTGAATCATGAAAGGGAAAGACCATCCAACCTTAAAGTAATATCATGACCTGGCCCAAAATTAATTCACCTCAAGTTGAACACTATGTATATATATTTTAAAGGGGAAATGATATTTTCAAAGGTTTAATTAGCTAGAATTTTAAAATTTTCAATTTAGTGGGTAAAATTTTAAAATTCTTGCAAATCAGGATAAAATGTTGTTTTTACTAATATAGTTGATATCGAATATTCACGTAACATTTGACAGATATATCACATTAGTAAAAATAGTTTTTTGATTTGATTTATACAAGTTTTTAAAAATTAATCATTAAATTAAAAGCTTTACAAAGTTTAGTACTAAACTAAAAAATTCTAAAATGTTAAGCATTGTTTAATTTGTTTTATATAAATGTGTCAAACTTTTTAAAATTTTCAATTTAGTTATTAAAATTTTAAAATCCATACAAATCAGGTTAAAATATGGTTTTTACCTACGTAGTTAATAGATGAATAATCATTTGACAGGCATACCACATAGTAAAAATAATTTTTTGACATAGTTTATATAAATTTTAAAAATTAATCATTGAATTAGACTAAATTTAAAAAAATCCTAAAATGTCATGCATTGTTATGCCTTCTAAAGGGTGGCTGAAGTTTGAGAATTCATCATTTTTGGTTAGACAAATCACTTCTGATAATGATCATTATTTCAATGCATGAACTAGAATTGGAAGATGGTTTTTGTTTGTTTTTCTCTTTTTATGATTAAAGGTATTGTAAGAACTGTTTACCATTTTCAGAATTGTACTTTGTAATAATTACACATCGGTAGTAATTGTGTCTCCCACTTAACCGATACAAATGGTCTGCAACACCAAAGTTGCTTGCAATGATTGTTAATTTGGAATCCTAAAACAAAAAAGCAGCTCAAGCCTTCCACTTTACTCTACGAACTAACTATATCTCCTCCCCAAGATCATGGAATTCCAGTTTTTGTTTTATTATTATCCGGAGAACTGATTCAACACAGTTTTCTTCTATGTTCTTTAATTTGTTTATAGACGTTGTTCAAGTTTCCTGATAAACAAAAGAACTCTAACCATAGTAGCTAGAATTTGTTGAAGGAAACTTCTGCTAACTGAGTAATTAAGATCTTTTAAAACTTGGAATGGAGAGCTTTCACACAAGAGGGTATCGAATGTAATCGAAATGAGTGCAAATAAATGAGAAAAAGAAAGCTTTGACTCACCTGTCATGGCGCTGCAATTTTTGAAGTAGTCCTCAAGCACTGAAACTGAAACCGGACTTGGAGTTTGCTGCACCAACTGATTATTGCCCTTTTGATCACTAACACTGTTCACAGCCTCTATCATCTTCTTCAAAGTTTTCAGGTCCTCATCACATTTCTGCAGAGCTCCCAACAGTATCTGTCTCTTCTCTGCCACTGTCCCTGGATCGTCTTCCAACCCCATCAACCTTGTGACCAGAGCAGTCGAAGTTGGGAGTTTTTCTGGGATTTTTAAAGGGTCTGTAGCTCGTCTGATATCTGCTGATAACGTTGGACTTCTCTGAACATTGCCGGCGAGTTTCTGAAGATCTTCATCTTTGTTAATGGTTTGTTGTTGCGGTGAAGAAGAAGAAGAAGGTGATGCTTCCTTCTCCTTTGTTGGAGGAGCTAAACTACTGATCTTTCCCTGCTTCTTCCCTACAAGATAAAATCCATCAAATGAAAGTACTTGAAACAAGATGTGCATGGATAGTTACTTCAGTTGATTTTACTAACCGAAGGTGATGAATCTGCGGCGATTTTGCGGCTTGAAAACTAGCCTAAGAATGGCGGACATGCAACCAATCTTCTTGGCATGCATATTCTCAGGCGTCGGAGAACTTTCCCGCCGGTAAGATGATGAACGCAAAGCATCTTGTTGCTTCATCATCATCATCATCGGTGTCCGACCCCAGAAATGAGTGTATGCGTTTGTTAGACCTCTCACAGAAAAGAAGTAAAAAGCATGTCATGAAAAGCTTCAAGGAGCTAACGTTAATGTCATTGAGAGAAGGGAAGTTGTCTTACCTAAAAGCACAGGATAGTAAAGAAAAGGTTAGGGATAAGGCTTAGGTAAAGGAATTAAAGCTAATGATAAGCCATGCACGTGGATTGATTTTAGCTTTCCTTTTCCTTTTGCTGATTTTCATGGAAATTTGTTAGTGATTGGAAGGCTTGAAAATTAAGGATGGAAATGGGTAGTCGGGTCTATTCAAGATTTTGCTTATTGGACACCAGTAAATTTATTTATAAAATTTAAAAATTAAAAAAATGTAATTTTGTGTGAAAATTTTGTGTTAAATCTTAATCTTGACCTAAAACTTGATCCGAGGCTCCCTACTTAAAGTTTGATTGAGCTCAGTCAAGCTTGGGCCAAGCCCAATTAAATATAAAAATTTTAATATTCAAAATTAAAAATAATATTATTTTACTCAAGATGACATTAATTTATTTAAAAATTTCAAACTTTGAGTTAGACTAAACAGAATAATACTAACTCAAAGCTGAAATTTAAAAAAATACATGAGTAAAAATCTGTCAACTTAATCTTGGCTTGATTTACTTCATGTTGGGTCGAGTCAAACAATAATTGTCATTCCTAATATTATATTATATTTTTTAATAGAATAAATTTTATAATTATTAAATAACAAAATATACTAAATTAAACTTTAAAATGTAAATAATTAATATTGCATATTTTGGGTAAGTTAGTTAACAAATCAAGTGATATGTTAAATAATATTTATAGTCAAATAATTAATGATGTCAAGAAATTGAGTAATGCTACAATTTCTTGACATTGAGATTGTATTTTATTTAGCATTAAGATTGTATTTTATCTCTTGGAGTGTACTCCATTCAATCTTTTCTTTAGTGCGAGATGAAAAATATATTATATTATATCTTTACGTGGTTTAAATTTTTTAAATTTTATTTTTAAATTTTAAAATTGTTACTTAAGCAATTCTAATATTGTTTAAATATTGAACAATTTCTTTATTTCATACTTTGTTATTTTATTATTCATAGATTATAATTCTACAATAATGTTGCATTAAATTTTAAAAATTTTAATATTATATGATTTTTTATTATAGGCAGGGCCGACCCTGCCTATCCTTATAAATGATAAAATAGGGCCTATTTTTATCCTTATAAAAAATAAAATGAAATAAAATAGGACATATTCTTAATCTGAACAACAAAAATGATTTATATTTTGTTTATTTTTATTATATATGAGGACAAAAAATAAGAAAAATAAGAACTTTTTTTACTTTGCCCAAGACATATAAAATATTAAGAACGGCCCTGATTAAAAACATAAATAAAAATTAAACTAATTATGACAATAACAAACATGAAAATTACAATGAAGAAAAAAGTCAAATTACATATGACCTCATTGCATTTAACCTTTAAAAATTTAATATGAAAAGGTTCCTTTTATGATTGAATTTAACTTGTAAAAGTGAACCTCCAAGAAGTTCATATGGTAACGAACTTGATCTAATTTGTTAATTCAACTTAAACTTTGGGTCAATCCTAGATTTAGGAGGTTAGTTTGAGAATCGACCCGAGTCTAAACAACTCATACATTTTATTATAAAATGATGTTGCTTTTCTAGTTTGGATTAGAGTTGAGTTGCATTGTTAAAGGGTCAGGTTGAGCCAAGTTATCTACATAAAAGAAGTGAACAAGGCAATGAATCCGCATTTTCAAGAGCTCTGGCACCACGTAACATATATTTTGGATTAGACTCGACTCGATTTGATTTCTTGACTCAATTTAAATTTTGGTCAGTCTTGGATCTATGAGGTTAGTTTGAGACTATATTTTGTTATCAAACAACGTTATTTTGAGAGTTTAGAATAGACTCGGGTTGCATCCTTAAACGGTCAGCCTAGCTAGGTCACCTACCCAAAGGGAATGAGGTATCATTTTTCAAGAGTCCTGCCACCTTCTAACATGGGGTAACGTGCCTCAGCTTTGAAGGGCATGTGTCCCTATCCATGCTTCATAAAGACACCATTGGTCCTCTGAAAAAACAAGGTCCAGGCATGCGTGGGAAACGCATTATTTTAGCAGGGGAGAGAGGCCCTTCTATGTTTTCTTTTTTTCCTGTGGAATGTTGGAATAGTA
>JANZLD010000235.1:4628088-4645291 GCA_026413575.1 Erythroxylum carthagenense | reverse complement strand
TTCAAATCACAAAAATTGCTAAAATTGCTTCCAATCAGAAAGCTCACAAAATCGACAATTAGGCTAGGTTTCCACAAGTGACAATTAGGCTAGGTTTCACAAAAGATCACAATTAGACACTTATGCCGGAAATGTCATGAATGCATGTATACCATGTGCATGTACAACACAATCATCATTTATCGAGGCTATATGATGTATGTTCATGCCTCGATATAATTCAATACTCCTAACCCGTCCCAATTTACTAAAATATCCTTCCCATCAGTGATGGGATGTTACATTGAAGAGGTGAAAGACATGTTTTCCTCTCTCTTTCCTACTCTAAACCTAGTCTAGTTCTATTTTGCAAAGATCCTTATTTAAAACGAATCCAAATCTATATATATTAGAGATGGAAGAAATTTCCTAATTGAATTCTAACTCTTTAAGTGAATCTGGCATTAGGTATGATCTTGCCTTATCCACTATAATAATCTGTCCATTTTTTCAAAAGTCATGGTTTTGATCAATAATGCTCCAATTTGATACAATGTCCACTTTTCATCTCCTAAATCAAAACAAACATTAATTGTAAAAAAAGAGATAATTTCATTTAACATAACTATATAGCATCTTATTTGAGTTGTACTTAATTTATCAAAAATTTTCAAAGCTGCACGAACTATAAGAAATTTAATGCATCCTCAACATATTTTTTGAAAATTGAGAACCCATTTATTTCTCTCTGTCACTCAAGTTAGAAAGTTGAAAGTGGGGGCTTAGAAAAAGTAGTCACATAATCATAAGCTTATATAGTTGTCATTAAGCGCGAGTCTTGAAACAACTAGTAAACTTACTACTTTGTGACTGGAAGGTCACGAGTTTGAGTTATGAAACAATTTCTTTGTAAAATATAAAAAGAATGCTGCATACAATTGATGACCCTCTCCTAACCCTCATAAAATGGGGAGTCTCCTATACTTGGGTTTGCTCTTTAGTTTTCATCGAACATGAGTCTTGAATAATGATTAACAATGGGTTGGACATAATCTAACTTTCTTAACTTGCAACTTGAAGTTCAAATTGTTTTTAATTGAGCGGGTCAATTCATTTAAAATGATATTTTAGGAAAATTTCTTAAAACAACTTGGTTTTAAGTAGGAATGGCAATGGGCTGAGTCTGAGATCCGATTGAGCCTAACCAGGCCAAGACAATCCGAGCCTGACTCCACTCGAGCCAATCTGATCTGTTTTTAAAATTTTTTAAATTAAAAAGTAAAAAATAATGTCATTTTTCTTATTGAACTCGAATCCATCTTAAAGTACAAATTTTTGAAAAAAGACCTAGGTTGGGGCCTAATTGTCAAGCCCAGTTTTAAGTATTTTAAGGATAAGACATAGACCTGCTTTGTATGTTAAGAAATCTTAGAAAAAAGTCTTTGATCTTTAAAATTTTTTCAAAATTTTCTTTTAGTTTTAAATTTTTAGGAAAAACTTTTCTCTTAGATGAAACCCTGCAGTAGGAATATCAAATATGAACTAGTCAAATGTTACTAATATAATAATCCAACTCAGTTCTTAACTCGATCCGAATTAATTAATTTTAACTTAAATTAATAATTTAATTTAATTATAATAAATTATTAGTTTAAGTTAGATTTAATTAATTTATTTCGAGTTTAACAATTAGGTTGAATCGTCATGTAAAAAAAAAATTGTTAATATATCTAATGTTTATATTGCGTCTATTTCGTCATTATTTTTAACACAATTTTAAGAGAAGATATTTTTCTAAAAAATTGAAAACTAATGAAGTTTTTTCGAAAATTTTAAGAATCTGGGAATTCTCCTAAAGTACTCATCTTTTTAAAGTTTAACGCTGAAGCATTGTCATTCTAGATTATTTTTGTGGAACGGTATCGTTTTGTGATAGAGTTCGGATAGGGCCGAGCTGTTGCTGTCATTCTTGATCTTTGAACCTTATACGGCTAATTATCCTGAAGTTGAGCGAGCCCATATAAGTTAGCCCATCAGTCATCAGATGCTTGCCTCAGGTTTTACTTCTTGAACCGATTTTTTCCATTCCACAGACAAGGAATTCATGGACTTTAGTCCTAATTTATTTGAATAATGTACCTAAGAAAAGTCAAGGAATAGCTCTTCATGTTCTTAAGATCTGAAACTCCTGATGTTATTGTTGGATCAAATCTGCTAAGTCATTTGAACCAATCCCTAATTGGCCTTACAACTACTAAAGAATAAACCAATAGGTCCTCCATATTAGAGCAATGAAACTTTCATATTTTTCCAGTAATATCAGTTAGTGCAAGAAAATCACTTGTATCTGTCAATGATCTTGATCAGAAAATGAGACATTAGCAATCTTTAGATGCCACTTTTATTAAAATTTGTCACAACAATCAACAAGCACCAAACTTTGGACTGGTTAAAAGCAGTTTATTTGTCAGGTTGCAACAGAAAAGTAGCTTCAGCATTCTCGTCACTGCAATACAGGCAAGGGTGTTGCTGAAATCCCTGATCTTGTAAGATTTTCCTAGCCATCGCAACAATCTCTTTGTTACTCAACTTCCCTGGATGCTTTTTTAGTACCGTTTGCACTGCATTACTGAATGCTCCATATGCTTTACCACCTGCCTCGACTGGAGTCATATCAGCAGAAGTCTCATCAGCTTGACATCCACTTAGCAGAATTCCTTCGTCCTTCCCGACAGATTCAAACAAGTCCATTTCCAGGCGTGGTATCCTGAATTTGAGGCTGGAATCTTCCCCAAAGCACTCTAGCAAGTGAGTCCCAATATCAGATGTGGTTATATGTGTCAGTGATGAAAGGTGTTGCATAATAGATTCAAATGATATGGTTTTTGGCCTGTGTTGAGAAGGAACTGTGGGATTGGTTATGGCTCCTGAGGGTCCAATTTGTTCTTTTTCATTGTCAATCAGGCCACCACTGTGACATGAATCTGACAGGACTGTGAAAATCGCTCCCTTTGGCAGGCGGTTCACTAGATGCCTGAAATCCACATCTGCATTTATAAACAATAAAGCTTCATTCAGTTACTTTCAGGACAATATTCCATGTAATTCCTGACGAAGGAGGTGTCACTAACCTGTAATGAGATTAAAATCACAGGGAACAATAGCCTCATCCTGCCTGGACCGATGTCCAGGCTTCATGGAAGGAATTCTGGTTCCATGTCCGCTATAATGGAAGTAAAGAACATCACCATCTTCAGCCTGATCAATCATCTGACTAAGCGCATTCCTGATATTGGAACCTGTAGGCAAGACAGACGACCCTGGTGCATCTGTCAGGAGCTCAATGTTGGCAGGATCGAACCCAAACCGTTCCACAAGCATGTCTCTCATGGCTAACACATCGTTTATGCACCCATGCAACTCATTTCTTGTGTTGGGATAGTTGCAACCCACCAAAACAGCCATCCTCTTCTTTCCCTTCTCCATTTTGAATCAAAATTCCAGCTCAGAAGCAAGAACTGAATCTCCTCAGGTGTTTGCTGTTCTCAAGATCGATTGCTTCAGTTTATGTATGAATGTTTTGTGTGCTTCTCCGCTTCCATTCGTGTTCAAGTAATCTTTCTACGTACATCACATTAGTTGACTTTCAAGCAATGTTGATCGGTTTCTTATACGATACATACACCCATCACATAACAACGACATAATAATAATAAAACACGTTTCAGGTTCCTGTCATATTTCAGTCTACAGGTCTCGAAGTTCTTACCATCTTCTTGCTTGTTTATACGTTATGAGTAAATTTTAGATGCACTACAAATTTGTTCTGATTTATATTTCAAGTTAAAAAATTGTTCGACGCAATTTCATTTATTTTAAAAAATATTTATATTATTTTAAATTTCTTAGAAAATTTAAGTTTTTGACTGACTATTAATATATTTAATAGAATTTGTAAAACTTCTCCACCCAATTTTAATACTATTAAGTGAAAATAAATGGGTAGAAAATTAGTAAAAGATTATTTTTATATTTTTTATTATCACAATTTTAAAAGAACTAAAAAAATAAAAATATTAGTCCTTCCAAGATCTCGCGTGTGAACAGAATTTTTACCGAAGGTTTTTATTGTTTTTGTTAAAAAATAAAAAATTCATTGAAATAAATATAATTTATAAGAAAATTTTGTAACTTTACCTTATTTTGCAAAATTACTTTATAGCAATTACGTGAATATTTCTCATCCATATGTGAGTTGTTAATCTGTTTGTTGTTTCCAACAATAGCTTCTCTTAAATTAGTGAATTTCAGTAATTATGATTGTCAAATAAAAATATTATTTAAAAAATTATGCTTTTTATTTAATATTATAACTATCAGTCTGCAAGTAAAAATTAGGTGGATGTTGCAGACGTGTGGAACAATCAAAAGTCATAAACTTTGCTATTCTCTTGCAACCATGCTCACATCATAGCAACTGTGTATTACCAAACTGCCTTGTAATTAAGTTCTAACAATGGCTTCCAAGTTCTGTAAGCCTACAGAGATTGCCTTTAGAGCAAAGAAACAGATAACAATATGACTTTTTTAAGATGTGTCTGTACTTTGGACCAGGAATATGAGATCCTTTTTTTTTTTTTTTTGAGAACCAAAAATAGATTACACTGCAAGTCGAGAAATACAGAATTCCGACATATCCTCAATGAAAAAAGAGTGACATTCAATAGGTGAATTTATAAAAGTGGAGGTTCCTAAATCAAAATGTGTGACATAACTCGCAAACCAATCTGCGCATTATTGTTCTCTCGATAAATGTGACGATGGATAATCGTTCAGTTTCGAGTGAACAGTACATGAATACTCTGAACTAGGGAATTGAGAGCCCTAGAACAATTAGCCGCGGATGATAAGAGATTGATCACAGCAATCGAGTCCAATTCGAGTTTAATCCGACAATAGCCTAGGTTCCAGGCGAGTGTGAATCCTATATACATTCCCCACAATCTCGCAGTCCTCGACAAGCACGCACCAAGGTTCTAGCTAAAGCCTCCGAGCCAATTGCCTCCATTGGAATATGAGATCCTTTCACATTAAAGCTACTTGTTTCACTTAAATATTAGTCGGAACCTTCACCAGAATTCCTTACTTGGGTCGCAGATAATAAAAGCAGAGACTTCATTGGCTTAACAGGCTCTTTGCTTCCCTAACTGCAGCTGTAGGGCTTGGTTTGGCCCGAGTGACTTTGGACCAGACCAGTCCAATTTCTCATTACGGAACCTAATCAAATCAGAGTTGACTTGTTCACTTCGTCAATAAAGGCATTTGGTAAATAGGAGTCATAACATCAACCTGATAGGATGATTTAAATAGGAGTGTTGCAAGTCACTGTTTCAACACAAGAGAGAGGTTCATCTGTTATACCTTTCTCATTTGCTATAAGTATCACTTTTAACTGGGATGATCATATCATTTTCTAATATAAACTCAACTTGTATTAAGCAGTAAAGATTTACCATTTGCTTCATAGGAACCAAAAGGCCATGGCAATTGCCAAGTTCTATGTACACAAACTGTAAATTGCAATCTTATGTAACTTTCTTGATCCTACAGAATGTCTAGCATTAACATTTCAAGCATAAATAAGGAGAGAAGACAATAGATGTGGGAACAAGTTTTATATATATATATATATACATAAAGAAAAAGGAAAGCTAACTCAAAAATCTTTCCAGACTTTAAAATCAGTAGTTGAACTACTATAATTGATCAAACTATCCTGGCATCCAATAAAGAATGTAGTATGTACAGAATCCACATTCACTAAAGCATGGGCTGTTCCACTTGGACTAGCTGCAACAGCAACTTCATCTGCACCAATGGTAACTTCTGCATAACCTGTATCAACTATTTGATTGTTCTCCAGCTGCAATTCATCAATTACATGAAATGAGCATGGAAAAGTTGCACAAGAATCTCAATCTGTAACCAATAACTGGGTCGTTTTCATTTCAAAATCTTAAATTTATTCAGCCTCAGTCTGATTGTCAGAAGTTCGAAATAAAAAACTCTTATTTTTATGCATCTTTTGGGGCATTGGCATCATTGAGCATCAGTCTACCTTTTAACAGAAAGTGGGTTGAAATGTAGAAAAGCAATGCATGTCAGGAAATAGAAGAACAGTGTAAACTTTAGCAAGTTTGCTCAAAACTGAAGCACAGGGACTGTTTCCTGGCACATTTTGATACAGAGGATTCTCTGTACCACAGGAATCTATGTTATCTGAAACTGTGACCAAAAGATAATTTCTAATAGCAAGAAAGCCAGCTAGCTATAAAGATCAAAGGAAAAACCTTTGCAACTCAAAAAAGAAGCAGTTTTCATAGCGAATTGCTGAAGCTATTCGAAACAATTGAACATCAAACATCTATATGAAACTATTAGGCATATAATTCGACTTTTGAACTTCTGACAGGTTTTTTTTTTTTTTTTTTGGGGCAATGTTTAGAAGTAAGAAGATTGTCCTAAATAAAGGAACAGAGAGGATACCCTAAATAACGTTTCGGCACCCCAAATGACAAACGTCTCGTTACAATCATGGTGCCTGTGATTTCCCCTCACAGCACCAGGTCGTATTTCACCAACATGAACTGAAGAACAAGACATTGCCCCGCCTGTACATAAACCAAGATATATGAACATAGACATCAAATAGCTCCAAAGTTAACTCAAGGATTCCATCTTTTGCGCAATACTAACAGTACAGAACCAAAATCTTACTCAGAAGGTCACAAAAGAAAATACCAATGAACACAGTGCCCAAGCCCCAATTTCCAACTCATTAAGATTCGTTTAAAAGATGGAAAATTCAGGAGACGGACAACGAAGTCGCCTTTAAGCAATCATATCAAAGGAATCAACCCAAAGCCAAGATCCAAAACAATTGCTAAACCTTTAAACGTGAAAAAAAAAAGGAAGTGACCTTTAATGCCATATTCGAGGGCAAGTGAGACAGGATTGAGAAGCCAGCCACGGTTGTCCTTAGTGATAGGAGAAGCGGAAGACCCAGATGGGAATTTGATCAAATTGGCCATCAAGTCTTCTTCTTTGCTCCGATTGCCCTCTTGGAGTCTATAAAGTGAACCGGAAGATGAGAGCTTTGAAGAGTGTTGAAGCCTGAGAGAGACCCAAGTCAGGAAAAGTAATAAACCGAGCAACAAAGGGAAAGCATGGGGCTTCCTCAAGAAGTGCTTGACAGACGAGAGAGCTGAGAGGTTTTGGACCTGAAATGGATTGTCTAAGCTACTACTACTGCTCCTCCTAGGGTTTGCCATTTTCTCTTCTCATCACAAACTTTCTCTACCGAATCTCTTTATGTTAACACTAAACAAAATTTGCCCTCTACAGATCACTTTCCATCGTAACGGAACGTTTTGATTTCATTATCAGAAGCCCAAATGTTATTTTCTGAATTATTTCCTCATTTTTTTCCTGTTGTTCTGTTGCCTCTTTCAATCGTTTCTGACATCTTCATACACGTGAATATGACATGAACGTTTGAGATTGGCAAAACGGATAGCATTTAAGCCTGGCCTGCTTTGCCCAGTCCTCGATTAACAAGCTACGGCCTTGGTTGACTAAACATCGGGCCTGATTTTTTAAGAAATCAGACCGTGGGTCAGTTTTTAGGGATGTCAATAAGTCGGATTATATCGGGTCGAGCCAAGAACATTAGATGGTCTACGGGCCGGCCCATAGCTGGATGGGTTACGGATGGGCCAAACTGGCCAGAGCCATCCTTATTTTCTAAAACAATTATAAAATTACGTAGTTTTCTTTTGTTTCGTAGCCTGGTCAGCCAGGCTAAAATTGACGTCTCTAGTCAGTCTAGGGCTTGAGCTGTCTAGGTCAAGCCTAGCCTGACATTATTACCAAAAATAACGTCATTTTGCAAAAATTGACTTCATTTTATATTTTTTTATTTAAAACTAAGTCAAGCTAGGATTGGGCTACCTCGAGCTCGATCAAACTCGAGCTCGGACCCATTGTCATCTTTAATTAGCAACCGATCGAACCAAACTCAAGCATGAGAAAATTCATGTTTGGTCTAGAGCTGACCCAAAGTTTGATCAAACTTGACACTCTAGACTTGAGTTTGAGTTTGATTGAGTTTGGATTGCCAAAGCCTATTCGAACCCAATTAAATATATATTTTTTAGTTTTAAAAAATTCAAAATGAGATTTGTTCATTTACAAATTTCGGACTTTAGATTAGACCTAGATCGTTTATTTTTTAAACTTATAAGTCGGTTTGATAACAAAATGAGTCAAATTAGTAAAGATGTCAAAACCTACTTGGCCCGATTTTGGCTCGAATTGACCGGGCCACATGCGGGTCACGGGCCAAGGTGGGCAAGCCAAGGCCAGGCTGACCGGTACTTCAAAAACACGTCGTTTTGAAATTTTTCTATAAAAATATGTCGAGTCAGGCCACGAGCTAACTCATTCAGGCCCGTCGGCCCACAGGCCATCATGGCCTAACTTCTGGTCCAGCCTAGCATGATCTATTGATATCTCTACAAATTAGGTTACAGATTTTTTCATCACATCATCACACCATTGTATTTCAATTCAAAAATTGATTAAGTTCAACACATTGCAAAGTAATGTCATTTTGATCATCTTTTTTTAAATATATGTATTAGAATGATATTATTTTAGATAATTATATGAAAATATTATTTTAGTGAAAATATTAACATATAGTTTAAAATTAATGAATAAAATTTGAATTGGTTGAGTTTTAAATTTAGAGGCATTGTTCCAAACCTCATCTGAAATTCAAAAACTCATTTCAAGCAAGTGGAGTAAGCATAGTTTTAGAGTCATTAGTCAGAAAAGAAGACACCAAAGGTTTAAATCTCTTCTATTGAAGGTTTAAACAATGTCAAAACCGACCTTATTAAGCCTTTCAGATAAACTTTCAGATAATTATCTGTCAACAACACATTTTAGCATTTATAAACAACAACAACAACAACCTGTCCGGAAAATCTCGGCAAGATATGAGATCCGAGGAGGTTTAAAAGTGCGCAGTTTCATCTCTAACTAATAAGATTAGCTTAAATAACTGTTGGAACCATCAAGTAATCAATAGTAATGGTTTAGGAATTGGTTAAAGTTACAAGGATTTTCTCTTCCTATCATCAGGAATTGCTTGTCAGAGTTGTGGTCCGTATCTTTCTGAATTGTGATACAACAACGAAATCAGGACAACACTTCCTGGAATTCAACTGAGGATTGAGCTATGAAATGTTCTCGTCAGGTAGAGCTAGAAATGGCTTAAAGGTCATCAGCAGACCAATCACCTCAATCACATTCAGGATGAAGAACACCATCTGATCACCTGCAAAACAAAGAGAATAAGAACTCTTCACAGCTCCTCTAAACAACAATGGAGGACTGTAAGATTACGAGTTACAGTCTTCATTCAGCACGAATGAATAAGATAAAGCATCTAAGGATCCTGATAAGAAGTCAAAATTTTACTCTGGTACTTAGAATGCTCTCTACCTGGAAGAAATGAAGCATCCTGTCGCTTTTGTGCCCATGAAAAGCTGTAAAACACATTTAAGAACAGTCAACTAAGGAAACAATTTGAGCAAATTATAGAGTGAGAATATGGTGCACATGCAATGATTGAATGAACTCATCTCAGGAAAGATCTAATCAAGTTGTTTATGATTCTCAGGAAAAACTTCTAAATTGGTTGGTACAGACCAGAAACTATGAATCTCACAGGAAAAAAACATGTAATCAACTTGCTGATACTTACAAAGCGCCACCTGCAGCTGGTCCAAATGCTTTGAACAGGGACTGACCTGTCATTGAAATCCCATTTGCAGCTCCTCTTTGTTCTTGTTTCTAACATTTTTCAGGCAAACCAAAACATTTAGAAATTAGAATACCTGATATGAGTACAGAAATATCAGAAACATTGAGAGTACCACAGCTCTATTCTGGAGAAGGAACAATCCTGTCGTGATTGATACCTGCATAATTGAGAGAATCATAAACATAAGTATAGTACTCATAAACACAATTAGGACATTATGTTATAAACTGAGTGGCACAAAAAGGAGAAGAACTTCTCAGTTGAATCATGTACTTACAGAGAGGGCATTCTTCAGTATAGATGCAGAATCAAGAACTAGAGTGAGACTAAGGCCTTTTAGCATTGCTATAAATGTATAACTAGACAGCAGTGGAATGGTAATGACCTTCAAGTAAAGAAGAAGAAAAAGATTATACCAATATATCAGTTCAAAGACAAGAAAATCTATGCGAGTTGATTTAAGAACTTACTGCTCCTACTCTTGATATCATCACAGGCCCCACATTTCTCTCAACAACAGGGTAGACAAATAGCTGAAAGAGAAGCAGTCCAAGGCCTGGTAGATGCATGCCAATCAGGAAGAAAATGAAAATTAGCTTTAGCTTGTGATATTTCATGGAAACACATGTATTCACAGTTATAGATGGCAAAAAACTGGACTTGGAAGTCAACAGGCAAGTCTGACTTGATCAAACTCGAGCTTGATAAATTTTTTTGGACTCGACCAATAATAAGAATTTGGGTATGATAAACCCAATGTTAGCGGGTAAACTTTATTTGACCATATTCGGACCCGATTAGACTCGAACAACGTCCTCAGGCTGGTTGCCAAAGTATTCAAATATATCCTCAATGCTTCTGCTTGAGTTTAGTTTGGCTTCATGGCATCAAAAGCTATGACATGCTTAAAGGGCTAGAATGAACCATCTTTGATGCAACAGAATTCCCAGTAAAAAGTATGAAACTGATTATTCCTACCTGAGAGTGCAAGAACTTCACCAACATCTACAGTTGTATAACTTAACCCTCCATTTCTTCTGGGACTAACAGCCCATAATGAGAAAATCTGAAGAATATGTTAGTAAGTAAAGCATTGTTTAAGAAAGAAAATTGAACATAGCAGAGAAGAAAAAGAATATATCCACGTCAATAACTTAGCTGGAACTTAGTTACCTCTGAATAAGCCATGTCATGAAGTTGGAAAACACAGTATGCAATGATTGAGGACATTAATGGCCAATTTTTCAGTAGACTTGGCTTAGAAATTGTGGAATTCTTGTCTGTTCCATTTGTCTGGGGCCTGTGCGTTGTGGCTTCTAATGCATCATATACATCATCACTCTCTTTCTCATTTCCTTTATGATTGTGCAGTGTCTCCTGCATCAGACAGGAAATTGTTAATCTACACGCAACCTAATCTCCTAGATACAGGGGACCTCAACTGACATTAACTTCTATTTACTTACCGGAAGCCAACAGCAAAATACAAATACAGCCAGAGAAAAGACTGAGATCAAAACACAAGGTAAGAGGTATGGAAACCTGCAAAATTTTATCAAATTTAAGGGAAAAGTGTGGATAATTTGCATTCACATCCACGATGGAATATAGTATGCCGAAGTGAAACGTATGAACATTTAGATTTACCTCCCAAAAAGAGAATCCTTGGGGAAAAGATTTGGATACTTCTCTGCAGGCTAAGAATGTTATTTGATTCAGTGAACAACTCAACAAGATAAGCATAACAATTAATGCTAGTTCATGGCTTCTGTCAGATTAAAGGGTCTCACATTACATTAATGTAGAAGGTTTCAGTTTACAATACATTAAGATTACCAGTCACATGAAGATAAATTTACCTGTGCAAGAAAACCTCCAAGAGCTGGACCGATTACTAATCCAATACCCCATGATACGCTGACCTGCAATCAATGATGTTTGAATCAAATTCTGTATCAACACCATCTGGATTAAAGTAGCTGATAAAAGGAAATTCTCCTACAATTGCCA
Source organism: Erythroxylum carthagenense (assembly GCA_026413575.1). Taxonomy (NCBI): domain Eukaryota; kingdom Viridiplantae; phylum Streptophyta; class Magnoliopsida; order Malpighiales; family Erythroxylaceae; genus Erythroxylum; species Erythroxylum carthagenense. The sequence goes on along the minus strand of JANZLD010000235.1, from coordinate 4,633,410 downwards.
TTCCCAGAGCTTGATATTCTTTACGGCAAGCTTCCGAAGCGTAAGCCTGAAAAGTAAAGAAACTGAGAAGATTGAGAATCTCATCAAGGAAAAGAAACTGCAAAAAGAAATCAGTATTAACAATCAAATGTTCATGACAGAACATAGATTAGAACGTCAAAGTAACATATAACATATGTAGCAGAACTGAAACAGAAATTAAGAATCAAGCGATATACCCTCATTGGACCAATTATACCACACAAACTTCCAATAAGGAACCTTGTACAAACTGCCATCCAAAAGTTTGTACTGAATCCGAAAAGTGTGTTGAAGATAACCCTGGAAAAGTTAAAAACAGCAGAGGACCAAACTGGAGTTTTCAGGACTTTACTTTGGAGGATCACATAAGAAATAGAAATCAAGCATTACTAACACTGCCATTGCTCCGAACAATATGACAGGTTTTCGACCATATCGATCGGCTATTACTCCCCATAGAAAAGAAGTTGATGCTCTTCCAAACATAAATGCAGACCCTTCAAGGAGTTAACACCTTCTCTTAGATTAAGGACAAAATATAATATCATACATACGTACATAGATCGGTGTATATGAAATATGCTCACCCACATAACCAGCATAGTAGCCAATATCTTCCTCCTTCTCTGCTATATGGAAGTCTTGTATCTGCAGAAAGGTGATGTTCGAGAGTGCCCACAAGAGTTATTTTAATGAATTGAACGAAAGCATCACTCATTTCATGAACATGGTTAGCTTACCATGAAGTAGAGGAAAGGGAACAGAGATGATATAGGCAAAGCTGCAACAATCAAAACAATTTAGATGAGAACATTGTAAGCTTCAGAGATCAGCATGAGCTTGAAACTTCAATCAGAAGACGACTAATAGATGGCTCAGCAACTTCCCAACTAATAATATAGGTGCAGAATGGGAAAAGAGATGTGTGAAATTTCAGTCATGAAGTTCGTTAATGAAGAAATAATGCCAAACTCTCTGAAGACAAATCATAACTAAATGAGTTTCCATGTATTGTGGAACTCATTCATAAGTGGATGTTTTGCAAGTGGAAGTACGTGGTGATTCCATGAAGCAAAATACAACAGTTTCTTGTTTTATTCTCGAAAATGAAAAGAAAAATCCTCAACCAAACTGTTCCATTGTACGCTTGAGTTCACATGAAGCCCATGTGCAAAAACAACTTCAAAAAAGATAGGAACTTTAACAGCTCAAACCCCTTCTTTTCCATCACCAAGAACAACTAAGATATCTGAACCGAACCTCTACTGTGAAAATCCCTCAAACTGTTCAAGAACATTAACTGAAACAACCAAAAGCAAAAGAGAAGGACATCATGGAAAGGATTGTTTGTCACCGATACGCACAAGCAACGAGTATAGCGACACAGACGAAAAACAAGTGCTTAAAAGGCACTCCAGTGTTGGTGGCTTTGAAAAGCTCAATCTTGCAACCTGGGCAGTCCTCAAAATACTTGTAGTTATTGATGTTGTGCTCGTTCTTCAACAACAAAGCTTCTCTAGTCCCATTCTCATCAGCCATCTTCTCCCACACAAAGAGATAGCTAGCAGCAAATGAAAAATGAAGCTCTTGTGATGAGTTCGTCCCTTTGGACTCTCCTTAAGGACATATATGATATATCAAGTAGTATTGGAAGTAAAAGGACAAAGTTGCTTGAGATTCGATATTGTTTCGAACTGACATGTTGCTTAATTTTCTCTACGTCACTGATGAGTTATTACAGATATATAAATCATGCAGACGGTACTCTTTGTTTTTCGTTCGTTCTTTCTCTCTCTCTTTGTGGTTTTGGTGAAAGTGAATTAATAGTTTTTGTTTTTTTGCACATAATTCATCGAATTGTATTCTGCAATTTAAAATTAAAATTTAATTTAATAAAATACCATAATTCAGTTAGTAAATATTTGTGATGATTGTTTATACTCATTCTAATGAAATTAAAATTTACATAACTTGACGATAATAATTTATTGTTTCTTTTTTTTTTGCAACGGAAGAACTAGCGGCCGTTATCATTTGGATGTACACTAGATAAATCTCTGGACTAATGTAATAGCCTACAAATCATGTCAACTAGGTACTCCACACTAGGCAAGTCCTGTACGACAGGCTCGATCGAAAGAATGTAAGTAAGAGGATTCGAACATAAGATCTTTTGGCTTCATACCCCTCTATTCCATCAACTCGACCACCGACTAGGGGCGAGTTGATAATTTAGGAAAAAAATATTTCATAAAACTTTAAAATGTAAGTTAAGAGAAAAGACAAATAACAAGATGCAAAAAAAAGGAGGAGATTAAAAGAAATGGTTAGGTTAAGATAACAAATTGATATAATTTGAAGTGATTCAATGAACTATCTATAAACAATCTATATTTAGGTTGATGGTGTAGCTTAACATAGTTCAATGAATATATCTGCAACAACGAAAACAAGTCGACGAAAGTCCCAACACGAGGAGTTTAGAAAAGTTCAGTATTACGCAGTCTTATTTATAATTAATAGAGAGGTTATTTCCAACATTCAATGAATGTAATCTTATGAATATACTTTAATGATTACTAAATGGATATACTTTATAATAATTTTGCATAAAAATATTATAAAATTGAATTAATTAATTAAATAAAAGTTTATTTAAGTTAATGATTACTAGGTGAAATAAAAGTTGATTTAACTTAATGAGTACTAAGTGAATGAATGATGACAATCATAAAAATAATATTTATAAAGTATATGATTTAAATAAATTATTTAATAAATTAGAAATTTAAAATTAAATAACATAGTCAATTTAATTGATAATTTGACGATGTCTAATAATACGTAATTTTATCCATAACTAATAAAAAGGTTATTTCTAAATAACTCACTTGTATATATATATATATATATAATTAGCAGAAACGCCAATCCTGAAGAGAGCCTGTGGTTCTAAGCACTCTGCACTCAGCAACATCTCAATTTTAATTCCTTTTGTCTCTATTGTTTTAAATTACTTTTGTCAAGTAGTTGGACTGACCGGACCCTCCATAATGCATCCTGGGAATACAAATAGCAATTATATTAAAAAAGAAGTTAAATATTTAATATTTAATATTTCCCTCGTGTAGGTTATTTAAAAACAGTCTAAACAGTCTAATATTTAATATTTTTTTCATGTTGGTTATTTAAAACCAATCTCTTAATTAATAAGGATAAGGTTGATAATAGGCCAATCCAGAGCAAAGTCTGCGCAACTCCGTCCCCTTAAATCTCAATCTCGGGCCTGAGATTGCGAGCTCGAGGCTCGGTCAGTGAGTTAGGTTTGGGTTCGATTGTTAAGCTTAAATTAAGACTAAGGGTATATATTATTGAACTTCTTCAAACTCTACCTATTGGCAGAATTTTTACTGAATTATTATTGGTTATGATGTTATTATGTTTTTTATTGATTGCCTTTGGACATAACAGATTAAAAAAGAATAAATAGTAAGAAATAATAAGTGAATATATTTGGTGAAAAAATAGGTTAAATATAAACACTGCAAGGTTTTATAAAATGTTTAATTAAGCCTTTATCATTATATTTAATACCACTTTGCACCGCAATATTATTAAAATATTACTAGTTGCATCTTAAATAAGGATAAAAGATAAAATAAAAATAATGGTAAAGACTTATTTAGACATTTTATCATATATTAAGGTAAAAATTATACATTTAATCAACGTTTAAAGAAATTATTTTAAATATTATATCATAATCTAGTTAGTCCACATTATTTAATTGTTACATTACATCAATCTAAATTGACGACTTATTTATTAAAATTTATAAAAATCAATGATTAAAAAATTAAACCCATTTAGATTGATTCAACTATGAAAATCTTGAACTGACCAATTTTTTAGTTCTATTTTAAATTTTTGATCTGATTTATTTTAATATCTCTTATTATTTAAAATATTTTAGTTTATTAATTAATCAGACGATTTTTGTAATAGATTTTACAAGCAAAAATATATTAACTAGTTTTCATTTAATAATCTTATTTTTTAATTAAAGTTTAAAATCTTCGATGAATAAGGTTAATCTCCTTCAATTATATTTCTACCTCTTAATCTTATTTAATTTTATTTGATCTTATAACAGTTTAATACCGATTGAATTTTTTAAAACCTTCAATTTCTCATCTTGTTGATTTAACTTTCGGTCCAGTTTTAAGATTTAAGAAACTTTCAATGATATTTTGAAAATATTAACATGTAATGTGATGCTACAATAAAACCTCGATAAATGAATATTCGATAAATTAATAACCTTGATTAAATAATAATTTTCTCCTGTCCCGACTTGGGCCAATGGGATAAAATAATAACCTCGCTAAATACATAAGATAATAATTTAAAAAAATTTCCTTGATGCCCATTGAAAATATAAAATAATAATTCATTAAATAAGTATAAAAATTACATATATAACTCATAAAATAAAGCATTTCCTAAACAATTTTTATTTCAAATTTTATGATTTCCTAAAATTTGAATCTATAGTCAATTGATTCTTCTTTTCATGTGAACTGAATACAATTTCATCTTTAACTTTTTGGAGGGCATAAACTACATTCGGCATATTATTCTCATTTTGAAATAAGTAACTTTTCAAAGTCTCTACAGTAAGAAAAACTTCTTTTGGAGAAATATATGGTATAGCATTATTATCATCTAAATCTTGATTGTCATTATCTTCCATACCTATTACTCCTTGAATAATTTCTTTATCCGTAGGCGATTCTATTAAAGCTTCATTTTCACTAGGATAATTCAAAATATGCTTTACATTCATGACATTTCTATAATGTAAATTAGAAATAACTTCATCTAATCTTTGAATGCCTTCAACATCACTAGTTTCTTCTTCTAGAAGCATACCTTCCTCGGATCGAATTTTGCAATGTCGAAAACAATTTGCAATAGTCGTGGCCTTCACATCAATATTCCAAGCAGCATTAATAAAATAGATAACATCTAGCACATTAATTTTTTCATGATTTATTGCTCCCATCTCATAGCCTTCCAAGATGCTATAATAAAAACGATGTCGATAATAAATCTTAAGTGATCGAATAATTCTAGCATCACATGGTTGAATTTTTGATGTTATATTTGGAGGCAAAAAGAACAATTCAACATTTCTCAAGCCTTCAATAACATTGGGATGGGATGGGCAATTATCTACTATAAGCAGCACTTTTCTACCTGTCATTCTATCATCAAACCAACGAACAAATTCTTGAAAGA
>JANZLD010000235.1:4599301-4621196 GCA_026413575.1 Erythroxylum carthagenense | reverse complement strand
ATAATATTATTACGGATAAATTTTTATAATTGTATTATTATTACCCTAAATCATATAATAAAAATTAATTGATAAAAAAATTAATTTTAATTTGGGGTTCAAGTTAAACAAATTTTTGAAAAGACATAATTTATTGACTATATTTTGCGACACGTGGCAGTCAACAGGCAAGACAAGGCGGGTTTATGTCTCTGACAAAGACAATCTATGACTACCACTAAGTCATCGTACAGTGTTCCGAATACCCATTCATGTCCATTGCTCTTTAAAGGTGCTGTCTTGAAGCAGTGAGGGTTACTCTTTGTTTTCTGGAGTTTTAGGAATCCCTTCAAGTTCAGGTAAAGTAGAGTAGGGAAAGAGTGAAGAGTTGAAAGCTTTTGTAAGGCTTGGGCTTGCATTTTCTGCTATTCACCTGCTTTCTGTCGTGGTATAGATAATACGAAGAAAGAAAGAAAGTTCATTTTCTTGATTTTACGGTTTGGTTTTGCGAAATGTGCTTTAATATATGACATACATTTTGGGTTTTCGTTTTCTATTTATGACATGCGTTTTGGTTTTTCCTTTTCTTTCTGTTCCGTGCTCTTCTCTCTTTCATCACCATTCTTGAGTTTCTGGTTTGAGTCTTGACTTGGTACTGATGAACACGGAGGAGAAATGGAGAGAATGAGATCCTTCATTTTATCTTGTAAATGCAAGTGAGAGTTTTCAGTGTTACCCTTTACCTGCGACCTCTTGTTTGTACTCTATTGCCCCTCTTCCTTCTCTCTCATTCAAGATTTTGAAGTTTTTGGATTCTTGTTCCCAAGTTTTCCTTTTCATTTCCAGGTAATTTCTCAGTTCAGCTTTATTTTCTGGGTATTTGTGAACATATAATAAAAGATCCTTCATTTATGTGAAAAGAAAAGGGCTTTTTACCCTTCACCTTCTTCCTGCTTTTCTGTTTTCTTCTTCTGGATCTTAAATCCACTAGCTTAGCTATGATTATGCTCCAAGGTACCGCCTTTTCTTGTTCTTCTTCTTCACCATTTTTTAAAACATTATTCCATTTGTGGGCACTCTTAGTTTGCTGCCTGTTGTGGCTTTGACCATTTATTACTATCAATAAATGTGGAACTGCAAAGAATAGGACGTGGGAAAGTTGTGTTTTTCTGTGAGCTGGGACTTGAGATGCTTTACTAACTGATAAGGGATAAATTGTTACGTTCTCTATTTGCAAATCTGTCCTCTGAAACCTAGTTGCATTCAATGCCATCCCAGGGTTGCATGCCTACTAAATAACTGCTACTCACTAATGTGCATTTCCTTTTTTCTGTTTTTCTTTTTCACCTTTAGGTACCCTTCTCTGGCTCATCCTGCCTTTTTTTTTTTCTGATTTAAAAAATTGTATTATGTGGTATAATGATAATTACTTGTGTATGATGTGATCTATTATACTTAGCCATTTAATTTATCATCATCATGATTATTATTATTGGTTCTAGATTGTGATTTGATGTCTTCAAGAAGTAAATGCTGAATGAGTTTTAAGTTCAGAGGTCATTGAATTGTGAGTTAGTGGTTTAAGGCACTAGCATCATAGCTTGTTGATGGCTGAATTTGTGTAGGTGAACCAACTTATCCGGAAACTAGTGCTGAATACTTTTTCTTCTATGCTTAGGCAGGCATTACTGAAGAACTGAGTTTTCCTTTCAACCTTATTCAATACACTTCCTTCTTCAGGCATTGAAATGGATAATCCTGAAGAGCCTGAAGATCTGCCTCCACCACCACCCATGATACCTCCAGATACAGTTCCTATTAAGGTGACAACAGAACCTGCCGCTGAGGCATCAAAAAAGATCTCAAAGCCAAAACGTGTCCCCATGCCTAGGCGTGGTGCTGGTTCTAGAGGACAAAAAATACAACTGGTTTCAAATCATTTTCAAGTTGTTGTCATTAACACTTCTGGCTACTTTTTCCAATACAGTGTAAGCTTTATTTTGTAAAATTTTGGCCTTCGTCGTTTGTATTATTTTTCGTCATTCTTTTGGGAACTCCTGCATTGGTTTATATTCTTCATTGCATTAGGTTTCCTTGTTTTACGAGGATGGCCGTCCTGTTGAGGCAAAGGGTGTCGGAAGAAAGTTGATCGATAGAGTTTATGAGACTTATAACTCAGATCTTGCTGGGAAGGAATTTGCATATGATGGAGAGAAAAGCTTATTCACAATTGGTGCTCTCCCGAGGAACAAAATGGAGTTCACTGTATTGCTTGATAATTTCTCATCAAACAGGTACCTTTTTTTTTGTAAATTCAAACAGGTTCTTGTATGAGATTATCGTGATTAATGTTCACTTATTAAGTTGTGACCCTTGAGGTAATGTTGTCTCCAGAGCTAATGGTCATGGCAGTCCTGCTGAGAATGAAAAAAAAAGGATGAAGAGAACGTCCCAGTCAAAAGCATTCAAAGTGGAGCTTAGTTTTGCTGGCAAAATACCCATGCAGGCCATAACAGCTTCTTTGCGTGGTCCAGAATCAGAGAAATCCCAAGAAGCTGTAAGAGTATTGGATATTATTTTAAGGCAGCATGCTGCAAAACAGTGAGTGCAAATGAATATCTTCTTTGGAGCTCTCTGATTTTTAACTGCACAAGAAGCTGCCTCATTCCTCCTCTAGCCTCTTTATCTTTTTGTTACTTCTTAATTTCTTTACTCCATCTAGGGGCTGCCTCCTTGTTCGTCAGTCTTTTTTTCACAATGATCCGAAGAATTTTGTTGATCTGGGTGGCGGCATCCTTGGCTGCAGAGGATTTCATTCCAGTTTTAGAGCTACACAGTCTGGATTATCACTTAACATGGGTATGTTCTTAATTTTGTCTGTTACTGTCATTGTTATGACAAATTTTCCTGCATTATTCATTTGATTATCTATGGCAGATGGGTCAACTACAACAATAATTCAACCTGGGCCATTGATTGACTTTCTCCTAGCAAACCAAAATGTGTCCGATCCTTTGCAGATTGACTGGGCAAAGGTACATCATCCTTGTCTGAAATTTGTGGTTTTATGCTGGCAAGATTGTTTTATTGTAGCTGTTTTCGCTTTGCCGTGCTCTATAATAACAGGCTAAGCGCACGCTGAAAAATTTGAGGGTAAAGGTGTCACCAACCAATTTAGAGTACAGAATTACTGGCCTGAGTGAATACCCTTGCAAAGAGCAGTTGTGAGTTAATTATCCTTAAACCTTATTTCCATAGATATTGCAATGGGGTAATAAGCAACACTGCAGATATTTTATGCTTTTGCTTTCCATATTTGGAAATGTTGTATTTACTTTATCATGTTTCTGAAACCTTTGTTTATTGTAGATTCTCATTGAAGACAAAAGCTACGAACGAAAATGGGGATGTGGAAACTGTTGATATAACAGTTTACGATTATTTTGCTAATCATCGGAACATTGATTTACAATACTCTGGAGATTTACCATGTATTAATGTGGGCAGGAGCAAAAGAGCAACCTATATTCCTATTGAGGTAATCAAAGTATTTTCTTGTTTTAAATTCTTGTTCTGCTGTTCTACTTTCTTTTGGGTGTACATTTGTGATAGGATGCCAATCAAGCTTATTTTCTACTATCTAGCTTTGTGAACTGCTCCCACTGCAACGCTATGTAAAGGCATTATCAGTTCTTCAGAGGTCTCAATTGGTTGAGAAATCAAGACAAAAACCTCAAGAAAAGATGAGGATCTTGACTGATGTGAGTTTATTCTCATTGGTTTTAGCAGAAGCAGATTTAGCGTGTATTGTCTGTGTGATTTATTATGTTTGGTGCAGGTAATGAAGAGCAACAACTATGCAGCTGAACCAATGTTGCAATCATGTGGCATCAAGATCAGCAGTCGTTTTACTCAAGTGGAAGGACGCGTTCTTTCAGCTCCCAAGGTACGTAGCCATCTCTTGCTGACATAGTTCTTGCTGTTATTGTTTCTTCCGATCTTACTTGATGTTCCATAGTTAAACAATTTATAGGTAAATAACTCTGAAAAACTAAAGCATTTTGTTCTCTCTGGTGACAGTTGAAGGTAGGAAATGGAGATGATGTAATTCCAAGAAATGGACGCTGGAATTTCAATAATAAGGTGGCCTTCAAACTCAGTCTGCTTTAATATTGCATTGTTCCAGTGATTGTAACTAAAATATTTCTTGCAGAGATATTTTGAACCTGTTAAAATTGAAGATTGGGCTGTTGTGAACTTTTCTGCTCGTTGTGACATACGCGGTCTGTGCAGAGATTTGGCTAGATTTGGAGAAATGAAAGGGATTGTAAGTTGTTTCCTAGTGCATTATTTTTTATGCCTACTTTGCTGTAGATCTTATTGAATTATTATGTTTTTTTTCTTTAGTTCATAAGTCCCCCAGCGGAAGTTTTTGAAGAGAGTCCACAATTTCGACGGGCACCTGCTCCTGTTCGAGTGGACAAAATGTTTGAACAAATACAACCCAGATTTCCTAAGGATCCTCCTCGTTTTCTTCTGTGTCTACTCCCTGATAGGAAGAACTGTGACATATATGGTTAGCCACGTTATTATAATTTGAGATCTTACTGTTGAATGCATTATAATTGAGCATGATAGTTAGCCAAATTAATGCTTAGGTCCTTGGAAAAGAAAGAATCTTGCTGAATTTGGAATTTTCAACCAATGCCTTGCGCCTTTTAGAGTCAATGAGCAGTATCTCATGAATGTTCTCCTAAAGATAAACGCCAAGGTGAGCTACTAACCAGTATCTAATGTGTTGCATAAATCTTTCAATTTATTTTTTCTTGTGTGACAGCACAAGTGCTTGATGTTTCTGTTTATCATGCTTATTGTCAGCTTGGTGGTCTTAACTCTTTATTGGCATTTGAGCAATCAAGAAACTTGCCTGTGGTTTCAAAGGTTCCTACCATAATCTTTGGAATGGATGTTTCACATGGCTCTCCTGGTCAATCTGGCATTCCATCTATTGCTGCGGTGTGATTCTTTTCCATTTGTTGTTGTGAGCAGCTTAGTTTGGTTATTCGTATCTAATTTATAATGACTAAATCTAAGTCCCGGGTTCTTGTTTAAAATTTTTAGGTTGTAAGTTCTAGGAATTGGCCTACACTTTCTCGTTACAGAGCTTGTGTTCGTAGCCAGTTACCAAAGGTTGAAACGATAGATTCTCTTTTCCAACCAATTGAAAAAGGTGATGATGGAATAGTCAGGTAAGATTATACACAAAAATTATATTTATTATTCAGTTGAACTTGAAGTTTTTGTTGTCCTTTTCTTGATTGTCCTTTTCTCTACCTACAACCCCACTCACTTCCCTCTGTATATCCATCAGTGAATCTGCTCCTATTATAGGCTGCTTACATATTCAAGTTGTGCAAATCCAATTTATTTCAGGGAACTATTATTGGACTTCTACAAAAGTTCTGGCCAGACAAAACCATCTCAGATAATCATATTCAGGTTAAACTCTGTTCTCTGCAGACTGAACTCTTGTATGAGTTTCATTGGGTCCCATTTTCTTAAATTTCTGAAAATAATGTGTAAACAAGCAAGGACTCTGTGTAGGAGAACCCAGAAGATTATGCGTGCTCATTGAGGTGTTCTTAGAGAAAAAGAAGGCTGCAAAAATTTCTTAGCTTCTATATATTAGTTCTGTCATCTTTAAGTGCAAGTTATCACATATATAATTGCTTTTTTCTCTTCTTGATTGTCCATTGGGGGTTTTTTAACCAGAATTATGAACAATAGAGTATGACGATTTCTTCTACTTAAGTTCATCTTTGTATGCCATTGTGCACTTTGTTTCTGCATGTCCCGCTCTACTTTCCCTTTTTACAGCCTATTGTCCATGCTACTGATCGTGTCGCAATATTTTCTATCCAACAATGCTCTATGGCCTCAAGTAGACAGTTTGGAAACTTTTCTTCTGGCAAAATAGATTCAATATACAATCCTTCTTCTTACTGCATAGACATATAATGAAATTGTTATATTTGCTTGTGCTACTTTCTCCTTGTCTTCTATCGATATAGATTTTAGCATGACCATTCTGGTATTGGTTTTTATTGAAGTTTTAGTCTTAGAGATTGAAACTTTTGAGCCAAGATATGAACCTGACTTTGTTCCAATCTTGTTTAATCTATTGTTGTATTTGTTTCCGAATCCATATAACTCAGTCTTCTTGTCTGAATCAAATGTCGGTATCCGGTGTTATGCTTTTTAATCATGAAGGGATGGAGTAAGCGAGTCACAATTTAATCAAGTCCTCAACATTGAGCTGGATCAAATCATTGAGGTTGTTGCTTAGCCTACCATACAGAAGTTTCTTATTTGTCATTGGTTGATAAATACCTTTGACCCCGTGGAATTTTTACTTTTATTATTATGTGTTCATCAGGCCTGCAAGTTTCTTGATGAAAGTTGGTCACCAAAATTCACTGTAATTGTTGCACAGAAGAATCACCACACCAAGTTCTTCCAACCTGGCTCTCAGGACAATGTCCCTCCAGGTTGGTATTTTTGAAACTTGTACAGATGAACCGAATTGAGATTTATCTTCACAATCTTAAAGACTTGATCTGTAATATGCAGGAACTATCATAGATAATGGGGTGTGTCATCCTCAAAACAATGATTTCTACTTATGTGCACATGCAGGGATGATAGTAAGTTGTGTTGAAACTACATTTTTATATTCATGTTAAAGTTAGAAGGCATTACATGTTGGTAGTTTGTTTTGACATTATTCTTCTCAGAAATGATAATCTCTCAGTTGGATGCCTAAAAATGGTGGAAGTGAAAGTTCTTGTATTCGTTTGCATTGACAGTATACACACAATCTCAAGCAACTCATTCACTTAAACGTGTGTTATCATTTTCTTTTCCATTTACAATCCAACTGGAATAAATTGGTTGCCCTGCACCTTTTTTTAATTTCATTTAAATTATTATAATTAATTATTTGATGTATAATAACTATTTGATTAATATATCTAATATTTATAGTTAATATATGTTCCAGTTATATTTTATTTAAAATAGCTCACAATCAATTATTATAAAAATATATCACATTGATGAATATAATGTTTTTAAAAATAAATTGAAATTTATAATATTAAATAACATATTAAATAATTTATTTTATAATGCATACTAAAAGAGATCAATTCTATGTTAAATAATTATACTTTATAGGGGAAGTTGAAATATTTTGAATATAAATAAGTTTTAAAATAATTTTATATATTGTGAATGCAACTAAATAAAATATTAAGCAAATTAGTTATTTACATATTCATATTGAAATATAAATTTTAACTTCAAATTAAGTTAATCATTTTAAACTAAAAGTTTTTACCTTTTAATATGTATATCTTCCATTCCATGCAAGTGTAAAAACATTAATTTAGTATAAACATAAAGTAGGAGTATTTTCACCCGGACGTGCCCCCATTTATAGAGTGCTTATCCTGTCTAACATTGCTGTTACCTTACTGTTAGGGAACTACAAGGCCAACACACTACCATGTTCTTTATGATGAGATTGGCTTTTCTGCCGATGATCTACAGGAACTTGTCCATTCTTTGTCATATGTGTAAGTTCTTAGTTGTTGTTAATAGTCGGAATGTTTCGCGAACTGCTATCACTATTTCATTTGTTTTTAATATTGCAGCTACCAGAAAAGCACATCTGCAATATCCATAGGTAATGATCTTCTTTTTATATTCTTGTGCGATTGGCATTTTGATGGTTGTGGCAATACTCAGTTGAATTCAACACATCTAATATAAACCTGCCTGCCTGCTTATTTTGTTTTCTAATGTTGCTAAGTCGAGTGTTTGTCGCCTTTTTTCTAGAATATTTTGTTTGAAGCCATTTTGAGGCTCGGAATTATGCAGCGTGAAGTCACCTGATCTATTATTTCACACAATTTGCTTAGAGAGGTGGCTTATGGCATAATTGACCGTTTTATCATTTTTTTGCACTTCTATGTCAATGTTTTTCATCTTATTCTTAAGTTTATTTATCGTGAAAATCTCTGTATGCTTTAACACAGTTTAGTCTGACAAGAGTCAGCTAACATTCGGCTTCTGATGAACTGAATATTTCTGGACAATATGTAACGTTTAGCTGAACTCATTTAATTGTGTGTAGTTGCGCCTGTCCGATACGCTCATCTAGCAGCAAGTCAGATTTCATTATTCATGAAGTTTGAGGACATGTCGGAAACATCCTCAAGCCACGGTGGTCAAACTTCCTCTGTGCAGTCTTCTGTGCCTGAATTACCACAGCTGCATCCAAAAGTTCGTAGTTCAATGTTTTTCTGCTGACGAGCTAGTTACATCTCCCAAGTTAAGCTGGATGGTACATGTTTCCATCAGTTGTAGTATCCAGCTAGATGTACATACTGTAGTTTTTTGTTGCAAGGTTAAGACAAGTTTCCAGGAGGTATGGAGATGCTCTTGTTGGTAGCTCTTAGACTGATGTTTCTGTGTACCGAAAAGTTCCTGAACGTGTGACTTGAAATATAGGGCGTGATTTTGAGCTGCCAATCTTTAAGCTCTTTCTCTACTGAAACTTGCCACAATTTAACCTTTTGCTTTTGGTTCACTCTTTAGAACAGAACTTTTATTTTGAGATTGCCCCAATGCAACAGTAATAGAACAATAATCAAGCTCAACTTGACTGATGATAGCGATTAAGGGGCATCCGGGCATGGGAAGTGATGTAAGATTTCGTGAGAAACCAAATAGAATTTCAGTGTTTGCATATATATCAAAACTTGATTCTTTGAGCCCTACAATGTGAAGGAAATTTAGCAGCAGACTGCTATGGAAGTGTCTGATGATTGACTTGTGATCTAAGGTTAGCCTAGCAAAACTAGAATCGGAATTCCAAACTCAACATAACATTCTTGTAAGAAAAATGGATGTCAGAGAGGGGCTGAAGCCGTTCTGCGCAGCCGATGTCTAGGCTCCGGAGGTGCCACACAGGGCAAGGCCTTCTCAGTCTCCTGAGAACAGAAAGGGAAGACATGTTTATCATCTGTGCACATAGAATGATAGTTAACCGTTTCAGGACCTAATCTGTCCTGGTTCTGAAGTTACTTACATTCATTCCTGTTTCATCCATTACAATCAAGTGCTGTGCAAAATCAATACTGGTTACATGAAAATTCACGTTCCACATAATAATATCTATAGAAGTCAAGAGATCATCAACAATAGAAGCAACTTTAACTGTGGAGTCCAATTAATTTGACAGGAGGTGACTCTTTTTCAAGTCAGATACATTGTTGGACAATTCATGGCTGCAAATAAAACTGTTTTATGCAGGAAGAATGTCTTATAATAGCTTGTTGCCAACTGTCATAAGATTTCCAATTCTTTAAAACTAAGTTTCATAAAATCTAATACTATCTTTGAAACTCTGATACATGAAATTGATACATAAACTGTCAGAAACATCTGAACAATGATTTCTTATAAATCCACACCAACCTACCGTATTCCCTTCAGCTAACTGTGTTTTTTATCAAAAAGAGATGAAAACATTGTGATAGTACAGATAAGAGGTATATGTTATGTACATGTCTGCAGAATCTTCACATATCAACTCTACTATTGAAGTGGTGGATGCAACAAGCCAAAGAATGCAAGCCTACCTGCTGTCTGCGAAGCCTTTGATTCTCTTCTTCTAGCTGAGAAACCTTTATCTCCAGCTCATTGGTATAAGCCTAGCTTTCAATATACAATTATATTAAAGACATTATACGAAACAACAAATACTTCTGAAGCATAAAAGAGCATTATATTGGAATTCCAACCTGTTTCCTTGCTCTTGAGCGAGCAGCTGATTCTCTGTTCTTGATCATCCTCTTCTGCCTCCTTTCAACAGTTTTCTCAACAACATCTCCAGATGCAACCCTTTTCCTTCCAGGCGTTTGTGTATCTAATAAATTCCCCATCAAAGAAGATGGAGACATGGTTGCCTGTGTATCAGTATAGGCTGCATGTGTAACAGGAATAGATTGATGAATGGGGTGGTGGCCTGTTATGAACACTCCCGTCATATTCTGTTGTTGTTGATGTACTGAAGGAAGCTGGATTGGCATCCATTGATCATGTTGATGAGGAACATCACCATTGTTGATTGGAGGCAGTTCAGTGTTCACACCAGCTTCTGCCAAGAAGTCCTCAAGGGTCATCTCTCCAAGAAGAGTAGGCTGTCTTTGTTGAGTCTTTCTCTCATGACTCTTATGTGCATCATTTCTCTTCTTTTGTTGAATATCTGTTGACAGTACAAGACTATTACACTGTTGTGGTAAAGATGAGGACCAAGCACCTAACTCCACATTATCTTGAGCAGTACACACACTCTTGAGAAGCTCATCAAGATTCATGCTTCCCAAAGGTTTCTCCAAATCACCCAACTGGTTTTGAACCTCATTAAGGGTCAGGCTTAGTGAGCTTTGCCTGCACAAAGACTGCATCTTTCCTTCTTCAACTGCACCACCTTGAGATCCCATTTTTTGCTGTGCTCCCTTTTGCTCAACAATGTAATCTACCTGAATGCTTATATTGACTACTCACTGCATTTCATAGATCTAGACCAAATCTACTTCAGATCCTCATCCTAAAAACAGGATCTTTATACAATAAAGAGCTTTTATTGAGGGCTCTGAAAAGTTGACAGAAACAAACAAAACCACAGAAAAAGCTCAAAGACCAGAAATGAAATGCTCCATATGGAAGAAAAACTTTGAACTCAGTTATATATATCTTTCTCTGGACTTTGTATCATCTAGAGCCAAAAGCAAAATGAAGAAACATTCACTCAAATCAATGGAAGTGTGTGGCGGGAAGGGGAAGCGTAAAACCCACTTGAGCATTAGACGGAAATGGAACACCAGATCAATTAAAAACCAAAACAATGCAGATAAAACAGATAAACAGCAAAACAACAAAGTAGAAACTTCCTTCAGGTGATATTGCTGCATGGACTCATATAGCTACAGAGCCCAAAAAGAGCCAAAAGCAAAGGGAATAAAAACATGAGTGTGAAGTGAAACAACAGAATATATACTAAAAGCAAAAGTTCACCAAGCAGTAAACTAATAATGAAGACCCAGAACAAATTAGGAAAGCAACAACCCAGAACAAATTAGGAAAGCAACAAACTTTATTTTCCTTGTGTGTTATAAAAAGGAAAAATTCAGCAGAGAAGCCAATCCAAAAACTTCTGACATGAGAATATCTAGGAAGAAAAAAAAATGAAGAAAATCTGAAGCTAGTGGTGTACTTACACGCCTCAGGATCCGATCTGGATCTTAAAAATGTGATTTTTACAATTGGCAGTGGGTCATGGAGACACTTTCAAGGTGACCCACATTCCTCTTGCACACATTTTATCCCTAAAAACAGTGTTTTATTATTCCCCACTTTTCAGTTTTCTACTTTCTCTGTAGTTTATGTCTACGGTGGTCATACTTATGAAGTATGAACAACCAGTCAAATGTTTCAGTTTAATTGTACACATCTTTCACCTACTCTAAGACAAAACTATATACCAGACTTTAAGCATTAACAAAGAATCTTCTTATTTCCTCTTCTCATTTGTCTGCACATTTTAACAGAAATCTAGTTGCCACCATAAGCCTATGGCTTGGTCATACCCCTGTTATCTCATTATTTTACTTCATATATGATCATTAATGTCACATATTTTGTGTATTCTCTTATTTATGCCGGTCTAATCTCGAACCTATGTTCAGATATCTAAATTCGAGTCTGATCAATCTAAACTTAGTTCATTAATTTTAAGTTGGATATAAATTAGATCCCAACTTCTTTACCATCTCTTTAAAAACCCTCAAATTCAAGTTGAAAAGGGTAAAAATGGAAAAACAGTGGAGTTTGTGATAAAGGTTTCATCTTTATATTCTTGATCCATAAAAATCTCTGATTTTCTTGGAAGTAATAAGAATATTAACATAATACATGTGAGAAGAAGACAACTAGAAAGAAGCAAACTCGTTGAGAAGAACGTGTACATGTTAAAAGTATGCACAGATAAGTGAGCGTGTGCCTTGTACCGAGGCTTTGGTTTTCTGTTCCACTTAATGTGTGTGTGTCTATATATATCAAAATAACCCTCTTAAACCAAAGTCCTCTTTTTTTAATTATTTAACTAAAATGTTATGTTTAATATCATATGATAACTATAATTGGGTTAATTAAGGTTTTATGATAAAGTAAAAGAGAAGGAAGTCTTAATGGAGTTTAGATTATTTCTTTTACATTTTTATTTTATTTTGTGAACAATGCTCCAAAAGATAAGCAGAAACTCTGATTTCCATGCACTTCCACCAACTGGCTAACCATTATTTTTAATCTTCAGTTAGTTGATTAGTTAAGTAGTTTAGTATTTAATAATCTCTTTTAGTGTTCAGTGTTCCTGAAAAGAGTATGCCTTGTGAAGTGGGTTTGTCTAAACACCAGTCCAAAGGCAATTTTAGTGGAGGAGACAGCACATGATCTACACCAACCCCTACAATGGAGTTTCTGTTTATGGCACTATGTTAACTTACCAGAAAGGTCAAGTACCTAAATTTATCACATCTTGTCTCTAATCTTATTAGGTGAAATAAGCAATCAGAGAGGGAAGATGAGATTTAGATATGTAGCAATCTCCAACCATCATTCAAGTAAGATAAAAGTTTGATTTGATCCAAAATTAACCAATCGGATTTGAGTTAATAAGATTTTGAGTTGAATTCAAGTCTAAAGGAACATATCCAAACTGATCCGATTATTTTTGTATTGATTTCAACCAACAAAAGCAAAAGTTTATGAATGGACTCAACCTATTGTCAACTCTACATCTAAACTTGCTTAAACTTCACAACTACTTGGTTTCATAATCTTGAGAGGTCATCATTTGATCTAAATAAATACTAATTATGTAGAATGGGATAGAGGTAATGGTCCTAATTAATCATTATGGTTAAAGTGGGGTCATAGTCCTATGTTGTTTGCAGGCAGAAGTCTTAGGATTTCTTTCCAAAGAAGCAGGGCTTAAGAAATAAGAAATATACCTTAAAAGTAATCGAATAAAAAAATAAAAAAGTAAACCCACTGTCACCCACCACTGATTCCCTACAGGTTTCTAATCATTGCATATAACTTTAGTTTTAGGAAGCAAAATACTGGCCATAAGGCTAGATGATGTGTAGTTGTGATAGCTAACACTCATTAACCAGAGAATGTTTTTCTATAAGTAAAAAAATGCCTCCTTCCATGATATCATATAAGCCATGTTAGGAACACATGATCAGTGAAATCAAATGGTCAATTTCGCAAAGTTGATATGGACCCTTTTGAGGAAATGTCACAAGAATTACAGGAAATGAAACTAGAGAACATTTATGGCAGGTATAGTAGACATGTATGAGTCCAACATTTCAAGCAAGATTTCGTGTTCTTGTTCTGCTAGTACCATGGTAAAAGCTTGACAATCCATGCAGTTTCAGCACCACTGCCTGTTCTGGACATTCTGTTCGTTCTTATTTCCACTGGCACAATCGCTTGCAAGGGTTAGGCCGAACTGTTCAGCAATTTTAGAGCCAAAATCTTCAATAAGACTTGGGAGTGGGAGCTTGTGATGGAACTAAGTTTGTTGGTAAACCAGTCTGGATATTAGACTCTGCATTGTTCATTGTCCAGATGTGCAGTGAATAAAGAACCCATTTTCATTGTTAGATCTGGAAAAGCCCAAGGCTTTGGGCTGAATGAAACTTTTCGGTTTCTGTCCAATATGAGGAGGAAGTTTTCTTCCTTATCTGGGCATAGCTCTTCGCTGCACTGTTCATTGTCCAGATGAGCACTGAATAAAGAAACCCATTTTATTGTTAGATCCGGAAAAGCTCAATGCTTGGCCTTATTAAGGTCAGAAGACATCAAGACCAAATCATGGCTTTCCGCACATGAACACAGAATGAAGTTGAGGAGTGTGGAACAGTTCAAATCTATGACCACCAGTTGTACAAGAAGATCTCCGACAATGGCAACAATATTCCTAGACATTTAATACATCGCAAGTAGAGCAATTCTAAGATAAATGTAGACCAGATGACTTAGAATTATAAAGAAAAAATAGACAATAACGGACATTCAATGACATTGTCATTCTGCAGGGATTTGAAATGATTGTAAAGATACAAAGATCAAATAGAAGTATGATGTTCATGAGGTCATCAAACGATAAACAAGATACAAATTCTGGCATATGAGTCCTGACATATTCATTCAAAAGAAAAGAAAAAAAGGCCCAAACATTAAAGTTTTAAGTTGATAACAATATGTCTCCAATAAGCTAAAGTTGAAGCAGATTTTCCTAAAGGTCCAAAGCAAGGGGGACCAGCTGAAAAATATTCTAAATGGCAGTCCCACTGCTATCCAACCTACTGTATGGTAAACTACGGCAATAAACTGTGGTTTAACACAATGGCATATTTATGCAGCAGATATTGAAGAAGGATGCCCTTAGTGCTCTAAAACAAATAATCAATTTGACTTACATTGAAAAGAAAGAGCTACAAGAAAAGTTTCCACTTAAGAATTTCCATATTAACCATCCTTTGTGTGCAGTACGTTGACAGATTACTGAACTAACACAAACGTGGGAGTAAAGGTTAAATCATGAGTATACTGTTACAATAAAAATAAGAAGGGTAAACGGATTAAAAACAAAACTTGCTCGAGTAGAATCAAATTCAATGATATCTTCATTCTACAAATCAATACACCATTGAGAAAAGCCAAGGATTTTCTTCCAACAACAAAAGATTCAACGCCTATACTGTATTTTCTTCTTATTTAACAATCTAAATAAATTAAGCATACAAATTTATTCCAGAAATAAAATACACACAGTTAACTTGCATTCACTTTTTCCAAAACAAAAATCTTCCATGAACCACTCCTTCAAATTGGCACGGTTTGGACTTAAAAGGTCCTACAAATCAGAGGAATGCTTGTAGTTTGACACTAAATTAAGGAATAAAAGTTCAGATAAGTTTTTAGAATCAAAAAATAAGAAACACCACAAAACAGATCCTTTAGTCAATGAAAATCACCAAACCTTTAATATCAAAAACTCATTTGTAAATCCAGTATACAATAGCAGGTAAGATAAGAGGAATTAGGGTTACTGTTTCAGAATAAAAAATTAAATGTAGTCCTTGGAAGATATACTATGTGCAGTATGGATAATGACCAGATAACCTGAAGATCAGAAAATGATTTTTCATTCAAGTGTAAGTATTATGAACAAACGATTTTTTTTAAAACATGGAGAAAATAAAAATACTTTCAAAGTCAAAACACTTAAACAAAACCGTTGCAAAAATATCCGACAGCTATAAATAATAAGAGCAGAAATTCAATGGATAAATATGCTCAACATCCCCAACTCCTTCAAGTGCAAAAGTTTATCATTGAAAGTGGTCAAATTGTTGCAAAGCTTTTAATTCAAATATCCAAACTCAAAATACAATACTTTGAAACAAAAAGACAAGGGATGGAATAAAGGAAAGCGGATGATATGAAAAACTTCATTTCCATAGGCTCCGTTAACTTCAGATGAATCAGCTGGCCAGAACATAAAACACTGATGCACCTATGAGGAATCTGCAAAATCAATAAAAGCATAAAAAGACTATTTTCAAAATTCCAAAAAAGGGGTGATTGCCGAGTCAAAAACTTTCACTAACTGGTCGAAAGCGTCACCAAATATGAATTGGAATAGTAATGATGAGTCTCAAAATATGAGTTCAGGTTTAAATAACTATATTATAAGAAAAGTTCAACAGAAACTCTTGCATTAAGGTAGAAAAAGAATTCCTGAAAAAAAAACATTGTTTGCTTTAAACATTATCATCATCATCATTATCACACCCAGTTCGAAATCTTGCAATAAAGCAAGGTCTGGGGAGGTCTAATAGTATGCAGTCTTACCCCTATATGAACCATAAATATTAACGCAAAAACTCAGTTGCATGTGTGTGCTGATTTAGTCCATAACTTATAAAGAAAAGTCTACGAAGTGTTAATAAATAAACAAGTGGCTTTTAGAAACTACATCTAATCCATCCAGGTCATTCCTAACGACATCAAAAGTGATATAGTTCATCGTATCTATTATAACTTGTTTAAGAATGATATATCTCTCTTCAAAGATATTAAATTACGATGTTGAATGTGACATAACTCAGCAAACAGATCCAAACAGCGATAAATCAAAAAACAAATAAATATGTTGAGCAGCCACACCTGTGAAGCACCAGCGGTCTGTCTAAGGTACACCCCCGTTGTATTGCCCAGTACCATGCTGCCCCCTACCAGAAACGCCCTGCCCCATCTGCTGATTTGTATAACCACCAGAGACTGCTCCCTGGTTTTCATATTGAGGACTCTTAAGAGTCACGTTATCATATGCTTCAAGTCCTGCAGGACTCTTAAGCGTCTGGTTCCCATATGCTTCGAGTCCTGCATGACTTCTAAGATTCTGGTTCCCATATGCTTCAAATCCTCCAGGACTCCGAAGAGTCTGGTTCAAAAATGCACTTTGCATTCCTGCTCCAGGTATGCCACCCTGATTCACTGTTGCTGCAGAACCCAAACTACCCAGCAGATTTGTCAACCCCAATCCAGCACCCTGAGTAGCGAGCAATGCCGACAGTGCCTGTCCAAGTGCAGGATTCAGCACGGGAACAGCAGTGGCAGGTCCCGGGTAAAACCCCACTGGAGCTGGAGCTGCAGCTGCTGGGGCCATTAAATGAGCAGGGGCACTTACACTACCACTAGCAGCATAAGCAACGTTGTCATTCCGCTGTATTGTATATTGTTGTTGTAATTGTTGAGGCTTTTGAGCTTTTGGGCCATCTATAGCTCTCTGACAATGCAAAATGTGACCTTCAAAGTTCTTATGCGGCTCTTCAAGTGCCTTCTTCGCACTTTCCACCGTTCTATACACAAACAAGCAAAACCCCCTAGGCTTCCCAGTAGCCTTATCAAGCCCCAACGGACCTTCCTCAATTTCACCATACTTGGCAAAAAAGGCAGTGAGCTTTTGCGGGTCCAATCCAGCCCCAACATTGCTAATATAAATCTTTCTCTGAGTATAGTCAGACGTCGATGAAACACTCGCCGCCCCCGGCACAATACCTCCAGCGGTGGTCGGAACAGGTCCGACAGATGCCAGCTGGCAGGCAGTCATCCGATTACCAATCCTCTTCTGAGGCTGTTTCAACGCCTTGCGAGCCGCAACCCTACTCTTGAAGAGAATAAACCCGTAACCTTTACACTTCCCAGAGGCCTTGTCGCACACGGCCTTGCAATCCTCGATCTCTCCGTAACCCTTGAACACGTTCCTCAGGGTTTCGGCGTTCGTGTCCCAGCCAAGACCGTGCACGAAGATTTTCCGATGAGTGGGGTCCGCATCGGCAACGTTGCGTATCCGATCCGCCACGTCGCGGTGTTTACCAGCCGCTTCACGTAGCAATCCAACTAATTTCTCTGTACTAAACGATTCTAGAAGCTTCTCGATCGGCTCCTGATCTTCGTCGTCGTCAACGCAGACTCGAGCTGACGTGGAAGAAATCTGATTGCCTGAAATCCGATTCTCCTGCGCATGGTCATCGTCATCGTCATCTTCATCGTCGTCATCACTTTCATCTTCTTCTTCATCGTCTTCATCATCATCATCATCATCTTCTTCTTCTTCTTCTACTTCTTCGTACTCATACTCCTCTTCCTCCTCCATCTCTTCGACGTCGTTTTTAACTTCCTCCGAAAATTTTTGTTGCTTCGTCTTGGCGGGTTGGGTGGGTTCATTGCTCTTGTTCTGCCCCTGCTTTCGCTTCCTGGCCATTGTTAGTGAAGGTGATTCGACTCGAAGCTTGCTAGGGTTCCCAATTAGGGTTTTGGGTTTTAATACGTTACTGTGTAAATTTGTAGTGATAAGATAGAGTGTGTGATTGTGTGTGACGTGGCAAGATGAGAATGGTCAAAAGGAGAAGGACTCGAACGACAAGGCGTTGGAAGTGAGAGAGTACGATCGAGATTATGAAGGGAAAGAGTGAGACTATAAATACGAGCCGAATCGGCGTCTTGGCCTCCCACTTCACTGCAGCCATGGCCTCCGAGAAGGACGCAGCTCTAGCCGCCGTTCCCTCCGATTCTCCTACTATGTATGTATTTCTATTATCAACTGTTATCTTGCTTCAAACGTTTCATCTTTTGGAGAATTTGAGTGCCTAACTCTCATTTTAGCACGTCTAGGGTTGAATTTAATTCAAGTGTCTG
Source organism: Erythroxylum carthagenense (assembly GCA_026413575.1). Taxonomy (NCBI): domain Eukaryota; kingdom Viridiplantae; phylum Streptophyta; class Magnoliopsida; order Malpighiales; family Erythroxylaceae; genus Erythroxylum; species Erythroxylum carthagenense. The sequence continues at coordinate 4,602,809 of JANZLD010000235.1, read as the reverse complement.
ATGAAGCTTGGTGGCGCTACTAGAATTGTTGTTTGTGGATCAAGAATTATCCATGTAATAATTGGAGTTCTGTAGACACTTTGTGGTTATCATGTGGGCCTTCAGAACAAGGATCAAACCTCGTTCTATGATCTATGAACATTCTTAGTGCTTTTTGTGAAGCGAAGGACATGGAATGGATTAATTAAATTTATATGCAATTGGAATTTATTAGGTTCTGTAAAGATTTTCATTCCGTTCCCCTTGGACTTCTGTCTATATTTTGAGAGGTTTGCTTAATGCAGCCTTCTTCATTGAACTATTGTAGACGTTTTACTAATGCATTGGTTATGATGTTTTGTTTGGTATGTAGATTTGATAAAATTATCAAAAAGGAAATACCTTCTACTGTGGTTTATGAGGATGACAAGGTAAAGTGCTGTTTGCCGTGCTGCCTAAGTATTATAATCAGAATACTTTGTTTTTGTTGATTCCTTTCCTCTGTAATATTTTTGTTGTCACTACATGTGTTCTTCGTATATTAAGAATGTTATGTTTGAGTGCGCTCTTGCTGTTTTTGGTTGACAGACGTAAATGAATGACCAATAATGCTCATAATCAAGGCGTTTCTTAAAGGCTGCTATAAGTTGCAAATTTGATTTTTTGTCTCCTGTTTGCTGTGTATAAGCAAAATTTTTTTCCTCTTGATGATTTTGCTATTGAAAATTTCCAACTTCCTTTTCTTCCCCTTGCCAGGTACTGGCTTTTAGGGACATTAATCCTCAAGCCCCTACTCACATTGTAATCATACCCAAGGTGAAGGATGGATTGACTGGACTATCCAAGGTATTTTTTTGGTTATGCTCTCTCTCTCTCTCTCTCTTGCCTTGAATAATGTCAACTCTTCACTGCAATGTGTTGGTGTGGAGCTGAAATTGTGTTCCTAACTGTAATATCTGAATCACGAGTTTTATGGCAATATAAATCTTCTGAAGGAACCTGAACAGAACTTCGGAATATCTGTATTTTCTGGTGGTTTATCAATGATTAACTGGTCAAGTAATGGTTTAAGGCTTTCATGTAAGCCATTAGAGAATCAAATTCTGAAATCCTCTGTTGTAAAGAGTTACACTGAATGATTGTCGCTTCAATTGTTTGCAATCTTTTAGGTTTGGTTTGGAAATGGTGCATAGCATGTGTTTTTTATTTATATGCTTGCAGTAGCACTTGTCTATATAATCATCTGCATTGTATGGTGACTTGAACTGTTGGTCTTCTATTCCAATATTGCAACCAGTTAACTATATTTTTGTTTCTTAGGCTGAGGAAAGGCACTGTGATATTCTAGGTCGACTGCTTTATACTGCTAAACTCGTTGCCAAGCAGGAAGGACTTGAAGATGGCTTCAGAGTTGTGATTAATGATGGACCGGCAGGATGTATGTGTTACTTATCCTGTTGACAATTATAGATTCACTCTTAACTGAGATTTGGCAGTGTTTAGATATTAAAAAACAGGCTTTGAATCTATACATGTTTACTTGTAGGTCAATCAGTGTATCACATCCATGTCCACCTCCTCGGGGGACGCCAAATGAACTGGCCCCCTGGTTAAGATGATATCTGGATTCATGGTTGAAGCTGGATCGGCAATAATCTCTAGCATTGTTGTGCTTTGTCTTCCCTTCATGTGGTACTTTGAACAGTTTTAAGGAAAACTGTCTTATTATCTGGTAAATAAATGTGGAAGTGCCCCTGCCAGTTGTGCAGCAAAGTGAAGATTTATAGAAACCTAACCAAACTGACTAGAATAAATGATGGTTTCACCCCATCATTGGGATTTGCATCATTTTGGCTGTGCACTGATCAGAAAGCATTAAGTGATCAGATAAGCAACTATGGCATTCTTAAGATTAAAATATCATGTCAAATTTAGGAGTAGATATCTTCTAGCAATTTGCAACACTGTTGAATGTTTTGTACTAACAGTTAGGCCCCCAATGCCCAATAATAGACAGAATTAGGAAGGAATGAAAGGCCTAGGCTTTGCTTCTCTGAAGTTTTAGGCATCTGTCACTAGTGGCACTCATTGGTACTGTGCCTCAAATGTCTCCACAAGGTTAGGATTTTATTCGTCTCAGCACTTCTTTGTTAGGTTAAACTAACATTATTGGAGTTGATGTTATTCCAATTGATAACTGATAATTGATAAATTCAAGTTGATTAGGATTGAGCTTGCGCCATGTTTTGGGCACAAAAATATCATCATATATGTACAGGGTCAGGTTCGGATCAAAAGAACCTCGAATTTCGGTTCTATTAACGATTTTGAACTTCTTGATTATGTTCAAAGCCTGAATTAACTTTGGACCTCGAGCTCTCAAATATGTGTTTGGGCCTATCAAAATTTTTTCAAGCTCAAGCTCGGGTAGGCCTGGGCCCTTTGTTATCCCTTATCGATTCATTCTAACAAGCTTTGTTTCAATTAAATTTGGGTTCATCTTAGCAATGTTTATACAAGTTCAAGCACTTGGACTTGTAATCTGTTCTTACATTGTGATTTAATCACAAAGCTTCGTAATTTGGCTTGGTCCGGACCAAAATGTTAAGCCAATGGAGAATTGAGGACAAAAGCAAGTCAGAATGGCAGAAGCATTCTGTAACACCGTTTTGTGATGCCTTAATTATCTGTGCTGTGGGAGCAGCGACCTCAACCAATTTTTGAGCAGGTCGATATAGGCCAACAGACCTCTTGCCTCTTGCAAGTCTCTGCATTCTTGTCAATTAGAGCTCAAATGGCAGAAGAAAAGTGTGTGAGAGGTCACTACATGGAGCCCCCTCCATGAACTCTTGCTTCAGCTAGCTTTTCTCATCTGCTCATAGTTTTGAATGAAAGCAAGCATAAAACTGGCAAAATGTTACCTCTGATTCCATTCTGAAAATCAACCGAGTCACTGGCAAAATAGACCAATACAATACATGGTGTACCATGATTAACTGGAAACCTAAATTTTTTTAATTACAGTAAAACTTCGATAAATGAATATTCGATAAATTAATAATCTTGATTAAATAATAATTTTCTCCGGTCCTGACTTGGGTCAATAGGATAAAATAATAACCTCGCTAAATACATAAGATAATAATTTTAAAAAAATTCCTTGAGGTCTGCTGAAAATATAAAATAATAATTCATTAAATAAGTATGAAAATTACATACATAATTCATAAAATAAAGCACTTCCTAAGCAATTTTTATTTCAAATTTTATGCTTTCCTAAAATATGAATCTATTGAATCTTGATTGTCATCATCTTCCATACTTATTATTCCTTAAATAATTTCTTCATTCGTAGGCGATTCCATTAAAGCTTCATTTTCACTAGGATAATTCAGAATCTGCTCTATATTCATGGTATTTCTATAATGTAAATTAGAAATAACTTCCTCCACTCTTTGAATGCCTTCAACATCACTAGTTTCTTCTTCTAGAAGCATACCTTCCTCGGATCGAATTTTGCAATGTCGAA
>JANZLD010000235.1:4517453-4532033 GCA_026413575.1 Erythroxylum carthagenense | reverse complement strand
TTTAGCACAACATATGATGCTTAACATATTCATAAGGATTCCATCAACCAACTAATTCAGAATGGTGAAAGGTGACACGAAACACATGAACGTTAGTGGCATTTCCTACTAACCTCTCTCTCTCTCTCTCTCTCTCTCTCTCTCTCTCTCTCTCTCTCTCTCTCCCCCTCTCTCTCTCTCTCTCTATATATATATATATATATATATATATATATATATCAAGTAAATTGTTAAATGAAAATCAACTAGTTTATTCTTATTTATAGAAAAAAATAGTTTACAAAACTCAACCAATTAATTAATTAATTAATTGATTGGATTTTAATAATAAAAGTTACTAAAATAAATTAAGCCAAATTTATCGGTTCAAGATTTTTACGGATGAAATGATTCAATTTTTTTAATCATTAGACAAAAGATTAACAAATAAAACTTGAGTACCACCTTCAATTACACAGTGACTTTGATCCCTTAATTAATATTATAAGATAAAAAATTTAATATTTACCCTAAATGGATCATTTATGAGCCATCACTAAAAATCTTAATTATATAGTATATTCTTTTTATTTACATAGAATTAAATTACAATTAAACCTTATAAAATTATAAACTGATTGAATAGTGCAAAACCTTATTAGTCAACAAGAGATATAAGTGGATTTATTTGATCTTTTTTTGGAACATTATGCATCTATGTTTTACGTAAAGATCCCATAATATAGATTTACAGAATATATGACAAGTAAGCAACTCCCGAAAACTTGGATATCTTCACATGAGGTCCCTTGGATAACTCGTCCAATTCCATTTTATTGTTATCCGCAATTTCAACTGTTTTCATCAGGGGATTGTAAATAAAATCACTAGTTGTGTCCTCATTTCACCCTGCAACAAGAAGGAAGAAACTGTATAGATCAGTGACCTGAAATGAATTTTAAGGATATAATAGGGTAAAAGATATAGACTTTTCCTTATACTTAAAGAAAAAAAATTAATCTTTAAGATTTCCGGAAAAAAAAATTTTCTGTTTTTCATTTTTTTAAATCTTTTCTTTTGAATTTCGGTTAAAAAATAATGACAAAATAAATATAATTTGAGCATAAGATGTAAACTAAACAAATGTCATTAATATGATAACCTAATTTAGCTCTTAAATTTTATTGGAATTAATTAAATTCGACTTAAATTAATAATTTAAGATAATTATAATAAATTGTTAATTTGAATTGAATTTAGTTAGTTTGATTCAAGTTTAAGATCTGAATTAAATCGTTGTGTAAATAACATATATTAGTCTATATCTGATGCTGCATGTATTTTATCACTAGTTTTTAATTGAATTCAAAGAGAAAAATTTTTCAGAAAATTTGAAAAGTAGAAAAACCAAATTTAAAGATCAAGAAAATTTTTAAGACTTCGTAAATTAAAGGAGAGGTTTATGTCATTTTGATGCATACTTGCTGCAGTCAGTGGAAGGACCGATAGTAAAAGGAATTCGAACGCCACATTTATCAGGAAGTTCAGCTGCGTTTTTGGGGTTGATTCCAGGGAATTGGTTGGCAGCATTTTGCAAGCACCGACAAGTCTGTTGGCGACCAATGGTTGTAATGGCTGTGTTGTTTACGGATTTAACTCCATTGCAGCAAGCTAGTGAGGCCTCATTTCCATTTTGGAGGAAGCTAATGCACGGTAAGAGTTCGTTTTCCACTGAATTACAGTCTATATCTGCTTGCACATCTTTAACCATAACCTCAGCCAACACCATGAAGAACACCATCACGCCAAGCAACTTTATAAGAGCCATATCCTGACGGATCCTGATGGTCTTGGAAACACTTTCAGGTATGTATATAATGCACAGAGGAGGGATTGAGAAAGTTTGGAAGGAATGTGTGTGTTTCAGAGTGTACATGGTGCGACGCCTATATAAAAAAAGTACGAGCATGTCAAGACAAGAGGAGTATATTAAGAAGTTCAAAGCTCAAAGGTTTGAGCGTAACGTCTTCTTCATTAAAACTCGACGCAATGCTCTGATTGTTTTGTTCTGACTAGTGTTCCATGTACGTAAAGAGTAAGCCAAACGTAGCATTTAGGGAGTAGAATGAAGCACAATATTTTAAAAATTAGAAGATAAACTTATAAGACATAAAATTCAATTTTTAAAAGATTATTAAAACGCCATAAACTGGTAAAAAATTAAATAAAATTAAAGAATATGAAATATGGTTTAAAAAAATTGTCCTTGCTAATATAAAATTTTAATTAAAAATTATTAAATAAAAATTAATTTATTTATAAGAATTTATTAATTTACAAAAAATTGATTAAATAATTAATAAATTAATCAATTCTAACTAAAAAGTTTATCGGTTCAAATTTTTATAATTAAGTTAACATAATCGGTTAGATTTTTTAATCAATGATGAAGATGATTGCATTTGGATAATGTCAAGAAAATGGTCACGAGAAGTATGGTTTCACTCATCAAATGATCAAAACAAATAAATTAGAATAATCATTAAGATTATTTTAAAAAATATTGAAAACAGATTCTAATGTATAATTTAGAGCACAAGTCAAACAGAAAAGTTTTAAATTATAGATTATTCGTCCTAAATATAATTTTAGTATTGTAGCAAATTATGGAAATAATTTGTTTCATAATTAAAAAAATTGTCAACTTAATTTTTAATATTTGACTCCTACAACAATATAAATTTAATCCATATCAATAAAATTGAATAACTCAATATTTATTAGATGGAATATACTTATTTATATCATTTAATATTCATCTTCAACTACAAATATTGGGACCTTGTAAATGTATTAATTAAAAAAAAGGTACCGATTAGTTAATAATATATTAATATATAAAACATATTTAGAATAAACATATATTTAATTAATTAAATATTTATTATAGTTTACAAATTTAATCAATTGAATATGAGCAACTTTATTATATTTGTTGTAACTAGAAAATTCAACTTCAAAACTATTAGATATAATTAGAAAAGGTAGAGAAGAGATCTAATTAAAATTAAATTTAAAAAATCTTAATCAATTATAACAAAGTTATTTGAGAGTTTTTAATATTATTTTACTACTTTATTAAAATTAATAAATTAATTTTCATAAAAATTATAATGTAATAAAGGTTATTAATTTATAAAATGTCTATTTCTAGAAGTTCCAATGGATATATTAGAGGAGCAAACTTTGATTTAAGGTTTTATTAAATATAGACGTACTATACAAGGGGTGTATGAACACAAAATGGAACATCATTGAAGAGAAAACATCTTGATTGAACACTACACAGACAATGTGATTTACTTCATTCCGAATCTTTTCCCCTTCATTCATCGTCGTAATTCATCTCAATCGCCACTTTTATCTCATATGCTCTTGGCAGTGCCTTTGTTTTTTTTTTAATATATATATGTAAAACCAATGTTTTAAATTAAATCAGTAAAAAAAAGAAACTTAAAGTCTAAAACTTTCATAAAATCGGTATATAATACAAATTGAACAAAATTGAATTATTTAAAAAAAATTGAAGGAAGAAATTATTTATACCTATCTATTTTTAAAATAATTGTTTAAATTCATGATCAAAACTAATATAATAGATGACAAAGACCTCATTTCTTCGATAGATTAAAATAAATTATTTGTACAGCATAATTTAAATGTTTTAATTTTTTATACTTAGTTTCTGGTTATATTCTTTGAAACGAGAGTATTGAGAATCTTCATGCCGATTGCAAATGGATATGGGATTTCTCAATGTAGACTTTTTGCCCCTTTAAAGATAGAGAAGACTCCTTGTAGATAAGTAGAAGTTGAAACACGTTAAAAATGAAATTAATAAACTGATGGAAAGCCAAAAGTTCTCATTGAAGTAGTTATCGACTTCTATCCCACTTTGTATGATTTGTTGTAGCAAGTTGCACTTTTTGAATATTGTTTAAATGTCATTTCCTGTCAAATTTGATGTGCTAGTGCCTATCTTTGTATAATATTGATATTTCATTTAGTGCCTATCTTCGGAAGCAGTTTTTCTACTAATTAGTGATAAGATTGTGTAGTACTAAATTTCTCCAAACTCTACGTTCAGCTGGATTTTTTCCGATTTATTATTGTTATTATTGTTGATTTAATGAACAAATACAGTGTGACTTTGGTGAAGTAAATGTAGAGACTAAGTCCATGCCATCAACAAACTCTTATTCAAATCTATATCAGCTAAGCTACTTGTTATAATCAGTTGTAGCAACTTAGATTATACAGTTCATTTTCTCAATCTTACTATTATAACTATATGCTATTTTATCTCTTATATTCTTGTAATCTCTTCTGTAAACTGTAATCACTTGGGTAGTCAATAATACTAGTTTTTACACAAATTCAATATCCTTATAGTAAATTCCTCATAATTAACTTTGAGACTTTGTAAATAAACCGTACATAAATTCCTGGAATACATGAAGTATATATCAGATTACTTGAAGACATCAAGTGAAAATAAGGGAAGATAATCTGAACTTCAAAATCTGTTCGGAAATATTGATCAAAATGTCAGAGCTGGATATTCTTTATAATGTTTTTATGAAAACTTGAAGCAACTCTTTTGTTATGTGGTTCCGTACAGCTATTATGAGTTGGATTAGATTGTAAACATTTGCTCTATGATATACCAAAAGAATATATTATGTGATAAAACACAACTAAAGAGCCCGCAAAACGAACAAAAACAAGAGCAGTGGATAGCTAAGCATATGTGAGGAATGACATGTACCAAATGATTAGGATAATTATCTTAATTATCGACCAACAGTAATTATTAATGAGTACCCTTTAATTGTTTATGCTCAAGAGGCACAAATTACAACCCCAACCCAATAAAGTAGAATAATTTATATCTAATTCTTCTTTTGGTACTTGCTTTCTTAAAAATTTGTGTCAAGTTAATGGCCTTGTGATTAATTGAAGAAAAAAAGGTTGAATGAAAATTATATAGCAGTTTAATTTTCTTGTAAGTAAATATAATTTTTTTTCCTAACACAAAATTGTAAACTTATCAAATGTTTTCATTGGTTCAATAGTATCAATACTAGAGAATTATAATAGATTCTTTTTCTCGTTGGTTCAAGTAAGAAAAAGCTATAAATTTCGGGAATTTGTTATTAACAAAATGGTCAATTGTAAAAATAACCCTAAACTTAATTTATCCAACTTTAATTTTGTAACAAAAATAACCTAGTGTTAAGTTCTCTATTAAATTGGATGATGTCATGTCGGATTTATATATTTTTTACATAAATACCACATAGGATAATTATGTCACTTATAAAATTTATTTTTAATAAATTAAAAATATGTCAACATTTAATTCTAATTTAATTTTAATGTTTTCATAAATGTTAACATTTTTTAATTTACTAAATAATAAATTTCATACATGTCACAATTGTCCTATGTGACATTCACACATAGAAAATATATAAATTTATATAGCGATTCAATTTAACAAAAAATTTCATGTCAGACTACTTTTATTACAAATTGAAAGTTTAACTATTTTATCATTACTTTTAAAATTAGGGTCAGTGTTATAAAATTGAGTAAAATTTGAAATATTTTAGACCCTAAACAAAGTCATTTAGACCCTAAACAAAGTCATACTTGAATTCACTATTAATTTCAATGATTTATGTAAACATTACTAAATATATTTAATGTACAGAAAAATAATCAACGGACAAAAATGTTAAAGTCAGGCTTATAAAGTAAAGTATTTAATAAAAAGCGATAAAAACGAGAAATAATTAAGGATGTGAAAAGGACAAGCTCAGCATCACAGCTACTAAACAAAGCAACTCAATCTGTCGTATGTTATCTCCTCCTTGACGCAGTCCTCAGTTCTTCTATATAAAGCGCCTCTCTTCTTTCTAATGGAACTCACTTCACCACTTCCAATTCCAAAACACTAAAGATTCAGAGCTTTCAAAACAATTCACTTTCAGAAATGGATTATGCCAACAATTTAGTTTGCCTGTCCCTAATGTGCATGGCAATAACCTTCGGTATTACAGTGGAAGCTGGTGTAGCCTGTGACCGAATGCTGTTAACCCTGGAACCATGCCTGGAATACGTTGAGCGAGGTGGGTCATCAAAACCATCTCCACAATGTTGCAACGGAGTTAAGACCGTCTTCAACAGTGCTAAAACTACTGACCGTCAAAAAACATGCCAGTGCTTGAAAGATGCCGCCAATGAATACCCCAATATGTTCGATTCCCGACGAGCATCTAAGCTTCCAAGGGATTGCGGTGTTAACTTTCCTTATCATATCACCCCTAACTTTGATTGCAAAAGGTAATATATATATATGCATTGATCTGTTCAATTATCTTGATATGTTCTTCAGCTCAGATCGAGTAAAACAAAAATTATGGATTCTAAATTCAATTATTCTCCTATATAAATCAAGATTGAATTAACGACTTAAGAAAGTATTTTACTATTTTCACGGCAGCCACAAAATTGAAAAAGGATGAGGCGTGTTTTGATCTTCAGAAGCTCTTGTTGAGCTTGTTTAAATGTTTTTGCTTACTGTCCAAGCTCTCCGACATGTCCCATTCCTTCTGCCATGTCCGAAACCATTTAAAATGCTTGACCTCCTCCATATCTCTTCGATTTCTTGATTAGATTGTCTATTAATTTAATTATGCATTAACGTATAACTAATGATGTTTTTTTTTTTTTCTATTGTTACAGCATTAAATGAGGTGAATGAAGGTGGAAGAAAACATTACATTACATATCGATAAAGACGTGGAATCGTCGAATGACAAATAATATGAAGGCTGTGTTTTGTTCCTCTTTTATTGTCTTTGATTTTTGATGTTATTCTCGCCTATTGTTTTTGTTGTTGCAAATGTTATCCGCTGAATAATTATTTGATAATAAAGTTGGATATATACTATTGCAATTTGCAAAAATAACAGTAAAAACTTTAAATGTTTTTATATTGTATCATGGGACACACCAGTTTCAATTAATTTGTGATTATATTTGTAATGTTTTTAAAACTATAAACTAGAAGTTAAGTTGATAAAACAAAATGTTTAACGCTTAAAAGGTTCGATCGATATATTACACCGATACAAAATTAGGTAAATATTAAATAAAATTAAAGAATTTACAATATAGTTAAAAGATATTGCATAAAAGAATTTGAAGTTTAATTAAAAAAGGAGATTGTTAAATAAAAATTAATTGAATTTATTTTAATTTCTAAAAATCGATTAGTTTATGAAAACCGAGTAATTAATTAATTAACTTATCGATTTTTAATAACAAGAGTTATTAAAGTAAATCGAACCTAAAAATTAAAGATCAAATCGAAAAATAAGGCGGTTCAACATTTTAATGATTGAACAGGCCAAAAATTAGTTCAGTTTTTTAATTATTGATTTGATCCTTCAGCATTTTGAGGGTAGAACATCGAATCCAAATTGATGAAAAGGTAGAAATGATAAAAATGGACAAGCTCATACAATCCGAAGTTCACAGAAAACTATCTTTCAGCAGTTGAAGTCATTTTCTTTAAGATTCAATTTTATACTTAACAATAATGGCACGAGGAGGAAAATTCTTCTTTTTTTTCTTTTCTAAAAAAATAAAATAGAAAAATTTTATATTCTTTCATCAATTAAATTAATGGTCTAAACTAATTAGACATAAGAAATCATGTTACGATAATGAACAAAAGCTTTAGATATTAATTTTTGTCTAATTTATTTAGATATTAAATAAATAATATGAACTGACCGATAATAATAATATTGTTGCAAGAGTACTAATAATGGAGCTTTATAGTGTTGATTTGCACATGCATTTGATATCGTAAGGTAATTCCTATTTGATTTTCCTAGCTATTGGAGAGAAGATGCCTTAAAGATTTCAAAAGATATAATTTACTAATTAACTGTACATTATTTTAATTGTGTTCCTTACAGATTATCTTATGTTAGGAACAATAATATAAAAATAGAGTGAAAAAATCTTTAAAAGAAATTTAAATTTTATTTACATTTGAATAAATGATATTAGCAAAAATAATTATTCATATAAAAAATTTTATATTTTTATTCAAATATGAATAAATGATGTTTCCAAAAAAATAATGCAACATCTTATTTTAAAGAATGATACAATATAATTATGTGATATAGAAATACAACTGAATATTTTTATTAATTAAGTATAATTATGTAAAATAGAGATATAAATAAATGCTTTAACTAAATAAATGAAAATAATATATTTCTGTAAAGGAAGTATAATGTAAACAATGATTATAATATAATATATAAAAATATAAAACTTATTATTCTATACGTACACTAAGATTAAAGTCCTCGTAGATAAAGAGATGCTCGTACATTTCCATTGTCAGATCGAATCCTGTAAAGAAAATGTTTTTTCGAATATGTATATTTATTATAAGAAGGATACTTAATATGAAAACTTTCAACCTTTATATAATAAAAAAATATGTAATGACTACAAAATCTAGGCTATAGTTAAACTTTAGGATCAATCTGATAATTTTAACCTTAGACTTTTATCAAATCTTAGTCTAAAGTTTAGAGCCTTTAGACGAATTACTGTCATAATTATGCTTTTTTTTGTCTATTAATCAATTTGATGGAAATTAACATAAAATTTTAAAAGTACATTGGACAAGCTAAGCATCATCTCTGGTGGAGCTGTCGGGTAATTTCTCTGTTTTCACATTCACACATACATTTTTAATGTTAAAATTAATGTTTTAAAAATCAGACCGAAAGATAATCTAATAAGATAAAAAGTTTAAAGTTTGAAAGGTTCAACCAGTGTTAGACGATTAAAAAAATGATTAAAGATTAAATAAAATTAAAGATTTTGAAATATGATGAAAGAAACTATAGTTTCCTAACAATGACTTTGAATTTTAATTAAAGAGATTGTTAATTAAAAATTAATTAATTTATTTTGATTTATAAGAACTTATTAATTTATAAAAATTAACCATTAATTAATAAATCAATCCATTTTTAATAAGCAATTAAAAAGTTGAAATCTAAACTGAAAAGTTGGACAATTTAAAATTTTTATAATTGAACTGGTCAAATTAGTTAAGTTTTTTAATCGTTTGTCAAATTCGGAATAACTAAGTTGGACACTTGTAGATTGACGGTCGAGGAGATACATAGATCTAATTTATCCAATTTTCACTCAAAACGCCGTGTTAAGACTATAATTTATTCATGCAAATTTTACGTAAATACAGGTATATGGAGGCACAAAGTGAGCTACAACACAAAATGGAACATTAAAGACGGATTTGAACACTAGATGGATTATTATTCTATAAATATAAGAAATTCCAAAATCATTATTCCAACTTCTGTCTCGTGTTGAGTTGAATTCAAGTGGACAAACCAAGAGCATCGTTCCTAGGTTTTGAAGCAACAAAGTTAATTCACATGTATGTCTCAGTCTCATATTGTCTCTGAGACACACGAGATTTGTATATATATATAAGGCTCCTCTGACTTGCCACTTGAGCACACTTCACTTCCAATCCCAAACATTTGTCTCAGAACTTTCAGAATTAATATAAAAATGGTTTACATCAATAAGTTGGTTTGCTTGACTCTAGCATGCATGGCAATAGCATTGACAACTACTGTGAAAGCCACTGTAGACTGTAACAAAATGCTTTCCACTCTGGAACCATGTGTCACTTTCGTACAAGGTGCTGGCTCAAAACCGCCTCCAGCTTGTTGCAATGGAGTTAAAACCATCTTAAGTAATGCTAAAACGACTCCTGATCGTCAAAAGACATGCCAATGTTTGAAAGACACCGCCAAGGAATTCCCTGGTATGTTTAAACCTGAAAGAGTAGCTTCTCTTCCTACAGACTGTCGTCTTAAAGTCCCTTTCAGATTCTCTACTTCCACTAACTGCAAGAGGTATGCGTCTTCATCTCCTTAGCATAACCTTTCAGTTTCGGTTTTAATGTCAAACCATTATAATGAAACATTGATCTTTCTTCTCTTGAAATTCGTTTCTTTTCTCTCGTTTCAGCATTAAATGAGGTGGACTATGGATACGGCTTCCATCCCCATTTTACGTAGCAGCATCGTGGAACTATAAGACATCATATGGAGTGTGAGTCCTTGTTATCAAATGTATTAGATTTTTCACCGTTCTTGTGGGTATCTAAATAAAGTCATCAGAATGATTGTGCCCGGAGACTTATAGTGTTAATGCTTAGTCATATGAAGAACCTTGTTTCAGTTCTTGTGAGTTCTGTAATTTATTGTGTAGTGTATATCTGCTTTCAGTCCTCTTACATCCATCACTACTGTCATTAAACAGTTCAACACAAGCTTGATTTGGTTTTGTAAGGCTTTCTTGATGCTTTTGAACACCAGTAATATAAATATATCCTTACATTTGATATTTAGCAGCCGTTTGGACCACCACCACCGCATGAAAACACTGACAGAGATTAAATTTCTTGAGCTCTTTCTTAGCTTATACTTATGATTATGATATTCGTTTGTTCTAGATATTAACTAATGGCTTGTGGTTTTTTAGTTTAAACAATTTTATTCAACAAACAACAAAGCAGAAGATGATAATAATAATACACAGCTACATTTGAAAGGAGACAAATCCTCAAAATGTATAAATATATTTGTGAGTTAAAGTAATTATCCTTATCATGTATATAGGTTTATTCTTCGTATCTATTTTGACTATAATCAAATTTTTATATTAAGAAATTATTAGAATAGGAAGATATTATTTTTTGCTATTATCATATCCTATAAAACCCAACCTTTATAGGATATATAAATATTGACATTTAAACTTACAAGATAAAGTCTGGTTTATCAATAAAAAGAAAATTATATCTATAAAGAAAATTATTTTAGGTTAATATGGATAACAAGGAAAACTCCGTGATTTATCTATAATATTAAAAGTAGTTTGAGATCTTTCTCGAATTCTAGCACACTTTTGGTGAAATATAGTTTTAGTATCGCTATCTATGGAAATAAAATTCAATGACTTAATTTATGTAAATATGAATGTCTTAATGGGAAATACGTTAATAGATTCAATTTTGGCGAACGAGAGATAATAGAATTTCGTATAAAAACATATGGAAGAATGTCAAATAGGGAAGGTAAAAATTTGTAAGTTTTATGCAGTTTGTAAAAAGTTTATATGGTAACCTTCAAGTTGTTGGGGAGCCACATATTGATGATATTTATTGAAGCTGAAAACAAAGGCTATTCGATGAAGAAATATTTTTATTTCAACATAACCGTAGTATGTACATGGCTTGAGCCTTTATACTAAAATGAAAAACAAAGCTATTAGTTGCTGTTATGACATTGTCCTGTAGGGAAGGACAGGAGAAGGTGCCATTTGCAGAACGGCTGTGGAGTGGCAAGGCAGGTCTGTACAAAGTTGAAGTGAGCAGAAGATGCGGGTGTGCTGGAGGAGCAGAAGAGAGGGACAACACACGTGATGCTGTTGGATATTTGGGCTTTGGTGGGTATGGGTCAGTCATGGGTGATCCATGACCCGTGGGTAATGGATCTTAGGGTTAACATAACCCTTGTACTGTCGAATCTCCTAGGTTAGATTTCGTTGTTCATTTTACAGAAGCAAACATATAGAAAGGTTGTTTTAGAGCCAACATTAAGCAATATTAGTTCAAAAGTGGTTCTGAAACAATTTGGAGCAGACTATAAGAAGACATGAAATTTTAGTTTAGGAGATAGAATAATGTCACGAAGAAAGCCACGAGTGCAGTATAACTATGAATGGAATAGGACCATTAGACGCCCTAGGAGATATGGTTGGAGAGATTCTATAACATATACTCTTACCACCATTTATGGGAATAAAAATATCTTTGAGTGGACTAAAGAAAGTCACGAAAAAAATATACTGATGGGAGCTATTATGAAATATATAAGATCTTTTTAAATTATTGAGAAATTAATAGCATTTAGTTATATCTTGTTGAAAAAAGATTCATATTTTAGAGAATTCAAGTTGATATGGTGTATTAGTGACTCTAGACTTTTGTAACAATAAAGTTTCACAGTAATTAGACTTCTTATAGTTAAACCTAATATGTAAATAACTTGATATGGGTTCTGTAAGTTAAGACTTTAAAGACCTTAGTGAAAACATTTGCAGAGAGCTTTTGAAAAATTGTGTAAAGTTATTATCATTTATTCTCTTTGTGTCTTCTTTCTATAATAAAAAAAATATATATTTCCTTACTGGTGAGTACAAGTGACATAAATTGGTTAATCTACGTAAATTTTTATACTTTGTTTCTTTATTTTCTCCAACCTAATTTTTGTATACATTTTTTGTTGCAATTCATGCAAGATTATTATGAACTATATTTTTTTGCCTATTTTTTCTCCGTTGTTGTTACTACATGTTAGGCATGACTGTTATCGTAATCTTCAGAGATTGTTCTCTTTCACAACATTGTGATATCAGATTTAGGTTCGTCTCTAGCCGGTGATTGAAAGAGTGAAACATGAGAGATTCATAAATGGCAGCCTCCATGTAGATGACATGATCTACATGAGTTCATCCTCTTCACTTACTGATCAATTTCTAATAAGCATGGAGAAAGTGTTTGAAATATCAGATTTAGGATTGTTGTACTATTTTTTTGGTATAGAAGTGAAGCAAGTTAAAGGACGTAATTTTTATTTCTCAAAAGAAGTATGTATCTAATTTGCTTAAAAGGCTCCACAGGTGAATTGCAAGGTGACAAACACACCTATGAACGTGAACAAAAAACTGCAGCTAGAAGATTGCACTGAACTAGTGGGGGTCCTATTTATTTAACTCATACAAGGCTTGACATCTCTCATTTAGTGGGCGTGGTTTCCAACTTTTGCACTCTTCTACAAAGCATCATTATGGGGCTACAAAATGGATTTTGTGTTATGTTGCATCAACTTTTGATTTGGGTATATGATATAAACATACAACCTATTCTGAGTTGGTTAGGTACACAGTTGGTTACTAGGTAAGATGTACGGAGGATAGGAGAAGCACATCAGGCCACATCCTGATCAAGAATGATGTTATAGGGTTCAAAAAACGAGGCTACCATCACATTATCTTCTTCATAAGCTAAGTACATGGCAATGATGTTATCCTTATGTTTCCTTTATATGGGTCGTGTCTGTTTCTTTGAAGAGTCATGCCCTTTTACTTGAACCATCATGCCCTTTCGGTTGTTTTGATAGAAGACAACAAGGCATATATAAGGATTGAGTCCCTAGGCTTAACAGATAATTTTTGCATACACCATCATTTGCGTTTTGTTAAAACTTAGAAGAACCCTCTCACATTTTTTCAAGATCTCTCAACATCAATAATAGGAGGTACGTAATAATATTCCGTATTTATTTTCTATAATAGACATGTATACAGATCATTATCATGTCTAACAGTTAGTATCAGAGCAAATTTTTTTCTACCTTGATGTAATTAATTTTTTGTAATGATATGCATAATTGGGTGTTTTTCCTATTGCATATATTGATGTAAGAGGAGTCACCGTTCTATGCAAAATGTGATTCCGCTTGAAATGGTTTTTGAATAATTAGAAATAGAGTTTAAGAAGCCAAGATATGGTTAGTTTTGTTATATGGGTTGAATGTGGGTCAAGTCGACCCGTCAAGAGGTTGAAGATGAAAATTTTCACGTTATTCATTCTGTCTTCTGCACGACTTCTGCATAAAGAATGTATGGGCCACTGTTTGCACAGTTTTCGAATAACATAACTTTTGTTATTTCACCGACCCACGGTTATAAGCATTAACTGGCGTTTGCTTTCATTGCTTCATGCCTTTACCTGGACATTTATGATAATTGAGTAATCTTGCGTGGGCTTTTGCTGGACAGTATAAAGTAAATGCTTGCAGAAACTTTTACCGTGGGCCATTGTTTGAAAAGTTTTCCATACATGTTTCAGAAAATCAAAGCAAACTTGATTTTCGTGGTCATTAATGGAAGGTTACCTTTTAAAGGAGTAAACCTACTTCTTTGTAACTGTAAAAACTTTTCAAGGGGCCCACGTCCATCATTTACTTTTATTGTTGTGTCTAGACATACATGAGAACTTGACCAAAACACTGGTTTTCGTGAATCAAGGGCTTTCTCATGAGAACTGGACAATGAAAGCTTTTATGTATACCGTAATTATATTCTGATTCATATTTATTTTGTATTTATATATAGAATCCATATGTTAGCCTAATTTTATTAAATTGCATGATTTAAATTATGTTTGATTTTAAATTCTTGTATATATATTTATATTTATGCAAATGTATGATGTTGATTTATTATTAATCAATTGTAAAGGATTATGTAAAACCTTTATTATTCATAATTTTGCATAAAATGTGGTGTCATGTGATTAATATAATTTTAATTAATTGAAGATTAGCCACA
>JANZLD010000235.1:4340900-4351051 GCA_026413575.1 Erythroxylum carthagenense | reverse complement strand
TACATACTAATAAATAATTTATAGTACTTTAGATGATATTAACCATAATAATTATAAGAATTATTAAAATATTTAATAGAAAATATAAAGATAGCGTATTAAACATATCTAACCTGTTAAATTTTTTTCCTTTTAATTAAGTGGTTAGTCTTTTAAATCTCATATAAATCAAATTAAAAGGTTTTTTTAACTGTGTTAATTAAATGTCAAGTGATTATTAGCCGCATGAACAAAAACATTAATTTGATACGATATATACAAAATTTGATGTATTAGGCATTAAATTAAAAATTTTAAAAGTTTGTTACTATATTAAAATTTTCCTAAATATTAAGACATTTTTAAATATGTTATCTCTTTTCAATATATGAACTCGTAGGATTGATATTTATCAGCTATTTGAACCACCTTTCTTTAGTCATTAAAAATAGGGCCCTCCCCCACATGCACCACATGTAGTATTAATCAATAACAAGAGACTGAAGTAGTCTTACTATGATGGTCTTCTTTCTTTACTTCACATCACGTTCCTCCATTATTCAAGATAGTTCCGCTGGGGGCTATGCATTTCCATTTCCAAAGTTTTCAATGGCCGTTCCTCTATCTAATTCGCTTCTTCCTTTCTTTCATTGTGCTAATCAGGTTTATTTATTTGTAGGTGCGTTATGATTTTATTTTTTGGTAAATCAGTAACTTTTATACAAATAAAAAAATTATGTACGGCAATCTCTTATCAATTAAAAGACAAAAAGGTAGTGCAAAATAATAATAACCTAGATCAAGATAAAACGACACTACCACCAACACTCCTCCCCTATTTCCTACCATGACACCTAAAAAATGTGGCCCTTCTCTCCATTTGCATACAACCGTTCACAAGTATTCTAGTAAACGCAACATTTCAATAAACATATGTACATCTAAGAACCAAACCACAATCAATTTTAGTAAAGAGAGTCATAGTTCAATATACAATCGTCGAGTTTGCCTCTATAGTGTTTGCCATTCCAGAAGGAGCTTTCGTAGGAATGATTCTCTGAGTATTATGCTTCTGATGCATGTTAGAAATATAAATGGACTAATATAATCACAACATTAATTCCATATGCCTAATCACAATCGACCTAATGTATATTTAATAACCATAATGGGATGGTTAATTTACTAATTGCATTTGAGGCACATGGTAGTACCCTAATAACTATATGTTGACCCATTAAACTATAGTTCACATCGTCCATTAAAATAACACAATTAGCCTATTCTACCCCTTATGGTAGAACATGTCATAATATATGGCATAAGGTGAGATTGTTGCACATATATAGTGTGTGTTAGTGTGTAAAAGATAAGGTTGAGTCTTCTACCATTACACTCTCTTGTACAAGGTTTTGGTTTTTCTTTGATAGGTTTTGGTTAAAGAATGAAGAGGATTCAGAGAAAGGTCATTTGATTTTAGGGTTCGATTTTTTTTTGGTTGCTCAAAACGTTTTTGGTTCAAATCGTTTTTCATCTGAACAACTTTGAACTGATGAGTTGTTGGTTCAGAAAAGATTATTGGTTGTTGTTGTTGCATTTCATCTCTGTTTTGGACAAAGAACCACAGTTTTTTGGATGAGTTTTTTGAAAAACTTTGTGTTTTCTTCTATAGTCGAAATGGGTTGGATGTTTTCACATTTTGGAGCACTTTTGGCTAAAATGGATATGAAAAATCCATAGAGTGTGAAAAATGGAAGAAAACGCCTCAAAAATCGTCGAAAATGGAGGTCGGGAGAGGGAGTTCCAACGGGTCCGTGGGTCGACCAGTCGACCCGATTGGTTGACAAAGACGATGCATACAACATTGTCTTGGGTCGCGTAGGTCGCCTGCACGCCGAACCCGCGCGCGCTGACCCGAATCTTTTAATTTTTATTTATTTATTTAAAAAATATTCTGCACGTGCATGGGGGCACGTGCAGACTCATTTCTGGTCCCTTTTTTCCTTTTTTCTCCAAATTTTTTTCTAATTTTTCCCATATGTTTATGCATAAGATTAATTAGTAATTTTATTTGATAATTGTAATTGTTTTAATCTTATTATGGCATAAACATGTTTTTGTTAGCAATAGTTAATGCTTATTTTTACCTATCATAGAATTAAGCATGTGAAACTATTTATGATTAGGAATTTTTAAATATTAACATATATTTAAAATTTGCATTTTTCCTCTAAAATAACGTTAAGATCCATAGAAGTCATTAATTATCCTGTCGATAATTACTGCTTAGTAGGATGTTTAATATGGTGAAGAAATTTTATTAAAATATTATGGACAGCACAATTTTTCTATCCTTTCGATAGTATATTGATGATTTGGTTGTGGTATTTTAATAAATTGTTCTTACCTATGAATAAGTTCTATATTTATTTAAGGGACTCTAGCATGAATGATATAATTAATTTTAAGAAAAAGAGCATGAATTGCATGATTATATTTTAATATGCATATCATAGTTATTGCTCTTGGTTCTCATTCAGCTTTGAGCAATCCTAGAGACTCTGCTATCCTAACGTTAAATGGAACGAACTACAAGGAGTGGATTGAATCTTTCAGGATGAATTTGATCATCATGCGAATGGACTTGGCCTTGAGAATTGATCCACCATAAAAACCTGCTGATGATGCTACTGAGAAGGAAAGGAAATCTTATGAGGAGTGGGAGTACTCTAATCGATGTTGTTTGATGATTATGAGATATTATATGGATGAATCCATTCGTGATAGTATTCCCGAGGCTGACAATACAAAGAATTTTCTTACTGTTATTAAGAAGAAGTATATGAAGTTCTCAAAGAATGAGAAGAATGAATACTAAAACATACTTCATCACACCATTTATGATGGTGCAAGTGATATTAGGGCCCACATCGATAAGCTTATGGGCTGCTACGGTAAGCTTAAGGCTATGGATATGGACCTTGGTGAGGACTACATGGTATGATTTGTGATGGGGACTCTTCCCTCTAAATTTGGTTCAATTAGATCGAGTTATAATACTTAGAAAGAGCAATGGACTATTTAGGAGATGACTGCTATTCTTGCCAAGGAAGAGGATGATATGAAAAAAGGGAAGAGCAAGAAACATCTCTATGATGACGAACCATAGCAATTATTAAAAGAGAAAGTTCACTCCTAATAGCTCAGGTGATTAGAAGCTTGTCAAGAAGAAAGTTGTCAGTGCGAAAGGAAGTAGACAGGCGGGTCTTCTGTTAGTTAGAAGAACAAGTTTTTTAAAGGGAAGTGTAACTTTTGTCAGAGTTTTAGGCACAAGAAAGCTGATTGTCGAAAACTCAAAACTCATTTAGAGAAGAAAGGTAACTGTCTTGTGATGATTTGTTTAGAGTCAAATGTTATTGACATACCCTTAAATACTCGGTGGTTAGATATCAGAGCAACAATTCATGTTACGAATTCCTTGCAGAAATTGACAAGTCGAAGAAGACCGACTAAATCTGAGAAGCATGTATACATGGGAAACAATGCCAAAGTCAAAGTTGAATTTTTTGGGACAGTTGAACTACAATTAAATATAGGGCATCTTTTGATGTTACATGATGTCGCTTATTTACCCTCTATTAGGATGAATTTGATTTTATATCTATTTTGGATAGACTAGGTTATAGTCTTCTTTTTGGAATTGAAAAATTGACTTCGTATCGTGACTCTCTTTTGGTAGGAAATGGAATTTTATGTGAAAGTTTATACAAACTTGAGTTGAATGATTGTGTTACTATTGCTTCTTCCTCTTCTCTTAATACTGTTGTTGGTTCCAAAAGTATGAGGCTGGATTTGAGATCTTCTATGTTATGGCACAAACATTTAAGTCATATTTCTAGAGACAGAATGGAGAGGTTAGTACAGGATGGTGTACTACATGATCTTGATTTTTCAGATTTCACTGCCTGTGTTGACTGTATTAAGGGGAAGTTGACTGCTAAGGTTAGAAAAAGTAAAACAAATAGGAGTTCAGAATTGTTAGAGTTGATTCATACTGATATATATGGACCATTTATTCCACCTGCTATGGGGTTATAAATACTTCGTGAAAAATATGAATCTTTGGAAGCATTTAAGATTTTCAAGACGAATGTTGAGCTTCAAAAGGGGAAGAAAATCAAGGTAGTTAATTCTAACAGAGGTGGAGAGTATTATAGGCGTTATGATGAGAGTGGAAAAAATCCAGGGCCTTTTGCTAGATACTTGCAAGAATGTGGTATTGAAGCAAAGTATACAATGCCAAGGACACCTCAACATAATGGAATCGCTGAAAGAAGAAATCACACACTTCTTGATATGTTATGGTGTATGTTGATTCATTCTAGTTTGTCAGAATTTTTGTGAGCAAGGCATTGCAGACAGTAGCTTATATCTTGAATCAAGTACCTATGAAATCAGTTTAAAGACTGCATATGAGTTATAGTCAAGTAAGAAACCAAGCTTGTGCCATTTTCATGTTTGGGGATGCAAAGCAGAAGTGAGGCCTAAGAAACTTGATCTGAAAACTATAAATGGTTACTTTATAGGCTACACCATCGGATCAAAGGGTTCTAGATTTTATTGCCCATCTCACACAACCAGAATTATAGAATCAGATAGAGCTGTCTATTTTGAAGATGAATTTGATTCAAGTCAAGGGTCAAGAGAAATTTTATTTAGGGAAGAACACATTATAGTCCTTGTACCTGTTACTTCAACTCCTACTGATGACCCTGTGATTGAACAAATTCCAGAAGAATCTCATGATGAACCTCATAATCAAGCACATGATGAAGTCATTGATACTGGGGATGATGAAGTTGTTGTCAAGAGATCATAAAGAACACGTAGACCTGTCATTCCTAATGACTATATTGTCTATTTGCAGGAATATGAGTTTGATGTGGGAGATAATACTAAACCAGACAGTTTTCAAGAAGCCTTGAACAATCCTCAATCTACATTATGGATGAATGCAATAAAAGATGAGTTGAATTCTATGTCATAAAATGGAGTTTGGGAGTTGGTTGAACTACCTAAAGGTTGTAAACCTATTGGGTGCAAGTGCAAACAGGTTTACAAAATCAAACATGACTTGAGTGGACAAGTAGAAAGGTATAAAGCCAGACTTGTAGCTAAAGGCTATAGCCAGAGAGAAGGGATTGATTTCAAAGAAACTTTCTCACCAGTTTCTACAAAAGATTCATTACGAATCATTATGGCTATAGTTGCTCATTTTGACTTAGAACTTAATCAAATGGATGTGAGGACCGCCTTCTTGATGAAGATCTGTATGAAGATGTCTAAATGACCCAACCAGTTGGTTTCGAGATAATTGGTAAAGAGCACATGGTTTGCAAGCTTAGGAAGTCTATTTATGGGTTAAAACAAGCATTGAGGTAGTGGTATCTCAAGTTTGATATGATTGTCACTGCAAATGACTTTAAGAAGAATGTAGTTGATCAATGTATATATATGAAGTTCAGTGGGAGCAGTTTCATTTTTCTAGTACTGTATGTTGATGGCATCCTACTTGCTTCTAATGACACTGATCTATTATTTGAGACAAAACAACTGTTGTTTAGTCATTTTGATATGAAGGATCTTGGTGAAGCCTCTTATGTACTTGGAATTCAGATTCTTCGAGATAGAGTTAATGAGATTCTTCGATTGTCTCAAAAGACTTACATTGATTGGATCTTGAAAAGATTCAACATGCATTCTTGTTCTCCTAGAAAGGCACCAATAGTGAAAGGTGACAAACTCTCAAAGGCACAATGTCTACAAAATGATAAAGAGAGAGATGAAATGAAAGTCGTTCCTTATGCGTCACTTGTAGGCAGTCTGATGTATGCTCAAGTATGCACACACCTTGATATTGCTTTTGTTGTAGGCGTGTTGGGAAGACACTTGAGTGACCTTGGTCTTAGCCATTGGAAAGCGGCTAAGAAAGTCATAAGATATCTTCAGGGTACTAAAGATTATATGTTGACTTATCGGTGAATTGACACTCTTGATATAGTTAGGTTCAGTGATGCTGATTATGCAAGATGTGTGCATGATAAAAAGTACACTTAAAGCTACATCTTTATGATGGCTGGAGGAGCTGTATTGTGGAAAAGTTTCAAACAGACACTCACAGCATCCTCTACCATAGAGGTAGAGTATATGATGTGCTATGAGGCAGCTTGTCAATCAATATCGTTGCAAAATTTTATTTCAACATTGGGTATTGTAGACTCTATTTCGATTCTGCTGAAATTATATTGTGATAATCCCGCAGCTGTAGCTTTCTTTAAAAACACTAGGAGCACTTCTTGCTCAAAGCATATTGATATAAAGTACTATTTTGTTAAAGAGAGTCACTGAATCCTTCATTACTGTTGAGTATACGCCTACAACTAGCATGTTAGCAGATCCACTCACAAAAGGCTTACCTATATGTGTGTTTGCAGAACACGTCTCCCACATGGGATTGTTAGGAGCCTAGGTGGATAAGATTAGTGGGAGTTTGCTATTTTGTAATGAACATGTTGGCACTTTGTGTGGATTGCTTATGACTTTTATATATGAGACATGCATAATGATGTTTTGCAGTCATTTTTGTTAATGTTGACATATATATGTTGATGCATATATGTAGTTTAATGAAATGATAGGTACAAAAGGAGATAAATGCAAAGTCTTAATTATTGTACTGCACGCATGTTGTTTTAATGGTTATTGTGGTATTTGAACATCTCCAGGGCCAAATCATATGTAGTATATATATCTTGTCGATATGATATTGCATATGATTTATTTGATTGCTTTTTGTGATGGAGATTGATATGGTGGTCTGATTATATTGTCCAAGTAGGAGAATGTTAGAAATATATGTGCACTAATATAATTACAACATTAATTCCATATGCCTAACCACAATCGAATTGCCTAATGTACATTTAATAACCATAATGAGATGGTTAATTTACTAATTGCATTTGAGGCATATGGTAGTATCCTAATAATTATATGTTGACCCATTAAACTATAGTTCACATCATCCATTAAAATGATATAATTAGCCTATTATACCCCTTAGGGTAGAATATGTCATAATATATGACATAAGGTGAGATTGTTGCACATATATAATGTGTGTAGGTGTGTAAAAGATAAGGTTGGGTCTTCTACCATCACACTCTCTTGCACAAGGTTTTAGTTTTTCTTTGATAGGTTTTGGTTGAAGAATGGAGAAGGTTCAAGACTACATGCCAAGTGTTAGAGGTATGATTTCATTGTCTTGTTATGCTCTAAACAGAATGTGATCTTGGTTGTTGAATGTAGTTAATCACTGCATTTATTATAGCAATGCAAGCATAGCAACTCCACCTGAACCATTGCCTATCAAAGCTCCATGCTTTTTGAAATGCATTAGAATAGCCTGTTGTTTCCATCCTATCATGTGTCCATCTGAGAAGTATATGTGTTGTAAAATGTGTTGATACCATATCTGAAAAATAATCTGCAAAATAGTGTTAGTGTATAATTTTTCTCTAATTACCTTCCCAATGTGTTTGGACTAAGATGTCCCAGAACTTTGAAGATTACTCTGGAGTGTAAGCTCTCTACATCCATGATTACATCCTTGAAGGTTCTTGAGTTCCTTTATGAAACGTGGCATTTTTTATTGATAGAATAAAAATTTAAAAGCAAGATCACTGACGTTTAGAGTCGATAAACAATTTATTGAAAGGAATGAAAAATTCCCTCGTCTCTAACAAACATATAAACAACCATCCAAAAACGAAATTTACAAGAATTTGCCAAACTTCCGCTCTTTAATGGATATTTGATTACACGCTAACTAAAAGAAACGAAGTCCTAGCTCCTATCTTTGTATCCAATAGAGTAAGACCATCAAATATTGGTTTAATGACTGAAATATTGAGGAGATGAACAATGGAAGGGAGAGAATAAGATTAACATAAGATGTTTGGAAGTCAGAATTAGGTTTTCTAATGACAGATGTTGGAGAGGTAAGCAATAAAAGGGATTGAAGAAAGGTGAAATTAGAAGCATAGGAAATTTTTTATTGGAAAAAGGCATGTATATTAGTGATCATTTCCATTGTAGTATTTATTAATGATTAAAAATCTAACTGGTACGGTCGGTTCAATCGTAAAAATCTCGATCCGACTAACTTTTTAGTTCAATTTACTTTAATAACTCTTGTTGCTAAAAACCAATTAGCTTAATAACTAATTCGTCAATTTTTATAAATCAATAAGTTATTTTAAAATAAAAATTAATTAATTAATTTTTATTTAACAATCTATTTTTCAATCAAACTTTAAAAACAAAGACAATCTCTTTCAATCATATTTTAAATTCTTTAATTTTATTCAATCTTTAGTCGATTTTATGACGGTCTAATACTAGTTAAATCTTTTAAACATTAAACCTTTAATCTTACCGATTTAATTTCTATCCGGTTTTTAAAACATAGGTATTTATCATCCACTCAACACATATACCAATGTTTCAATGTTCTTGCACGTATTCTCTAAGCATGAAAAAAGTTATTGGCTAATATATGTTCGTAGTGAGTGATAAAGCAAGCAGACGCAAGAGATAAAAGACAGAGGCATGTTAAAGTAGCCTATTGGATGTTAAGAGTCTGTTAAATGATAAATCTTGTTAAAATAATTTAAAACAGAATGCATTTGTTAAAACTGAAAGAAACCTATTGCAAGCTAAAAGCAGAAGGAGCCTATTACAAAAGTGAAGAAACCTCTTGCTAAAATGAACACATACATACAACATAATGCGAAAATTTAAAAATTAAAGAGAAAGAGGAATGACTCAGTCAATTTATACCGGTTCGGCTTATAACCCTAGCCTACATCTAGTCCCTAAGTATCCAACTTGAATATTTCATTAAAATCCCAAGTAGTAATTTGACGAGTCTCTTCAAGTTTACAAGTAAATTTTTTCAAGGTTCTCCAACCTTACAAATTACTAGTATTTAGCTAGCCTCTATAAAATCTTAACAAATAAAAAGATAATTTGCTCGATATGAGCTTCAATGATCTTCTCAAAAAGAGTTTTCATTTTCTAAAACACAAAAAGATTTGACAATAATATAACTTTCAAGAGAATTGATGCTATAGATGTATTTCAAAGGTCTGGAGTATATCCCTCATTCATAAATATAGTGGCTCTTTAAATTGACATCTTCTTTAATTAGTCGTTGTTTCTCTTATATCTTCAATTAACTTGAATCTTTAATACCATATTTGATAAAATCTTTCAGTATCCAGATGTTAAAACAAATCATCATATCACGGAACGGATTGTAATTTGTAAGATCCTTCTAGATATTGTAGAATCATTTCTAATAAATCAAGGTAAATTCATAAGAAAAGTTTAAGCAATAAAGGAAGCATTTATCATATTATTTTATTTTCTTTTGAAAAATATATTATTACTTATATAAGAAAATAAATTCAATTATTACTTATAACAATTATCAAAATTATTAATAATAAAACTTGAGCTACCAATGAGATGGCGGATATCACACGTACATTGAAGGTCGAGAAGATACCATCTAGGTTACTGCTTGATGATTAGTGATTATCCATTTCTAACTCAGCATGCCGTCTTAAGATTCTCTTCATGCTTATTAAGTATGTACAAGCTTTTGGAGGTTGCAATGTTGCTTTCATGGAAGACTTCAAGGGGTGTGAGGTGTGAACACAAAAATGGATCATTGAAGATGGATTTGAACAATTCATGGGTCATGTCTGTATAAGAAAATGCCAAATTATTACTCCAGCTCGTTCTTTTCTGCTGTGTAAAATTCAATTCAAAGCTTTAAAAACATGAAATTAAGCAAAATGGACAATCCAAGAGCTTTTTATTGAATTGCCATGTACGTCTGGCATTGTCATTGTCTTGACATAGACACGGCTTCTATATAAGATGACTCTGATTTACTTCTTGAACACACTCCACTTCCAATCAACAGCTCAGAACTTCCAGGACACAAAAATGGTTTCTGCCAAGAAGTGGTTTGCTTCACTCTAGCATCCATGGCAATAGCCTTCACAGTGACTGTGAAAGCCACAGTAGATTGTAACAAAGTA
>JANZLD010000235.1:4307544-4332772 GCA_026413575.1 Erythroxylum carthagenense | reverse complement strand
ATATTAATTTATAAATTATTTATTTTATTAAAATAACATAATTTTATTAATAATTTGTTAATAAATATTATATAAGAAATTAAATAAATTTATTTAATTAAAAATAATTTATCTTTAAGTTTTATTTAAAATGTAATTATTATTAGTGAAAAAATGTAACCATATTAATATTAAAAATCAAACAGATTTTTGTTTTTATTTAAAAAAATAGAAATAAAAAAGTAAAAACGAAAACTGAAAACTACAATTAAAAAAAAAAATAGAATCAACCGGCACTTGTATACAAAATTGCCAACATTCAAGAATATAGAACTCTCATATATTGCTCAATTCGTCCTTGTATCTTCTTAATTTGTAGCGTTGGTTTCATTGTTTCTGAAAAAGTTTCCTGAAGTTTGAAAGGCTAGTGATTTTAATAACATATATAAAGCATGCATGTGTGCATGTTTTACAGATTGTTACCAAGTATATGACAGAAGAACCAACGGAAGAAAATTCTGAGAATTCAGAATCCTAAAGCGATTAGAACAAGAAAGGAAAAGAGAAGAGAGACTAATTATAGCATCAAAACCACTCCAGTACTGGTTCCAACAACAACGTTTCTGAGCAGTGATATTCTTCATTTTGTTCTCAATCTCCAAGTACTTTACTCTTCCAACTCCAACTATCTCAAGCTCATGTAAACAATACAGCTGAACTTTGAATATAGAAAAACAAATCAATCAAATGCACTGAACATAGTTGCTAGTAGAATAATAAGCGAGTTAGAATATGGCAATCTGCTGAAAAACGCCAATTTCAACTATATACTAAAGAATGAAGCACAGAAAGTGCCAACTTGAGACAAGCCATGTCCTGACTGGGAACTGGCCGACTACAAAGAGAGGTGAGGTGAATATAGGATAAGAGTTGGTGTTTATAAGGAAGACAATGCGAGCACAAAAGGACATCATAAAGAGGGAATACAGACAAACAAGAAGAGGGTTTTATCTATTCTCTACAATAAAGGTAATTTATATATCATTCCTCAGTGCATGTGGATGGTACTGTTTAATGTGCTCTATTTCCTTCACTTACATCTTTGAAGGATGGCTGAATGCAACCTAGGAGTAAAACTCAATCTTAGCCATGGTGTTGCTCCTGTTATGGAACTAAATATCATTACTATATATTACCTAGGGAGAAATAGCAGACCATATAGAGCAGAATTGCTTTTATCAGTAAGAGTTCCACTTTCTTGAACTTGACCATGCAGATGGGCATCTGTTAAACTGACATCTGAACTAAAATCCAGATATAGAAGGCTAGTGGTCCAAACTTGGTGAATGGTGTTACTAAGACACTTAAATCTGAAGATCATTAAATCACAAGATTGCATATGCCTTGGCTTTTGGAGTGATACTAATAGTTTATGCTTCTTCTCTAGGTTGTAGAGAGTTCCTTTAACCTGAATGCATGTTAGAGCAATCCACAATGCCATCAAACTAGGGCAACCTTCGTGAGCCTATCAAGGCGAAATAGTATCAAAACTGTGGTCTGCATAAAACATTTTTGCATGTACAACATCTATTTCGGACACACTTCTCTCCCAAAATTCTATCAAGACATGATATCAAAACATTAAAAGAATGTAACAGAAGCATCCCAACCGCTAACAGTTCTATTTTCACTACCAATAGCCGGAAAGTTGATACGGAAGTTAATACCATAAGAAAATGAGGTTTAGCCCTCTGCAATCTAATTGTAAGATCGATGGTTGAAATTTTGGAACTTCATATGCATCTGCTTTTCCTTGGAGATGACATTGAGCATTGAAGTTTGGTCTAGACCCCACGTTTATCGGTAACTACGTCTTGGGCTAGGTTTTGTTAGCGCCTCAAGAAACTTGAACATCCATCTATCTAACATTCCTGCAAGAGAACCACAATTGTATCCATACATGTCATAAGAGAAGGAATTTATATAAATATTGTGCACAAGTAGGTGATCCATCATGTATTAGTTTGGCCATAAATATTGTGACTAATTTATTAATTTGGTTCGATCTCATTCATCATGAGAATTCAAGCTCATGTAGATCCCCATAAAAAAAGCATTCTAAGTACTTAAATCAGCAAAGATATAATTAAAGTTCAAGCAATTCCACCTCCTCAAAGAACCTAAGAGAGTCCATTTCTATCCCAGTGTATAAGCACCACCCTACCAATTTGTTGGAATCTACCTACTTTTTTGAAGTTTAACAAAGCACACCATTTAAATTGAAAGCTTACCAGTTAGGGCAAATGTGCCACCTAAAACAGCACAAAGACGAGTAATGAAGTGGAGAAAACTGCGCCTTTGTTCTTTGATTGTTACAGTGATAGGGGATAAATCATACAAGAAGTAAACAGCTGCATAAATGGACAATTGTTCAAAGTTTTAGTATTTAAATCAAGTTCAATTGGGGAATATGATGGAAATTCTAAATAAATCCAACCTGGCCAAGACCTATCAAATTCAGTCATAGGGGTGAAATATTCAGTGACAGAGAACTGATTTGTCGGCAACACTTCTTTTGAGATATATCTGTATTCAGTAGGAACAATCTGCCAACACAAAGCAAAAGCAAAATGCAGTCACATATACAGGTTATATCAATAAAGGGAAACCTAGAATCAAAATCAATAATCTTCCAGGTCCTTCAAAGAAAAGCTAGTCACAGAATCTTTCCAGGGAAATTATAACATAAGAAACTTCACGAAACCTTCTTTGGAACTAGGCTGACCCTACAGTCAACAACTGAAATCTTCATCCCAAAATACTGTAAAATGCAATGGACTTAAAAAGAGTATCGAACTTGTCAATACATAAGAGTTTGGCTAAGGTTACAGCATCTCGCAAGGAGCTCGAAGGGCACATTGAGAAAAGGGAGGAAAAATCAACTTTATACTAAAAGGACATAATAAACACTAAAAAGAATGGTTTCAATTGTCAGAACAGAGATGGCGATTTAGATGCATCAAAGAGAATCAACTGTTCACTTTTGATAGTGGTTTAAATCCTGCTTCATGCCTCCCATCCCAAATGCATGAGATATTTCTACTTGGTATTACTATTGCATGACAAAAACTGAAAGGTATGCTATGCCAAAAAGAGGAGACGCAATGTCGTCAAGCTTTCAAGGAGTGGCCATAGTTCTATTGTCCCTCTGGGGTTCAGAGTTGAAGTGTTAATCACTTGAATTAACCTTAGAAAATATATCCTTAACACGCCAGCTGTCAATTCCAACTCAGCATCATGCCCAAGTCAAGAGGGCAGGAACCATAATTATGGAACAGATTTACAGTTTTCCTAGCACCCCACCTTAATGTAATATTTGAAAATTCCACTTCCGTCGTGCAGAATTCGCACTGTCCCATCTAGAGGGTTGTGAATTCCTGGATATTTTGGGCCAAATGATAAATCATGAATGATGTGGCTTACATTCACATGAATAGAACCTTCAAAGATCTGAAAGTATAAATTGAAGGAATTAGCTTCACAGAAAAAATTACAATGTTAATGCGCAATTATTAATAACATAAACAAAATAAAAATTATCATTTAGCCATGTGGCTGAATGGAGGAGGTTAAAAGCTCCTTCTCTATCAGGATTTCAATCCTGGTGGCACCTTTATGCTTTCCAATGCACCAACAGAAAGAAATTATCAAACATCTTTTAGATTAAAATAGGAACACTAGAAATATTTTTAAGAAACTAAGTGATCCTCCAACAATAATAGTTCTGACCATTTGAGCAACAAAAATATTTAGGCCATGAACTGAGATATGAAAGTTTCCAGCAACCCTTTGGACATCAAGAACACCATAAACCTGCAGAAGAAATTGAGCCAATACATAAACGAGCAGTGATGACAAATTAGCTTCTGACCATAACAGAAGTACTAAAGGGTAGATACCCGACATCCTTCTCCGTGTGCCAATGCCTGCTTCACATTCTTGATCAATTTTTCAGCCTCTTGATCAAAGCCATGAGTATGATGGTTTGATTCAGCATCCCCATGATGATCATCGTGATGATCTGATCAGAGTCATTAATGAGGCACCAATTATCTCGACAAGGTCAGAATAGCTAAAAAATGTTGGGACTTTGAACTGAATTGAAGCCAGGCCGTGTAACTTACATGCATCTTTCAGCATATCGAATAAGTTATACAAGAGAAGGAAGTATGAAAAAACAAAAGAATAAAGACAACATATAAATCATAATTAACAGCATCCAACTATGCACCAAAAAGAAATCTTTATCCCATCAATAATTACAGTATTTGGAAAAATAAAATGGATTATTCAGTAAAACAACAATTTCCCCTAAATTTTTCCAATTTTCTCTTATGATTGAACCCCACAGTCCCTACAAAATGGTTATCGAACAAATAATCCAAGACGAATCAATATAACATCAAACCCCATCATAAGCATCTATGAAAAGTTATTGTTCATCAAAGAAATAATTTAAGATCGTGCACATAAGATCAGACTAATTAATACTACGAGGTAAGATCTTACACAAAAAATTAAATTAAAGGTATACATATGACATTTTATTTCTTTTTAATACAGTACAGGGGATATAACTAATACAAAAGAAACTGTTGGAGGAGATCAATCAATCTATTTATATTGTCAAGGAACTGTAAACAGCTTAGAACATTTCAGTCTAACCACACATGTAAAGCCACCAATGAGCTCCATATGCAGCAAATAAAGCCATAGCATAATCTCCAAAAAACATCAATTGAATATGTAAATTAAGTGGACATAAAAAATATTGCATTTCAATCATCCAAAGGAACAAAAATAGAAAAAGAAACAAGAAAATGATTTCAAAGCTGCAAATTTAAATCCACCGCATCAATTTCTAAACAAAATAATGAACTCTTAAATGTGAAAAAAATATAGAGGAGGATCTCAAAGTTGGAGAAATTTCTGTCAAATCAAACTGGAAAAGAAATGTATAATTCCACAAGCGTACCATGCTTATGACCCTCACGTTCCTTTTCCACAAGGTCCGACAAATACTCAGTGCCAATGATATGACCATGACTGTCAAGTCGAAGCTGCAAAATTTTGACCTGGTCAGGTCAACACGTACTATATACTAGAGATAGGAAAAGCTTATTCCATAACTAGCAGTAAAGATGCAAGTATTAGCTTATATCCAATACAACTAGTACTATTCTTTAATCATTGCTCTTTCCCTACCAAATACTCTTTGAGAAGAGAACTACAAAAATAAGAACAATAAGACTCCAGTAAGTGTCTGTGGGTTACGAAGAAAATGATTCATTCTCCATACAAAAATAAACAGTGAGTGGGGTTCAAACCAAATTCATCAAGCAGAACTGTTCACTCATTTTCTTAACAAGAAAAAAGCTATATCTTACTTTCCATAAGTTTGTATCAAGGTCCACTTCATGCTTTCCCGACATGTCAATGGCATCCACACTTAAGACTGCACAAATTAGGTTTTTGGTAATCCAAGATCAAAAGATATGGAAATAAACAAATCAGCACTGCATCATTATCAAAGATGAAACAGATAAAGGATCAAAATATAAATTCACAATCAGTTCAAGAAAATGGCCAACCATCACATGGTAATGATGGAAACGTCATATTGATGTGAATTGGAAGAGTTTCTCCTCGTTTCAGGTCCACAGACATCTGACAAGTACAGGCAACTTCAGATTATATATGTACTTTTAGTATATAACAACATATAGAAAATACTGAGGTTATGGATAAGATAACTCATCACATGAACAACAAACTACAGTTTACTGACATCGTGTTTACAAGCACCTATTGAATATGGGAATCTGTAACCACTAATTCATTTTTCCCTTAGAATTGGCAGACAAATGAATTGGAAAATGCATCAAGATTGATTATCTATCAACTAGGCTTTTAATAATGCTATTAGGAAGTCACACTCAAACAATTAAATTTATTTTCGCATAACTGATAATTTACATTTTATATTGTTATATCATCAATTCCTATCATACAGATTCAAGAAATGAAGAGTGCTACTCAAACCAAGCATGTAAGAATGTTTGTGTTCAACATATTATTGGTTTTGGTGCAAATATAATAATCCATTGTCTTGAAACAGTAAGAAAAAATAAAACTAGGGCGCCACTTCTAGTTGTGGCGATTTAGTTTGACAAAAAAAAAAGGCTAGAATTTTCAGGAAATCACAAGATAATAACTTTCATCATCAATTACAATGTTTTCTTGTAAGAGGTTTATAAGAACTATATTTAGCTTATAAACAATTTAAATAGAAGAAATTAACCATATGGTTCTTTATAGTCTCATTTCTACCATTTTTCTTAGGATAGTAAATAATTCAAATTCCAAACATTTTCATAGCTTGCCAATCAAATAAACACAATGACACCAAAGAAACAAGGATTCAACACTTACCTGATGAACTGTGTATGTGCTCAGATAATATGACAGCTCATGAACGAACAAAGTAGCCATTATAACAAGACCAACTACGGAAACTACACAAAAAGGGGAAAAGAGTATCAGGAAATTGACCAATAGAAAACTAACCACTTAGAAATTAACTGAATTTATGATGTTTTTGCATGCTTTGAGCTAACTCAGACCTATAAACAATGCTAATATGCATTTCACTTAAATTTAAAGTTCTATACAAGATAAGTATAGATTTAACGTGTAAAAAAAGAGATAGAGGGAGAGACTATGCGAGAGAAATGGCGGTAGAAAATTTGGATTACCAAAAGCACCAGATTGTGTCCTCTGCAACAAGTGGTCCTCTGCACGAGGAAACGCATCCAGGCTCTTGATAGCCTGTTTCAATCCCATCTTTCACTTACCCTTTTCTCCCCACACA
Source organism: Erythroxylum carthagenense (assembly GCA_026413575.1). Lineage (NCBI taxonomy): Eukaryota > Viridiplantae > Streptophyta > Magnoliopsida > Malpighiales > Erythroxylaceae > Erythroxylum > Erythroxylum carthagenense. The sequence goes on along the minus strand of JANZLD010000235.1, from coordinate 4,325,862 downwards.
ATAAACAATCAAATTAACCACTTCCCTGCAACAAAATCAAACTATATACTATCAGAATGGCATCCCTGAAATAAATTAAACAAAACTAGTCCATCAAACTAAGATCTTTCCTAACAATCTCACAGAATTAACACCAACAATGCACTGCAGGTCATCGACATCGACCTAATTAAGTGGGAAAAAAGTTATGAAACAATTCATCAAGCTAATGAATATCGATCAAAGTAATGGCATTCAGAGCAGAGAGCACTCTTCTTTTTAATCTCTTTAAACAGATATTCACTTGAAACAGATCAACATGAGAAACTTCATGAAAAAAAAAAAAGAAGTAAAAACAAACGAGGGAGTGAAGAAAGTTACTGCAAAGAGCGCGTCGAGACACACAGAAGAAAGGAAGTTCTGGAGAAACTCGGAATTTGACGTGGTTATCGTCCTACTTGCCGCTGTCTCGGGACTGTGTTCAATAAGACAAAATTTCACATGCGGTCGTCCTCATGGTTTTGCACTGAGGACTAGTTGCATTTTATACAAAGATGATAATAATAATTATTAAAAAAACTATTTGAGTTATATATTAAAAGAAAAACTATTTGAGTTATATATAAATCGAATTTACTTTTATATAAAAAAATTGTATTATATAAACAATTCTATTAAGAGAAAAAAAAGGAAATTTTTTTAATATTTTAATTATGAAATTTGTGGGAATAAAGTTAATACATCATATTGATATGAAAAGAATGTGTAAGTAAAATTTGTGAACAAAATGAATTTTAAGCAAGAAAATTGAGAGATAAAAAATGCTTTTTATATTGCTTAAAATGGAAGAAAGATCAGAAATTTGAGAGACCTTAAGTGGAAAATAGATGGGAACTAACAGCAGTCAAAAGGACTCAAAGAAAGGAAAGTATGGCTAGTTTCTTGAAGAGACTGGCAACATCTCCTGTCTGGATCACAATTTTGGCTGCTCTTATTGCTATTTTAGTTAGATTCAGTCTTCCCATCAACCACGACAACAGCACCACTCTTCAACAGGTCTTACCTCACTCTCCTCTCTTTTTTCTTTCATTAACCACTTTTATTTCAATCTAACGGTTCATTAATTTAATTTAATTTTTTTTGTTTTAGCATTTTTTGACAGGAAAGTTTTCACCTTTATCGTTATCTATGCTAACCCAGATGTTGAAACGTGCGCTGCGTTGTTCTTAATGTGTTGAAACTGAAGAATTTTGATTTTTCTTTTTCTGGGATTGTTAAAGATTTGAACTTTACTCATCTTGCCCTTGATGGTTTAACTAGTTTGGTTGTGTGCTTTATGTTTGATTAGCTTATTGTTGGTCTTCGAACATTGACTTGACTCTCGCTTCTTGTTGTAGAGATTGTTCAATGCTGAAGTGCTTGCCTTGTATAATGGAACTGATGAATCATTGCCTATACTTTTAGGAATTCTTGGGTATGTGAATGTGTTGTATTTGGCATTTATAAAGTTAATATCATCACTGGATGAAATTCACTGTATTTGTATCAGATCGGTGTTTGATGTAACTAAAGGAAAATCTCACTACGGTGTAGGAGGAAGTTACAATCATTTTGCTGGAAGGTTTGTGCTTTCAATTGTTCTTTATGCAACTATTCCAACTTTCACATGTATATGATCCTTCCATGCAGTTAGCTAAAATATTTGTGCCAAGTTTGATGTTCTTTGATATTAATTATGTATGATTTCATAATCCTTCATCTGATAATATTGTGTTGAATAAGGCCTATTGAGGTCTGTATGCAGAGTTTTCTTTTTTAGTTATATTGCTTTCTGTATATCTCTACTCTCATATATTAACAGCTGAAATCTTTATCATTCCTATATTCAGAGATGCTTCACGTGCATTTGTTTCCGGAAACTTTACAGGTAATTTTGTTAATTGCTGCCGATATTCCTTTGCTTATCTTCTGTGTTTTAAGAACACAAAATCTTGGCAGATTGTTCTGCCTAATATTGGCATATTATTCTGTAAACTTACTTGCTTACACCTTCTTTAATATTGAACACCAGAACTTCTGGCCACCACTGGTCAGAAATTGCTTAATTGCTGACTTTTTGATTGAACAGAAAATTTTGATGAATCAGTGTGATAAATGAATTGACTTTCTAATCACATCTTTTTTCTTTGGCCCTGTTTGATTTAGGAGATGGACTAACTGACTCATTGCATGGTTTATCCAGCACTGAGGTAAATTTTGTTTGTATTCTTATTCTAGATCTAAATATGACAAATTAGAGTGCAGCCTAAATCAATTTTTAATTAAATGGTAGCATTTAATAGCTAGATTAAGCTATACGAAATTTTAGCTTTGGACCAAAAAGTATCTGTGGAATCTTTTTAACTCCACGCATACAAGGTAGTTCTGCTTAAAACTTTAAAATAACCAAGTTTAAGAACCATAATTTAAACATTATCAATTTTCTGATTGAAAAATGCTTCCATAAGAAAATGACTGATATGATCTGTGAGTTGGACTTTTATTTTTTTCCAAAAGCATTTTATCATTGAATGTTATAGATTTTTTTTCAAATGGGAGAAATACTTGAGAAAAGCAGTGAAGTCAAACATTAGTTAATGTAGTTTAAATAATTGATGAGAAGGTGATCACGACAAATCTTGCTTAAGAACTGAAATCATTGAATTTCTGAAATCACTACTTTCAATGGGTGTATATGAACTGCTAATGGTCAACAACTTGAAAGTCTCTGTGGTACTCACTTTGACAAAACTTTTCTCCATTCATCCCTCCTATAAGAGTTACTTGGATGTATGATTTACCTTAAAGAATCTCACTGATTGCATGTAGAGAGAAGCTTACTCTCAGTACTGCATTGGTATGTCTTGTTGAATTGGAGACGGTATTAGGATCAGCTGCCTTGCCTGTTCTTGCTGAAAGTCAACAGAGTTGCTAAAGATGCCCTTTTAAATTATTCAACATTTACAGGTGAAGAGTATTGTTGATTGGCGGGACTTCTACTTCAGAAGCTATATGTAAGTTGCCGTATTCATGCATATACACATACATATATCCTTAGAGAAACCAACTTCATATGCCCAGGCAAGCCGTCACTTACAATCTAACTTGTAATGACCCGTATTTGGTTTTCCTAATGGAGAGAAAATTACGTAATGCAATCAAGTAATTACTCAGTTTTTATTTAGTATTGTTCTTCAGTTTCTGAAAAGACTTTGGTTTATCTGTTTAGTTTGTAAATAGACACCAATTTGCATATGTGTGTTTTCAATTGAATCATTTCTTTTTTCTATTTATGTATTTACTCTGAGTTCTGTCTCTAAATCTGGGTGAAAACTTTGCTAGCTTTTGGAGATAATATATAACCAAATAAGATTTACTTTAATATCATCCTGTATTTTTACGGAGTAAATTTGGTGAAGCTGCTGACTCCACGAATGGTGACATTTTGGATATAATGTGAATAATGATGAGAATAACTAAGAAAATGATGCACAATTCCATTTTCCAGGTTATATCTGCTTGTGTCCGTTGATAATTATTTTTCTGTTGGGAAATAGAATCATGTCATTGCATGCTTGATATCTTGTTGGGAAGGGTAGTATGATGACCGGTTCTGAACATGTCTTTGCATTTATCTGTTTTGGAAATGGGAGTTTAATTATCATATATGGAACCCTGTGATAATCTACAATATGTCCCCTTGTACCTTTACCGAAGTCAGCACTGTGTATCAATATTTTTCAAGTTTTTTGTCAGAATTATCCTAACACACAGTGACTGATAGGATCGCATGATTATCTGTCGAAGATATGATTTTGTGGAGCACAAATCGTATGAATGAGGCCAATATTTTGGTTTTTTCTCAATCTGTAATTACTGATTGTCAGATTTGTTGGCAAACTGGTTGGTCGTTATTACGATAGTGAAGGAAATCCTACCAAATCTTTAAAAGGAGCAGAAGCAAAGGCTTCAAGAGGTGCTCAACTCTTGGAGAAACAGAAAGTTGAAGAAGCCAAACAACCTAGTTGCAATTCAAGATGGAGTCAGAATGAGGGCGGAGAGGTATGCTTCTCTTTGAAAATTAAATCCTTGCTTATTTTAGAGCTTTCCACATCAATTTCTATCATAATGCTGATGCAAACTGAAATACAGTTACTGAGCAAAAAAATTCGTATAAACTTGAAGAAAGAAAATAAAAGGTATTCAATATTGGTTTTCGACAAATTATTCAGAGCAATGAAAGATGTCTTCAGGTTTATAATTTACAGGACGAGGAAGGTTGGCTTGTTTCAATGAGCTGTAGCAGAATTTTTTCTGTTGATATACGATTTATTGAAAAGGGTAAATTTTCCTTATGAACTATAGTCCATAGCTTCTGAAATTATTAACAAGTATTGAAGCATTTGTAGAGGGTGTTATGTAGCTCTACAAGCAATCATCTAATCCAGAAGTTCAGGCATGCACTTACTCCTTAAGTACAAAATTTCACATGTCAAGAAACTCAGAACCATAATTAGAAACTTTTGGATGGTGGAACCAATTTTACACTTGTGTTTTGTTAAATTGCAATATCCAAGCTTTGCTGTCATGACTAGTTTTGAGGAATGTGGTTGACTCCCGGAAAATTGATGTATTTCTCTAAAACATTGCCATGCTTTGGATAAGCACATCTCTTTGAAGGTATTTACATAGGCTTTTTATGTGCCACTTTGCATGATCATATTCAACAGAGCAAATAATAGATGACAATTCTTTTTAGCCCAGTGCACTTTCTTACTTCTGATATACCATGTCATGTATTGAGAATATACTCCTAAACGTTTGTGAAAGGTGATTTAACAATAATTTGTGATATGATTATGAGGCTGCACACCCAACCTGTAGATATCATAATAAGACATAGGCTTTCTTCTTGTGATGTTAATTTATGTTAAGCTTTAATGCTGGTGCTAGGTCTGGTGTGATAATGGATTTCCAAGGTTAGTTCAGCGACCTATAGAAATTGCCCTGACAGGGAAGATGAGCAAGCGATGTGCATGCTTTAGTGAAGATCAACTAAGCCAGTCAGGGCTGGAAGTGTATGAAGGTTGTGATTATAATGCAAAAACCTGTCGTGTCTGATTGGGGATCATGATATATTACTTGAAATGATTTTCCATAGTCATAAGCCATTAGATCAAAGGAGGTTTTAACAAAGAACTTGGAGAAACTAGATTAACTCCAGTTTTACTCCATGTAACAAATTGTTTTCATAGCACTACTAACTGAGCTTGGATTTGTGGTATTTTAAAGTTGAAACTAATGCAACCGTGAGGTGATTGCTGGAGAGTCCGCATTAACATGATGTAAATAAACTGGAAGTTCGGAAACATTGATTGTCAAGAATGCAAGTTGTAAATGGAGTAAAGATGTTTAAAAGTGAAGAGACATTAGGGTGAGCTTCATGTTTATTCAATCTCTTTTGTTCATTACTTAATACTAATATGCAGATTGTGAGCTATAACTATGAATCCCTCATTTGAAAGAGTAGTCGTCCGCTTTTGTCAGTAAAAAATGTATTAGAAAATCAGCTGCCTCAGTTAGATGGAGCAGAACCAATGTGACACTCCTCGGCAAGTTCAGGGATGGCATTAACCTTCAGATTGTCAAAGTAATAATTTGCCTCCTTGAAGCACTTGCAACCCAGAGGTTGGCCTTCCGTGCTGGTAGCCATTTCCAGAATCACCTTAACTGAGTTGCAGCATGACACCAATGGCCTGCTTTCATAACCTTTCAAGTAAGTGTAGCACTTTCTGAAACCCACAGCTACTCCACCACATTCAAACACATCTGGACCAAGACGGCCGGAGTTCAGAGTGAACTGGGCTCCTGTATAACCCGTGGCGAGTTCTGCTGCTACCAGCAGAAGTACCATAAAGGCAACAATAGCATTTATGCTGGTTTTCATGGTGGAGTAATGCTGTATAACAAATGCAGATTGGAAGAGTGGAGTACGTATATCAAAAGGTTGGAGGACATAAAGGTGGGTCGAAAGGTGGTTAGTTTGTTAAAGGTAAGAAGGTTATTTGCACGGCTCAATACCATCAGGCCTTGAAGTTACGGCTGCCATGCAAAGGAAGATGGTTTTTTAGTATTTAAAGAATGTTCTCTAACTGAAATATCAAAACAAAAAGAAGAGAACTTTGTCACTTTATGCAAGAAACCATAAAATAATTAATTATGCAGAATATCAAAGTATCTCCAAGTATAACAACCAATTATGACGCTAACATAAGGCAAAAGACCATAGAAACATTCAAGAAAAGAGAAATCAGGCAATCAGAATCAAAGATTATAACCTAAAAGAACATACAGAGCATACTTTTTCAGTTCTCATAACTTCTTTTTCCACTATATGGCATAAACAAAATTCTAATAACACCAACACTCACTATAAGTTTTTATTCAACCAAGTAAACCTGGCAAACCAAAAGCCTTGCTATCTCAGAAAGAACCAATCCATTAATTTTGATCCACATTAAGCAACAACTATCCACAAATATACCAACAATGATTCATAGATGTATTCATGCTCTTTAACATTCTTATGCTTCATAGATATATTCATGCTCTTTAACATTCTTATGCTACAAGAGTGAGCAGTTATTCTGTAGAATGTTTCGCTGCAGCTGCTGCTTTCTTTCTTGCTGTCCAAAATGCAGTGAAGTACCGATTCTGCAAAAGGCCACAAGTTACAATTTCTCAGAGCAAATTACAGATGAGTCCTAGTTGAAAGTAAATTAGATAGTACAATATGTAATCAAAACAGCCCTAGACAAACTGCAGGCTGCAAGTGAGAGCACCTTTAAGAGAGCAAAAACAAAAGGCTTAATCTTGCTTTTTAATATGGCGTAGACACCGAGCCTGCCAAGTACATATTGAATGAAAAAATAAAAAATGCAACTCTAACTTAAGTCTAACCAAATTTTCTTGTAGTATCGTCTTTGAAAGCAAACTTTTGTAATTTAAATTCTCAAATGTCCGCTTTGGTATGACAATTATCGCTTTTGGTTTAGATGTTTTGGTTAAAGCTCAACCATTAGCTTGGAGCACAAGAAGAGGGCATCAAATAACATAATATGCAATGTCACAACTATAGAAGCTCACCTGCATCATTGATCGAGGATTTGTTGTGTAAGTTGTCTCAATTGTTCTTTCCTTCTGCAAATCATGAATTCTCAAGTTTTTATGACGTGTCATAATTACAAGCGGAAAAGAAAGGTATTAAGGAGTCCAAAGACATACCTCGAACTGAAACCCAAAATGCAACGCAACTCTTTTTACATCTTCCAAGCTCAATTCAATTGACATGTCCTAAATTGAAATAATTTAGAAACAAATCATCAGTATAAAAAATGGGCTAGCATGATCAACCATGTAAAAAGATCTAGGTAATTTGCATGTAAAGGCCATCGAAGCTTACGTCTTCTTGCCCATACATTTCAGCAAAATGATATAGTAAAGGTCCCAAATTTATCCACACCTGTCGTACAACCAAGTTGACTAGACTAAATCCAATGCAAAAGATATGGAGGATTAATAATACAAACTCAACAAACCAAACTTACTCCCCCATCTTTCAGAATCCTGGATATGATTTCAATGTATTCCACTATATTGTGTGCAGTATCAATGAAAAAGCATGTCACAACTGCATCCCAAACTCCTGCATTCAACACAAACTCCCTACATAAGGACTGAGTAGAATGGGTTAAAAGCACCTGTAGCATCAATGTTATGGTAAGTTGAGCTCGCAATATGAGAAATTGAGATCATGATGCCTATTTTATAAGACCATACCATTATCTATGACCATACCAAGAAACATACGAGAATTTCACCTAACAGCCTACAAATATAGACCACGTTTCAATGATTATTCCCACATTTTGAAGAAACAAGAATACAAGATTCAAGGATGAACAACTACACTTACCAACTTGACTTGGGTCACTATAGACTTCAACAAAGTCACCACCACACATAGAAAAGCCTTCAGTTATCCCTGCACTGCTTGTGATAAAAAGTCACTCAAAAATTAAGGATAAGAACATGAAGAGAGACTATGTCAGTTGGACAACCAGTAAAGCATTTGCAGTTGAAAAGGTGATAAAAACAAGTATAGCATGTGAAAATACCTTGCTGGATGAATGTCAGGTATTGAAACTGGACGAAGTTGATCACTATCTGAAAGCGAGTTACAATTGCTATGGATCCAAGGATATATAGTCCATTCCCCAACTTCTTGTGTGCTAACACAATCAAAGTAGTTAATGTAAAATAGAGATCAACTTGCCACCAATTAGATCTCACTTACCTGTAAAAGAATGCATATGCAGTGGAAATTTAAAAACAATGGCTGAAAGCACAGTTCTTACCGGTTAAGAATAAAACTTGAGCATATCATCATATAGTATGAAAATTCATTTCCCTGGCTGACAAAACCTGTTTAGAAATAAACAACCACCAAATGAACAAAACTTCAGATTGGTAAAATCTGAAACAAGGCATTAAATTTACATACCCAAACATGATATCTCCAAGGCCAATCTTCCAAGTCCAGCACCAGGAACTAAACACATAGGAGGGCTGTTCAACAGAATTCAAGGGTATATAAGAACTATGATTCCTCTAGGAAACCAACAATGAAAAATCTAAACGCTAAAACTATCAAAAAAGAGATCTAGCCCTAAAATTGAAATTTAAGGCTAAAATATAGAGTACCTTTCTCTAGAGCGATTGGGGAATAAAGAATTAAGCTCTTCAAGAATAGGCTTGTAGCATTGATCACGTTCTTTTTTTCCCTGTGTTACAGCCAATAACAGATGAAGTTTAGCAAAGTTATCCTACACTTGAAACTGAAAATTCAGAAGTGATGCGCTATTACCTCTGCAGCCCAGTCTCTTACTATATTTCTAATAATACAGCGAACCTAGCAAAGTAAAAAGCATGAAGAATCATCACAAGCTCTAGACACATTTATAAATGTACGCATGCACGGACATTCTATAAAATCACATTATCTAGATACAATAATTACTGAAGTACAGAAAGAAAACTGGTGAGCTTCCAAGCAATTTCATATATATTTTATTGGAGAAATACAACTGGAGATCTCATGGTTCACAGCATGTAACTGTAGATGCTCTTGAGTTCCTTATTTCTTAAATGAAATCAATGAGTTCAACAGCAATTCACAACTTAATCATGCATTTGATTGTCAGTATCTCAAACCAACAATTAAATTAGTGGTTCGTTGCTTTTTATTTTTAAAATTTGTTTGTATGTAGATATCAGTTTCAAATTCCCATCGATAATTTGTTCCAGAGGAAAATAATTCTAAATCCTAGATATGCAACTATGACAGCAAAGCATAACACACCATGCAGAATTACTTTTCTAGTCATGTGAGTACATCAAATCTTATTGAGAAAACTCTTAATTAGGAAAACCACTGCCCACTAATTTCAGCAATATTCATTGTATTTCAGCAAAAAGAAAAAAAATATACCTTATCAACATCAACCAAAGGAACATTCAATTGAAGTGATGGATCTAACCAATCATGAGCTGATGAGCAGGCCTGCCAAACATGAGAAAATGAAAATTGGAAAGGAAAATTAGATAAAGTTCAAAAAATGTGTTGCTCCGAAAAGAAATGAGAAAACAAAAATAGAAGTATTCCGCATGTATTTGTTATTCAGAAATACTAGTTACCCTGAAAGCAACAAAAATTAACAGAGACTAATGCTGATATGTTAAGAATTTTTCACTCGCATCTCTGTCACAGGTGAACACAGCTTGATAGGAATTTACTGTATATTTGATCAATGAAAAGGTCAATTGGTTTGGCTAAACCTACAAGCAATAGCTTAAGGTCACCTTAATTCTGTTATGGTGGCCACTTCCAGAATGCTTAACAAAATGAAGGAATGAAAGTTTGAATCATTAATCAGTATCCAAGATTTCTCACCATAAGTAAATGAATATTATACATCAGATGAGTATTTATACAAGTCTAAGGGTGCAAGTACCTTCTCTTATATTTCACATATAAGCTTGGATGAGTGTATTTTCTTAAAACATAAGAAGTTGTTACCATTCCTTCAATTGTCTTCATATAGTACCATAAAGAGTTCTAACCTTTTCATTTGCAGAGACAGGATCAATTGAATTTTGAACTTGAAACTAATGTGAGTAAATGGAGGGCAGACAATCAAGATTTATAACAAGGTTAAGATGCGTGATGCCCATCAACTCATTAATGGTTCAAAACAAGAAAGAAAGTATAATCATCAACAATCTTTTTTTCCATTTAAAGTAAAACAAGCTAAATGGAACAATACATTTGCATTGAAATCGATAGCATCATTGCCACTGGATTCAACTGCAACTTCGTTATTTTCCATGTCTTTTGGAAAACTGCTGATAGTAGAGTTGTGGCAACTTCGCACCTCCTGTTGTTATCTACAGAAGTCAAACTTTTTATGAAAATGAAATTAATCAAATCTAAGAGTAGCAGTCACTATGCGAAATGTTGCACTATCTTGCAAAGACCTCATTATTAATCATATGATCCAGCATCTTGTACTTTGGACTATTTCGTTCTCCACGAAAGGTTTCATCAGCTTTGGCACAAGACATTCTTCTAGAGGCTGAGTCTGACTGACAAGTGAAACCATCCACCTCCCTGGATAAGAGATTTTCATTTGAAGCCTGTGGCTGTTCAGGGTTTGAGTCCTCACAGCTGTCCACATCCAGGCTCATATCTATAGGCGGATCAAATGCCTGCAACAAAATTATTAATGTGACATACTAGATATGACTTGTTTTCTCAGTAATATAATATCAGACAAGATTAATGTTCAATAGAAAACCCAGAAAACCAGAGACAGCATATAAAATAAGAATATAAGCAAGTTCCATATGCATCTAAAATCAACTAACCTGAAGCATGCTAAATATGAAATAAGAGTTTATAGATATACACCTGCAAAAATCCAAGCAAAAGCATTTAGGATACATGAAAGACAAACCAAGGAGTTTGTTTAACAGCATGATAACCTATTTCTTCAGATGCAGGCAGATACGTATGTACTATGTGAGCATGAGAAGAATCTAATGTGCCTTGTGTGTGTGTGTGTGTGTGTGTGTGTGTCTGTGGGTGTGCGTGCGTGCATGCGTGTCTTTATGTGTGAGTATATGCATAAGACAAAAATTCCTTTAAATAATGATACCACTAAACTACAACTTATTTGCAATGTATATTTACTTCATGGACTTTACCCCCGTGTGCGTGCGTGCGTGTGTGTGCACGTTTTTGTGTGCATTTGTGTATGCGTGTGCGTGTGCGTGTGTGCGTGTCTATGTCTGTGTCTATGTGTGCATATGCGTGCATGCGTGCATACGCGTGCGAGTGGGAGTGGAAGTGCGAGTGCATATGCGTGTGCCTATTTGTGCGTGTGCGTCTGTGTGAGTGTGCATGTGGATGAGTGTGTGTGCATACGTGCATGCATCCGTGCATTCACGTGTCCGCGTGTGTATGTAGATGTGCGCATGCATGTGCTTGTGCGCGTGCGTGGGTGTGTGTTTGTGTCTGTGTCTACATTTGTGTCTACGTGTGCGTGTGCGCGTGTGCGTGTCTATGTGTGTACACAGATGTGTGCATCCGTGCGTGTATGTGTGCATGTGCGTGTGCGCACTCAAGCGTGGGTGTGTGTGCGTGCGTGTGCATGTGCGTGGGTGTGTGTATGTGCATGTGCATGTGCATGTGTATGTCTGTGTGTGTGTTTGTGGGGGTGCGTGGGCGAGCGTGCGTGCATGCACACGTGTGCGTGCGCATGGGTTCGTGTGGGTGCATGCATGTGTGTATGCACATGTGGGTGTGTGTATCTAAGCAAAAGCATTTATGATACATGAAAGACAAACCAAGAAGTTTGTTTAAGAGCATGATAACCTATTTCTTCAGATGCGGGAAGATACATTTTACTATGTGAGCATGAGAAGAGTCTAATGTGCCTCGTGTGCGTGTGCGGGAGCGGGCGTGGGTGTGTATGTGTGGGTGGATGCGTGCGTGGGTGTGTGTCTGTCTCTATGTCTGTATCTGTGTCTATGTATGTATGTGTGTCTGTGTGTATGTGTCTGTGTAGCCAACCGAACCTTAGAGAGAAAAATGACAGGTTGTGCTGATAATTCACACAAATACACACACATGCAGCAAGTGCAAGCGAAACAAATCACCTCCTCAGTGAATGAAACTTGGAAGGGTAGTGGGGTAACAATGCCTGAAAACAGAAAACATAGATTGAGTTAAAATAAAGACACACACAGATACGCACATGAATAACAAAAGGAAACTAGAATTGAGAAACAGAACTCCAACCAGCAAATAGAATTACAGCCAGATGATTGATATATAACCAAATGGAAAGTGGACTGTCCACGCCCATATGTCACTAGGAAGGAAAATATTAAAGATAAAAATGATACAATTAGGTCATACTCGGAGAAGTTGGAGCAAGAGCATACCAGATAGAGGAAATAATAGCCGAATATAGAATTAAGGATTGGTAAAATATATCATTAAGAATTTTACTTCCTCATAAAAAGAATTACCTTATGAGAAAATGGTAGCTTTCTAAATGATCGCTCGTATCTTTTTACATCCTCTTCTGAAGCCTCTGGATAGCTGTAAAATTAATTCTGATGTTAGTGCAATAAAGTTGCAATAAGAACAGCCATAAAAGTTCTAAGTGCAAGAAACACATAGGCATTTCGAACAACAAGTGAAGACATGCCCAACATTTACTAAAAAATAACAGGCAAAATAGACTAAAAGATACAAACTTTGCAAAAATGCCACTTTTAGCACAAACTTCTTTTTGTAATGGATAGGATCATAAACTTTTAATTTATTACAGCTTCAGGCTCTCCTCAAAAAATAGTCACTAATCCAGCTGAAATGTCACATTAAATTTGACAATCTTTCGCCACGGAAGCAATAACTTAGAGTTAAAAAAGTAATGATTTACAAAAGTAGCACGTTTACAATCTTCCTTCCCACAAGATTGGTGCTACTTTCACAGATTACAAGATTTCAACTTTAAATAATAAGTAATTGTTCATGTTTTAAAAAAGGTGATGTTTAGATTGTCGCGTCGACAAAATTACTAAAACTAGTGGCATGATATTTTGCAAAAGAATTAAGAGCTAATGATTTTATCAGTTTGTAGAAGAAGATTTTTGCAAAAAGTGTAACTTTCCTGTGAAGTTCATGCTTTAAATACAATTCATCGAAATATAGAAACGTGCCCTATTCATTATACTTGAATATAGACTTATAAAACATTCATCAAGAATGCGGCAACTCATGTTTACCTACCCTTTTAACATTACAATAGGTTACAAGACCAAGCTGATCCACCCTCTATGCATAGAGTAATCCAATTGTAGACTAACTTCTGAAGACTATCACGTGTAATGTAATTGAAAAAATGCACAAAAACCACAGTTACCCAATTCAAACTTCAAGATTACCAGCCAAGAAAACAATTTTCAAAGTTTGCATGTTTACTATCTTCCTTCTCACAAGATAGGAGGTACTTTCACAAATTACACAATTTCAACTTTAATAATAGGTAATTGTTCATGTTTTGAAAAAGATAATGTTTAATGTGCCGCATCGACAAAATTACTAAAACTGGTGGCGTGCCATTTTGCAAGAGAATTAAAAGTTCATGATTTTATCTGTTTGTACAAGCTTTTGCAAAAAGTGAAACTTTCCTGTGTAAATATATGCTTTAAATACAATTCACCGAAATATAAAAACTTTCCCTTTTGGTTATACTTGAATATAGACTAATAGAACGATCATCAAGAATGTAGCAACCTCATGTTCACCTACACTTTTAACAATATTATAGAATGTGACAAGACCAAGCTGAAGAGTCCATCCTCTACGCGTATAGTAATCAAATTACAGACTAAGTTTTGAAGACTAACATGTGTAATATAATTGAAAAATGCGCAAAAACCGCCATTACCCAATTAAAACCACCATTCAAACTTCAAGAATTACCAGCCAAGAAAACAACTTTCAAGGAAAAGATACAATCTTTATATTTCTTACCCTTTAATTAGTTTAATAAAAAAATCGTCATAAAAACAAGCAAAAATATTATAGACATCACATTTGATTTCAAACTTCTCCCTGCAATTAACACGTCACTTTGACATCTTCTTTTGACTTTTACTAAAGGAAAGCTCGATACACAGTGGCCATACATTCAAAGAAAGAAGAGAGAAAAAGAAAGCCAGTATAGAAAAGGAAGAGAGAGAGAGAGAGAGGAAGGATACTTGAGGTAGGCACTAATGATACGTCTGAGAGATTTGACTTCGAGAGCTTCTTCAAGCCTTCTCTGACGACGACGCTCGTCGTCTTCATCCTCTCGAGACATATCGGGGGAGACAAATTGTACTCAAACTGTGCTTTCGACTCCGTCAGTTGCAATGTGCTTTAACTTTAGTACTGATGTTCGGTTGGGCTTTGACTTCCAAAAAACCTCCTTAGGGCCTATTTAAACTTTTTCATCAGCCCAAAACAATTTGGTAATAAAAATTTTATTTACATACACATTATTTATTCTTAGTAATTTATATTTTATATTTTATAAATAATTTAATAAATTAATATATCTCTATTACTTATGCCAATAAATTTGAAAAATTAAATAAGAGATGAGTTTTCAATATATCAATAAATTTGTCAATAAATTCATATTTGTAATATAATATACAGTTTATTTTTCATTAATTATAACTAAACATATCTCGATTAATAAATATTATTTAGTTCCTATAATTTTATTTATTTTTATTTCATTAAAATGATTTAATTGTAATAAATTTAGAATTTTATTAATCTAAATTCATAGTGGAATAATATTTTTATAAGAAAAATTTTACAATCACTATTTATATTAAACATTAAAAGAACTTCAAACTTTGTAGATTGATATTAAAAGTTATTATATAAAACTAGAGATGACAAGAGGGTGGGTCCAAATTAGGCCTATGCGTTCGGATTTGACCTCGACCTAAAGTGAGACTGAAGAAATCAAAGAGATTTTTACGTAATATTTTAAAAATTGAACTAAAAATTAAATCGATAAGATATAAGATGTTTAAAGTTTAAAAGTTCAATTAGTATTAGATTATTATAGTTAAGGTTTGAAAAATTAAATTGAAAATTTGGCTTATTCAAGATTTTCACGATTAAACCGACCAAGCTGATTCGATTATTTAGTTATTAATAAAAACTTATTAGTTTATAAAAACCAATCGATTAATTAATAAATTGATCAGTTTTTAATAACAAAGGTTATTAAAGTAAAATGAATCGAGAAATTAAAGATCGAATCGAAAAGTTAATCAGTTCATTATTTTTATAAATGAATCGGTCGAAAGAATTAAATTTTTTAATTATTGTTTTCTACTTTGAAAAAATGAATTGGGAATTTATTTCATTGACGATAAACTTGTACGTTAACAAAAAGGAAGTTGGAGGTTGGTCAAGGAATTTCATCAAACCCATAAGCTTAACCAAAACATTGCAACTTCTTAGCTATTAAACCAAATTTCAGTAATCTTCTTTCAACTGATTTCATGATCACTTGGTGAAGGTTACAATGCTCCCACTAAAGATCTTTGAGGCGTAATCATTTATTGTATGGCGTGGCTGCTACTGCCCTTCTCTTTCTCTTTTGCAGGAACCTTTGGAGAGATCTCTTCAAGGACAGGCCTGGAGGACTGTATAGCTGATAATGCAGAGGAACTGTAGTGATGTTGGGACGACCTGTGTTGATTCTTTGATCCATTTCTCGACTTGCAAGCCATATTATAGCTCTAGCCTACAATATTTGCAATGCAGACAAATTAGCAGTCAGTGACTTTTGATTTCGACTTCTCTTTCACCAACTTATATGCATGTTTCCTTCTCTAAATTTAATGAAAGGCTTAAATTTGCTGGATCTCTTTTTTTTTTTTTTTTGTCATTAACTTTCGTTAAGAACTTTAATAACAGGCTTTAAATTGACATCGTTTGTAATACGTGATAGAATACATATGATCAGGGAGCTTCTCACACCTAGAATGGTAGCACTCACAGCCTAACAATTGGAAAACAATGCGTGCACGTATCTGTTCTTGTCTGTTTCAGATGATATGACGAGCTCAATTGGAGCTTTCAGGGCGTTGGATTAGATTACTGTAGCTCAAATTAAAGTGGATTGATAGAAAGTAATTTCAGCAGAAAGAATACAGATATTGCAGAACTTTTTAAAAATGGCAGAAATTGGCGTTCAATCAGATCCAGAAAGAAATGGACTCTCATAATATGCAAGTACTCGACAGAATTCAAGAAACTATATTAAAACCAAAAAGAATGTTTCATCAAGAACCGCTTAAATTTTCTTCCTGATAAGAATAATTTCTTTTGAATGATTACCTGAAGTTCGGTGATGTCTAAAACGTTAACACGTCCATTGTAGACAATCGCAACCTGTTGTTGCCTTACTGTAGATGGATTAACCCTACACCATGAACTTTAAGTTAGTAGAGCCAACAGAACATGAGGTTGATGATATAGAACTCAACTTACATTGCACTTGGGAACTGAAAATTTGTATGTGTCAAGAACAAGCTAAGACAACGGATCCAAACTCGAATTCCTCTTCATCCTCAAGAACATTAAAGACTATCACCTCAGGAGGCCATAGATTCTAACCTATCTAAGCAAATTAAATAGAACTGTGACTTAAAGAGATCGAGACAGAAAGAAGGAGAAACTAAAGAGAAGTATAATAACAGGAGGAGCCGGGAGGATTCTATAATGAATGTTGGATTACTTGGAATTGGAAAATTATATCCAAGCACGAAAAATTTATAAAGCAAGTAACAAACTAAAATATCTAGAGGTGCATGTAGCTTTGTTAACTTGCACGTGGAAAACAAGTTTTTTCTTTTTTCTTCCACGACAAAATGCAAAATACGAATACTAATTTTAAGTCTTAAACCTAACACATACAAAAGTTTCAAACTTTTACGAGGCTGTTGAACTGGACACAAAACCTCAAGTGGATAGCGTGCAACCTCATCAGAATCAGGCTGAACCAAGTTTAATTAATTACTTTAATTTATAAAAATTAACTAATTTATGAAGTTAATAAACTACAAGTTTTTAATAATAAGTATTATTAAAATGGTTCCAATCAGTTTACGTAAGATGGTATGGAGCTTTGAGGAGAGGGTTCCAAAGTTGTTGTCTTCCTTTTACTATTCTCGTGAAACTAGGTTTTCCTTGTTGTTTCAATCTATTTATATCGCCATGTGACAAAAATCATCTCTACTCTCTAACTCCTTGATGTGATAAACTTAATTGTTCTTCAAAGCATGAGAAGGCTGCGTGACCTTCATTTGGGAATTGTCCCTTTCATTGGGACCACAACCTCGGATTTTTTTGGTTGGAAAAATTTAGGATGTCGTGAATGAAATGAACTTAACCATCTCAAATTTAATTAAGGTCGTTATAAGAACTTAAAAGGGCACTCGTTATCATCACAAGAATGTGTCTTCCTTTTCCTTTTATGGATCTGTCTTTTTGTTTTTCAATAGTTAGGTGATAAAACTTGGAGCTACATTGGAAGAGTAACTATCACATAAGCGTCGATTTTGTTCCCTTCAAATGAAGGTTTAACCTAGGATTATAGTTTTAAAAAGAGAATCAATTTATTAAATTACTTGCTCATTCTTGACATTCCTTAACTTAATTACATTTAGTTATTAGAATTCTTATATATGTTACAAAACCAGTTTATTTACATTTATTTGAGAGATTTATAACGGAGGAAGCTATTATTAATCACTTAAGCTCGTTTGATTGGCTGGAAAGTAAAGTGAATTTAGAATCTGATTTCTCGGAAAATAAATCTATAGAAAATAAAGATATTAATATGTTTGGATGTATATAAGAATTCTAATATGAAAGTTTGATGGATTCTTATTATAAGAAGGAAAATATGAACATGAAGATTGTTGATTGAAATTTCTAAGCAAAAATATCTAAAATCATACTAACGAGAGAACAATGAGAATAGTTGAAGATGAGGTAGAGTTTTTATAAAATAGTTGTTGTAGAGTTGAGAAAGAAGGAATGGTTAAATTGACTAGCGTATTTTTTAGATTGAATTTTTTAGAAAAGTAATC
>JANZLD010000235.1:4272457-4287163 GCA_026413575.1 Erythroxylum carthagenense | reverse complement strand
TTGAAGATTCATGGTTGAAAGTTAGGCGCAAAATACTACCAGTTGACTAAGACAATTTACTTGGTGAACGACTTTTAGATCTATTTTAGAAGGAGTTGAATTTATTGGGAAGTCGTTCCTTCTTATCTCAAATGTATTTAGTTTTCGTTCTTTATTACTCTAGTTACTTGAGTTATTCGTTTATTATTTTTTCGTTAAAAGATTGATTGAGAAAATCCTCTGTTGAGGTTAGTACGAGGCAGTCGTATTATTGAGTGTGAAATTCTTTCACGAAAAGTGAGGTTGAGAGATAGTGTCAAGGATTGAGTAATGTCAACTTGGTAAAGCCTTGGGTAAATCTATTGTACTTTGGTGAAAGTATTAAGCTGGGTGAGGATCCTGCAGATGTAGTCAAGGTGTGCTGAACTGCGTTACCAAATTTTCGATGTTAATCTGTTTAACTTCGTATTTATTTTTCTATTTTCATTTGGTACATAAAATTAACAGTTACTGACACAATTACTTTACATCTAGTAATCAACAGATACAGTTACAAGTAACTGTAACAGAACCTTACAAGTAATTGCGGTCAAATCGAAGAGTTTGTAAAACTACTACCCTCTATGGTTTTTCAATTGGTATTAGAACGAGGTCACCGACTCAGAACTTAGTAGTAAGTTGGTGCTGTTCATAGTTTCACGAACATGACTACAAGGGAGGGTGCATCGATCACCAGACCACCAATATTGGATGGATCGATCTATTCTGCATAGAAATCACAGATGAAAGTCTTTATCTAAGCTAAGGGAATAAAAGCTTTGCATTCGGTAGTACATGGGTGGACGCATCTGATGATTACGGATAATAAAAGAGAGGGAGTTCAAAAAGATCCATACAAATAGACAAGAGTCGAAGAAGAAAGTACACTTAGAAACTCACAAGCAATGCATGTGATATTCAGTGCTGTTAATGAAGGACGCTTCTCAATGATATTAGCCTGTGAATCGGCTAAAGAAGCGTGGGATGCTTTGGAGACTATTCATAAAGGGTCTAAATCTATTGTAGTGTCAAAACTATAAATGTTAGCTGTGAGATTTGAAGAACTGAAGATGGATGAAAATGAGACTATTAGGGACTTTCATGAAAGATTACGTGACATACTGAATTAGGCACATCAACTCGAAAAGAAATATTTTAATCTGAAACTAGTCAAGAAGACGTTGAGAAAGATTTATTTGAAAAATTGCAGCAATCGAGGAAGCTCATGACATCAATGACTTGTCATTGGAGATGGTAATTGGAATTCTTACCAATTTCGAAATGAATTTGTTGAGGGATAATTGAGAGAAGATAAAAGGATTAGCATTGCAAGCTGAGATTGGTAAAGTCGTGAATGACTTAGGAGATAAATTTGATGAGAATGAGGATATGAAGTTATTAACAAGAAATTTCAGTAAGGGGTCAAAGAAAGTGAAAAAGGATAGATTCAATTTTAGACAAAATGATGGTAGCTCATCAAACAACAACTTCAAACAACAAACCAAAACTCAAAAAGGAGAAAGAAAGATAAGGAGAATTCAATGTCATAAGTGTCAAGGCTTCGAATATGTTCAAGCAGACTGTGCAAACATCTAGAAGAAGAGAAAAGAGAAATCCTATACGAGCACTTGGAGTGATAACGAATCCGGAAGTGAATGTTGAAGTGAAGAAGAAGTTGTGAATAGTGCTGCATTAGTTACTTTATACAATAAAAGCCCAGTTATTTGCTTAACAGTAATTGAGAAGGAAGCAACTGAAGACAAGAGAGGGAGCAAATCGGAAAATTTCGAGATAAACGCAAACCAATTAGCTCAAGGCTCAATCTCAGATTATGACAATGATGAAAATGGTTCAGGTGATAAAAAGAAGAATATTTACGAGGCTTACAAACTAATGTACGAAAAATGGGTAAAAACATAAAGGAAGAATGAAATGTTAAAGGAAGAAAACTTCTCTATGAAGAATACTATTCAAGATTTGGAGAAGAAATTGATGTCAACTTTAGATGAGCTTGGTGAAGCTAGATTGAAACTAGTAAATACCAAAAAGGGATTGAGGATGTTGAATGAAGGTATAGAAAAGTTAATGAAAATCGATAAAGTTAAAGGAGATTTTCAAGGCATTGATTATTTTTTAGTATGAGTAATAGGTTTCTTTCGACTCAAGGAGAATAGACTCCATCTTCATTACTAATTATGAGAAGGAACACTTGCCATTGCAATCCTTTCATATTCAAATATTTATTTATCCTTATTTTAATTTTATGCAATTTATTTCTTTTCACACTAAATTGAATAAATTTGCTTTCTATTTTTTTCCTCCCAACATGTAATTATTGTTAAGGACTAGAAGAAGAAATTATTGTAAATTTGAGATTGCACATTTGCTTCTATTTAATTTATGGTGAGAAATAAAACACATAAAATCATTTAAGCTTTGAACGATTGCTTACAATAAACTTTATAATCTCGCACTTAAAGTTATTATTAAGTCAATGAAAATTGTATTTCAATATTGACTTTATAACAAATTGATTAGAAACCTTTGTATAATTAATTTTCATTTGTTTTTTTCGATTCCTCCTAGTTTTAAGGAAAATCAAGCTTATATGCTTGAAATAAAAGGATAATTGCTTCAGTTCTAGAATCAACCGAATCTAAAGGAATGAATGTGTAGCCTTTGAATTGAGTTAACAAAAAATGATTAACCTTTTTATATTTTTCAGTATTTTATTACTTGAATTTTTAATTTAAAACTCTCTTATTCCTTTGATTTTTATATCATTTAAAAAGATTTAATGAAATTTCCTATGGGTTTAACTTCGTTTTCACAGCCATATTACAAAGATTTAGTAAAATTTTCTAGTAAGATAAGAAATTTAAGATTTAAAAGGTTCAACTGGTATTAGATCATCAAAAAATTAGTATAAAATAAAGATTAAACAAAATTAAAGAATTTGAAATAAGATTAAAGCAAACAATTTTCCTTACTTATCAAAAAAATTAAAGGTTAATTTAATAAGGAGATTATTAAATTAAAACCAACTAGTTTATTCTTATTTATAAAATTGATTAGTTTTAAAAATTTGGTCGGTTAATTAATAAACTGAACAAGTTTTAATAACAAGAGTTATTAAGATAAACCATACTAAAAGGATGAGTAGTTCAAGATTTTTATAGTTGAAGAGGGTGAATAGATTTAATTCTTTAATCATTGAAATTTTGTTGATAATAGTAGTGAAGTCATAATTAAATTTGCAGATAGAATTGACTAGATTTTTGGTGCAAAGCTTTTATCTAAGTTCTTTAAAGGTTGATTGATTTATACCAAGATCTTCTCATACAAGTGAACTACTTTTTTTAAAAAAATCCAAATTAAGATTAAGAAGATCGGAAAAGAAATAGGAAGGTAGAAGTTAAGAGGATAACATGCCAATTTCCATAACTTTAAGTAGTGAGTATCAAGGTGAAAGAGAAGAAGAAATTTTTGAAGAAGAAAAGGCAAGAAAAAGAAAGTTAAGAGACTTAGCAACTCCTAAGATGAGCTAATAGTTATTGTGCATCAAATTTCGTACTATCATTATAGAGTGATTCATCAATTACCTACATTTTTTGACCTTATGGGTGAGGATCTTTACAAATACCTAAAGGAGTTCTATATCTTTTTTTTTTTTTTGAAAAAGAAAATGATATTTGTGTTAACTCAAGCTAAGCTTGAAAAAATACATCGTAATGGCAAGAATTCAATATTACATCGCAATGACAAAGAAAGCAAACAAGATTCTTAGTAAAATAGTTTTTATCAAGGCATCATAAATTCCAACTACTCCTCATGCATGGACTAAGTTTAATATGATTTTCTTTGGCTACAAAGAGTTCTCTAATCTAGTGGATTGTTGTGTCTGCCAGCTTCTGCATTTCTATCACCTTTCCCTTGTGTAACTTTCTATTTCTTTCTTTCCAGATTGTATAAATTGCTCAACAAGTGCTATCTTAAGAGCTACTCCATCTAACTTCAGTTTGGTCATCATACAGATAGTCCAATATATGATGTTCACCCATTCATCTTGAAGACAATGAACTTGTAATATATTTTGGACCCTAGCCCAGATAACGAGTGAAACCCTACATTGGAAAAATAAATGATTATGAGTTTCACTCTTCCTTCCGTATAAACTGCATCTGGTATCCAAGTTAGTTGAAATGTCATACCATATAGCTTTAGTTTTGAGCCTATCCTTCATTGTAATTGTAAGCCAACTTATGAAAGCTGCTTAGGGGGACAAAGAATTCTTCCAAACTAGCTCGAACCAATGGACCTTGAGATGAATATCCCTAAACAGCTTATAGTAGGAATTGTTGGAAAATTCCCTAGAGTTGGTGTGTAACCAGGTTATCTTGTCCTCCTTGCCTACTGGTGGATTGCTAGGTAGCAAATTATCTAAGCTAACAGCCCTAAAAAATTGTAATTCTGGGTTCCATTGCGTAGATTGCGCTAACTTTTGCTTGAATAGAAATCCTAGTAATCATGTGTTTAAGCTCATTCCTGTTGCTTAAAGGACTCAAATCACTCCAGTTATCAAACCAAGACTATGTTGATTCACCATTTCTAATTAGTTTCTTCATCAAGTGGTATGTTTGGTCCCTCAATCTAAAAATTTACTTAAAACTCCATGAGTTTTCTCTGGTCTGATCTAATTGCCAGAAGATATTATCCTCCCTATTCTTTTTGAAAGTAGCACTTGCATAGACATAAGAGATATAATCCCTAGAGCCCCTTCCTCTTTAGCAAGACATAATTCATCCAATTTCACTTTGGCCCCCTGAGCTTCCAATTTTTTTAGCCCATAGAAACTGCTTGATGTATCTTTCAATCTCCTTAATAATCTTCCTAGGCAGCAACGAATGGGCACTCCAATGCATATGTACATTCCTCAACATTGTAGATATCAACTGCAATCTTCCAGTAAAAGACAGCCACATATTTTGTCAGACATTGATCCTAGTTTTGAACATTTCAACTAAGGGTAGGAAGTTCGCATACCTTGGCTTGTTCATAGTAATTGGTATTCCTAGATATTAATTTGAAGGGAGGGGGCAAATTTGGAGGTTTGTTAACATGATTAACTCTTCCCCATTCTGAATATATGATAAAATAAACATACAGATTTTATGAAAGTTAATAGTCAAACATGTCAGTTTGTTGAATTCCTTAATAATCCTCATCATTAGGGTTAATGAATAAGTTTCACCTCACATAAAAATAGTAGATCACTCGTAAACGCTAAATGATTTAGCTTAAGTACTTTGCATTTGTGATAACATTTGAAAATTGGATTATTAAGGGTTGCCAACATTCTAGAGAAGACTTCAATGGCTAGTGAGAATAGGTAGGGGAAGAGGGGGTCCCCCTACGTAATTCCTTAAAAATTCTTGGAAAATTTTGTTGGACTTCCATTGATTGACAAGCTGAAATTTGCTAATATAATGCATTCTTCTATCCATCCCATAAATACTTCTAGAAGTCCAAATGCATGAAGGCAATCAATGATGAATTCCCATTTAATTGTATTAAAGGCTTTAAAAAGTCAATTTTGATGTTGTAGCTCTTAATAGCCTTCTTGAAAGTGTATTCCCTCATAAATTTTAGATTCAGTATGTTATCCCCAATGCTTTTTCCCTGAACAAAAGCACCTTGGGATATATTGATAAGGAGTTCCATATATTTCTTCAATCTGTTTGCAATTATCTTTGAAATGAGTTTGTATATGGTGTTGCAACATGATGTGGGGTGATAATCTTTCATGCAAGTGGGGTTTTAAATCTTTGGGAAGAGGCAGATGAATGTTTTGTTGATTTTCCTAAGAATTTTGAAGGAGTAAAAAAGTTCCTGCACTGCTTCCACCACCAACTCACTAATAATGCTCCAAGTCTTTTGAAAGAAATGGGCATTAAAGCCATCAGGCCCTAGAGCCTTAGATGGGTTCAAGCTGAAGAGAGTGTTCTTAATTTCCTGTATTGATATTGGACTGATTAAGACTTCCCTGGCTTCTAGACTAATTTTCTCTTTAATAACCCAACTAAGAGCTCCTCTTCCACTTCATTTAAGCATTCCCAGTAGATTCTTGAAAAAATTAATCGCAGTGTTCTCAATCTCATCCTGTCTTATACAAAATTACCTACACCATCAGCTAACATATTAATTTTATTTCTATTTCTTCGAGCCAATATTGTGTTGTAGAAGACCTTTGTTTAAGAGGGTCGTTGAGCCCTCTTATGTTCCAAAATAAGATATTCATAAATTAGGTGGGAGTTTGAAGCTCCCTCAACCTATTCTTTCCTTTGGATCTAGTTGACTTTCTTCTATTTTTAATAGCCAGCTTGACGTCCTCCAGTTTTGTTCCCTTATCCAGATCATCTCCATACCTTGACGTTTTAGAGGCATCTTCATTAGTTTGTGGCTCAACATTTTGAATCCTCTCCTCCGTATTCCCCCCAAAATGTTGTTCCTCCGGTCTGCTCAGGTTCAGTTCCTTTTCCCCCACATGCTCATCAACCACATTTTAAAGTTGTTTACTAACATCTATCTGAGGTTCCCCTTCGGTTTTAATACCCTTTTTTAGTTGGTCTCCACACTTTTTGACTCAACTGAGGCTTGTAAGGATAACTGACTTGGATTACCTCTTTGACTAGCTCCCCATCCTCGCTTAGCTTCATCACCGGTAAAGTCTTTGGAAGCTCACTATCCTTCCCTATTTCCACATAGATCTTGGCATAACAAATTCTTTCCTACCTCGTTGTTTGAGTATCCATAGAAATGGGCTTCCCCACTGAACTAGCTAAGTAAGCTTAACCCTTTCATTGTCCAAAACTCAACTGGAACATTGTGAAAAATGAGCCAAATGGGAATTGACTCGATGCTACTCCTATCTAAGCACATACGAGGTCTCCATATTTGTAAAAACATCGGTTGTCCTCCTATATGCCATGGTTGTAATTCTAATATCTCATTCAAGTTGCTTTCACTGGAAAATTTGAAGATAAATGTGTCTCCTCAACGAGCATGGTCCTTTCTAGCCCTTTCTTGCCCTATTTCTCCAATGCCCATGCTTAAATCTACGAGTAAGATGGTCTCTTGCTCCAGAAATATCCCACCAATGCTGAGGACCAAATAGCTGCTCCTGCATCCATCATATCTTTTAGGGGAGTTAAAACCCCATCGACCGTAACATTTTTGCAGTGGGTTAGCTTCTTGTTAACAGTGGAGGCAGCAACCTTCAACTTCCAAGAGCTCCTGGGGGAGGCTAGATCTTCTTTCTTGCTTTGTATCGTACTCCCAGTACCGATGGACATGGATTTCCCTGAGCTTTGAAGTTCTGGAAAATCCTTGTTAGATGACTCTAAGCCTCCAACGCTCTTCACTACTGAGTTCCCTTCTTTAGTATTTCACCCTCCTCTATCTCCTTGTTCCCAGACGTGGATGCATCTAGAGTTGCATTGGGCATCACCAGGTCCTGTTAGAAACTTTCCAAATCTAGAAAATAGTAAAAGGTAGGTAGGTAATTTTGGTAGTGAAAGATCAGAGGATATTTTGGTAGTGAGAGGTCTGTTAAACCAATGAAGCTATAAGGAGTGACATGTTAGAAAATACAAACCCTCCTTCATTATGGATAATTATGTAATTATGACAAAAGATAAGGTTTGGGTTGGAGAAAAATATCTAGTGATAATGCAGAAATTTATGGATAAATTTAGAAGCTTATGAATAAGCATGAGTTAACATGCTTAGTAAAAAGCTATTGATGTGGCAAAATTATGGAAGTTTGTAGATGAATTAGAAGTTTATGGATAAACTTGAAATACCTGGTAAAGAAGTAAGATATGTGGGTGAAGTTTAAGCATAACATGTGTCAAAGAAGTGACCAAATTGTTGTTGAAATAGTAATGATGAAGCTTGCACGTGAAAGGTTAAAATTCAAGAAGATATTTTGCTTAGTCAAAGTCGGTGTAATTGAAGTTGTTTAGCATGTCTATATATATGTGTTCTTATAATCATTTATATGCATGAGAAAAAATAGAGTTATGTGTGTATGATAAAAAAATGAAAAGTGAGTATTTGAAAAAGAAGTGTTTTGAGAGCCGTAGCTCTTTGTGAGAAAGAAATATTGAGAGAAAAACAGTGCAGTAGGACTTAGAGAGAAATATTTGTATTTTGTGTGTCTTTTGTACTCATAAATTTTGTTATCAATACAAATACATATTTTGTGAAAGTTCTTTTATTTGAAGCCCATCAAAGCTTCCAACAAGTGGTATCAGAGCGGAAGTTTGTTTGGTGAAGTGATGGCCAATATGATCCAACCTCAAGTTCCGAAATTGACAAAGACAAATTATGAGAATTGGAGCATTCAAATGAGAGTGATGCTTGGTTCTCACGATTTATAGGATATTGTCGATGATGGATATATTGAGCCCGTAGATGCAGCTGCCGAAGTGGCTTTATCGGATGCCAAGAAAAAGGTGTCGAAAGAAAATCAAAAGAAAGACAAGAAGACGTTGTTCTTTATCTTTCAAGGTGTTAACGAATTCATGTTCGAGAAAATCTCATATGCAAAGACTTCAAAGGAACCATGGGAGATTCTACAGAAATCTTTCCAAGGAGTCGAAAAAGCTAAACAAGTATGTCTTCAATCACTCAGAGTTGAGTTCGAGGTGCTAAAAATGCAAAATTCAGAAAATATTGGTGATTACGTCACTCGTTTGAAAACGATGGCTAATGAGATAAAAAGAAACAACGAAACGCTAGACGATGTTCGAGTAATGGAAAATCTTTTGCGTTCGTTAACACGCAAATTTGATTATGTCGTCGCCGCAATCGAAGAATAAAAAAATTTATCAGAATTTTCAATCGATGAACTCGTTGGTTCCTTCAAGCACATGAGCAAAGAATGAATCAGAATGATAATACTGAAGACTTGGAGAAAGTCTTGCAAAACAAACTATCAGTTGGTGAAAATTAAGCAAACAATAGCCAGAGACAGGACAGAGGAAGTCAAGGTAGATATAAAGGTGGCCACCAATGGGACGTGGTCGATGGAACAATCGAGGTGGACATGGATGTGGTCGACAATTGTTTGAAAGAGAAAATACAAATAAAGGAAATCTGACATATGGTCATGGAAGAGGTTATGGAGACAGAGGTTGAGGCAGATTTCAATAAAGAGGAGATAAATCTTAAGTGCAGTATTATAAATGTAATAGATATAGCCATTTCAATTACGAGTGTAGATCGAATCCTGAGGTGAAGGAAAGAAGTAATTTTGTAGCAACAGAAGACAAGAAAGATAACATTGTTATGCTTCTTTCTTTACGAGTAAATGAGCAAAGCAACAATGATGCTTGATATCTTGACACGGGTGCCAGCAATTATATGTGTGGATATAAAGAGTTGTTCACAAACTTGGACGAGACAGTTCATGGAGAAGTTATGTTCGGTGATTCAATAAAGATTCCAGTAAAAGCCAAAGGTAAAATTATGATTTCATTGAAAAATGGAAACAAGACATATATTTATGATGTTTATTTTGTGACAACTCTTAGAAAAGAAGTATGTTATAATATTAAAGAATCACCATCTTACCATTAGAAACAAGAAGGGAGAATTAATAGTAAAGGTGAAGATGACAAAGAATCATCTTTTCACACTTGACATACGGAACAAGTTGATAAAGTGCATGAAGTTAGCCATTGAAGATGAATCCTTGTTGTCACATTTAAGGTTCGGTCATCTTGGATTTATTGGACTAAAGTTATTGTCAAAATAAAAAATGATGAACGGACTGCCAGAAATTGATCAACCGAGACAGTTGTGTGAAGCTTGCATCAAAGGAAAGTAACATAAACAACTGTTTGAAACTGGAAAATCATGGAGAGCCAGAAGGCCGTTAGATATTATGCACACAGATATAGCTGGCCCATTTGGTGTGCAATCAGCTGGTGGAAATAGGTACTATTTAACTTTTATTGATGATTTAGCAGAAAATGTTAGGCGTATATTTTAAAAGAAAAGGCAGAAGCCTTGATAAGTTTAAAGAGTTTAAAGTAATGACCGATAAGAAAAATGGACAATATCTAAAGATACTAAGATCTGATAGAGGAGGCGAGTACACCTCAAAGTTGTTCGAGAATTTTTGTAGAGAACATGGAATTATTCATCAGCTAACAACAAGATATACACCTTAACAAAATGGTGTAGTAGAAAGGAAGAACCACACAATTCTTGATATGGCGAGGAGCATGTTAAAGGAAAAGCACCTACTAAAGAATTTATAGGCTGAAGCTGTTGTATGCGCGATCTATTTGCTGAATCACTGTCCAACAAAAAGTATAAAGTTCATAACACCAAATGAAGCGTAGAATGCAAGTAAGCCAACAGTTGGACATCTCAAGATATTTGGGTGTATCACATATGCCCATATTCCTGACCAAAATAGAAAGAAATTGGATAATAAAGGGGAGAAGTGCATCTTTATTGGATATGATAACTAAAGTAAAGCTTACAAGTTGTACAACCTTATAACCAAAAAGGTGATTGTATCGAGAAATGTTGAGTTCGATGAAGCTGATTATTGGAAGTGGAGTAAAGAAGAAAGGAATACCCAAGGTATGTTCTTTAATGATGACATGGATATACAAGCACAACAAGATGATCAATCTCCTTCACAAAATCCTACACCAACAACACCTGCTTCAAAACTGTCAATGTCAAGCAGTAGTAGCAACAATTTAGGGGGAGCACATATTAAGAGAAGAAATCTAAGAGATCTTTATGGTGCTACAGAACGAATAGACACATTTAACTATTCATTGTTTTGTCTGATGGTCGCATGTGATCTGGTAACATATAAAGAAGCTGCTGGAGACAAAAAATGGGAGAAAGCCATGAATGAAGAGATTGGTGCAATCTAAAGAAATGATATATGGGAATTGACCAGCCTTCCAAAAGGACATAAAGCAAATAGAGTCAAGTGGGTGTACAAGATAAAGACCAACCAAGAAGGAAAAGTGGAGAAATAAAATGTAAGATTAATTGCGAAAGGCTACAAACAAAAATATGGAATTGATTATGATGAAGTATTTGCTCCAATTGTAAGAATTGATACAATTAGACATCTCATAGCACTTGCAGCACAAAACAAATGGAAGATTTTTCAGATGGATTTGAAGTCTGCTTTTCTGAATGGTTACTTAGAAGAAGAAGTCTATATTGAGCAACCGCCTGGATTTGTCAAGAAGAGTCAAGAAGACAAAGTCTATCGATTAAAGAAAGCTTTGTACGGATTAAAGCAAGCTTCAAGGACTTGGAATACAAGAATTGATGAATACTTTTGAAACAAGGTTTTGCAAAAGGTCCATATGAACATGCGCTCTACACGAAGAAAAATCAATATGGAGATGTCATAATTGTGTGCTTATACATGGATGACATTATTTTCATAGGAAATAATCTAGGTATATTTAATGATTTCAAGAAATCTATGACTAGAGAATTTGAGATGACATATATTGGTGAAATGTCCTACTTTCTTTAAGTTGAAGTGAAGCAGACTTAAGAAGGAATTTTTTTTCAAAGAAATTATGCAAAAGAAATCTTAGAAAGATTCATAATGAAAGATTGCAAGCCAATAGCCATGTCAGCTGAAGCAAGCACAAAATTGAGAATTGATTCAAACATAAAATCTGTAGATTCGACGTTGTTCAAAAGTTTGGTTGGAAGTTTAAGGTATTTAACTTATACAAGACCAGACATCATATACGCAGTCAGACTAGTCAGCAGATATATGGAGAAGCCAAGGCAAGATCACTTTGATGCCACAAAAAGAATTCTAAGATATATTAAAGGTATGATCGACCAAGGCTTATTTTATATGCATGCTTAAAATTCAAAGTTAATTGGTTATTCCGATAGTGATTTTGGTGGAGACTTGGATGATAGAAAAAGTACTTCTGGGTATGCTTTTTATATTGGGTTAGCTGTATTTTCTTGGTCATCAAAGAAGTAACAGACTATTGCTCTTTCAACATGAGATGCTGAATATTTGGCTGCAACAGCATGTTTATGTCAAGCAATATAGTTAAGGTATATTCTAAACGAGCTAGACTATGAGCAAAAAGGTCTGACAACAATATATGTTGACAACAAGTCTGCTATATTTCTTGGAAAGAATCCAGTGTCACACAGTCGAAGCAAACATATCAAATATCACTTTATCAAGGAGCAAGTAAAGAACAAAGTTGTGAAATTGGCATATTGAAAAACAGAAGAGTAATTAACATATATTTTTATAAAGCCATTGAATAACGAAGTGTTCTGCAGACTCAAAGAAATGCTTGGCATGGGAAGTCAGGTTTAAGGCGGAGTGTTAGAAAATACAAACCATCGTTAATTATGTCATTAAGCACGCCCAACACAACAACACTAGTATTTTCATCCGCTTCAAGAAGGCTATCTTTAACAGCCTCAACATGGGATGTATCAGAAACTACACCAATGACAACAACCATTGCACATTCAACAGCATCGACCACACTATTAATAAATTCTATAGCACTGCTAATGCTATTATCCTTTTCCGCTAAGGGTGATTCATAGACAGCTCCCCTATCTTCATTTACTACACCATTCTTATCATCAACTACCCTAGAATCAAGTAACTCATCATGCCATCTAGTTTGAAACATCTTAGCTCTAGGCTTCCAGACTTTATTATCATTCGTCAGTTTCTAAGGATAGAAGATGGGTATGATAGTCTTCTCTAGTTCACCCTCATCAATCAGCTGAAGAATAGGAAGTGAATCATAGGCCTTTTTGATACTTCAACACACATTTTCACATTGCAAAGTCGCTCCATCATTGCAGTTTGAGAATCCATATAAATGGGTACCTAAGGAGCTAGCCATGTAGTTAAGACCCACAATGGTCCGTAACTCCATCGGTACATTATAGAACTGTACCCATAGTGCAAGGTGTCTATCTGACCTTTGTCCATTTCCAATCTTGTTCTCTATTTTTGGACGAAGAGGGATTGCCCTCCGACGTGCCACAGACCCTACTCAATAATCTCGTCAAGATTGGTGCTATCGATAAACTTAAATAGAATGAAGTCATCTTCCCTAAGCATTGCTTTCACAAGTCCCTTCTTTCCCCATCTTGATTTTGGTCAAGCATCAACTACCAAAAATGTAGGATGCTTAGACCGGAAAAAGCCTATTAGAGACATGGACTAAGCCCTAGCTCCCACAATTAATAGTTCAACCGGTAGAGATACAACTCCATCCTTTAGCATATTTTGCTAGTGCTTGAGTGTTCCCTTATGGTGGACAGTCTTCAATTTGTTCCTCTATGCTCCGACTAGATTGAATGTGGTCGAATCTTTGTCTGCAACTTTGCGGTGGCTAGGTATTTTACCATTGCAATTAGCTACAGAGTGAGACACTATTGATTCTTTGATAAGCATAAGGAAATTGACTTTTGATATGGAGGATTCCCTTCTCTCGATGCCAGAAGGCCTGCCATTGAGGTCGTAGCCTTAGAGGCAAGGGAGGTGGGTAACAGATGGCAACTGTGGTAGGGTTTGAAAGGGGAAAAAGAAGGGTAAAGGGTAAGTTTGGGTGAAGAGAGAAGGTAGAGGTTTTAGGGCATAAGAGAGTTGAAGTTCTTTAGATGGATCTGGTCGCTTCAGACCTGGAAAGATGCATATTGGATTTGCTCTCCCTCACGCCGCTGACACTCCCAAGCGCACGGCTCTCACTGGGTTGCCTTTGTTTTTCTTATCAACTTTGGAAATGTTTATGGTTAGGTCTTATAACCATTGTCAAGTTTATTGTAAAAAGGACATGCCATTCGACCTTAGAGAAAATTTTGAGCAACTTTGGACAAATTAAAAGCATTGCTCACTTTGATATCAATTATACAGTCACCAAATTGAGATGTACTCTCTGAGATTATATATGACATAAGTGAATACATTGTAAGAGTTGTACTGGACAAAGAAATAGAAAGAACAATCATATGTCATTTTCTATGAATCAAAGACGTAGAATTTTGCTTAATGCTACTATTTTGAATATGTGGACATACATTGTACATCCAAAAACAAGTGGTTGTAGTGTCAGAGCGGGTGGTATTTTGGTATGTTGAGCTAGGGTGTTAAGTGGGGTTTGAAGGTTAAGAATTTTGGTGGGTAGACGGTTTATGAGGTAGGTGGCAGTGGCAATGTAACACCCCACTCCCGTAAGACCCAAACCCGACATCGATGGTGATATTCGAGTCCGTGCCCTGTGAGGGTGACGTGCTACATCGCTCAGTCAAATCTCAGTATAAAATTTTCTTTTTGAAACAAACACATACATTATAAATATTATGCGGAAAACAATTTACATAACACGGTCACCGGTAATTACAAAGACCATGGGGGCCCTCTTAAAAAAATACACAATAATTTAGTCCGATACCTTAACAAATTGACCGAATCATCTATACAAAAATTCAGGGAAATAATTTTGGGTATTCTTCTGAGTCCTGAAAAATAATTATACGTCCGTTGCCTAACGGTGTATTCTTCTGAGTCCTGAAAAATAATTGCAAATTTTGGGTGAGTTTTGCGAACTCAGTGAGGTAACCATCATCGAT
>JANZLD010000235.1:2553327-2565729 GCA_026413575.1 Erythroxylum carthagenense | reverse complement strand
TAAGTGTTTTTAGTGTTAATCCTGTTTGTGATTTCGATTCTGCTTTGTTTTAAGTGTTTATTCTGATTGTTCTTGTTCATTGTGCTTAATTTTGAGTCAATTTTATTTGCTTAGCTAGTCTGTGCTTCTTCGCCGCAACGGGTTCATATATTCGTCGCGGAGAATCCTTAATCTTGTTCTGTTCGCCGCAGCGAGTGCCTGCAAGCCGCGACGAATTGTGTTAATATCAGCCTCGTTTTATCTGCTCTTGTTTTATCGGTGCAGGATACTATGTCTTAGAGTTTTTGTTCAAATAGTGCATATTCAGTTTAAGCAGCTTACCAAGCACTTCTTTTGGAAGAGGTGTCTAATGTTTCTATTTCGTCTATTTTTTTGTTGTGGAAGGTGACAGGTCCACTGAAGTTGAAAATTTTCTTGTGGTTACTTGGGCGTTCCTATCTTCCGACGAATTCTTTGCAGTTCTTAAGGGGTTTGGCTACTTCTAATTTGTACAAAGTGTGTTCTTTCTATGCTGAGTCTCCTTTGCATTTATTGCATGATTATAGTCGTGCGATTGCATGGTGGCAACAGTGAGATGTTCCTGACAACTTTTTTATTCTGACGAAATTAGTTGATCGACCAGCTTTAAATCTGCAGGCTCGTGTTGTGGGTCCTTTTGGTTTTGACTGGGCACTTTGATTTCTGGCAGGTATTTGGTGGTTGTGGAAGGCTTGAAACTTATGGGTATTTCAAAAGGAGTTTATTTTCTTAGCAACTTTTAATGGTTGTGTCTTTAAAGTTGCAATAGATGTGAGTTTGGCTTCTGCTTCACAACCGAAGCTTCCAGGTGTGAGGCGTTAGATTGGTTGGACTGCGCCGTCAGCTGATTGGGTGAAGTTAAATTATGACGATAGTTCTATTGTTAATCTTGGGATGACTAGTGGTGGAGGGTTGTTGCGTAATTCATTTGGTCGTTGGCTAGGAGTATTCGTTTTGTATTGGTGTTTCAACTATCTTAGTGGGGGAGTTATGGTCCATTCGATATGGTTTGGTTTTTGCGTAGGATCACGGTTTTCTGTAGGTTGTGGTTGAATCTAATAGCATGGAAGCGGTGCAGATGGTGACTTGTGGTGTTATCTCTTCACATCCTCTATCTGTTTTGGTTGTGGATATTCAAGCTTTACTTGCTAGGAATTGAAATTGTTCGATTCGACATGTGTTTCGTGAAGGTAATTTTGCAGTAGATTGTTTGGTTAAATTGGGTCATAGCATCTCTTCAAATTTTCAGATTTGGGACGATATTCCTGAAGCCCTCTCCTTGATTATATGGGCTGATACCTGTGGTGTTTCTTTTATGAGGTATTTTTTATTTTCTCTCAATTGTAAACAAAAAAGAAATATTGTGTTTCTTTAACCTTGGAAGATAATATCTTGTGTTTCCTTAACTTTGGAAGATAATATCTTTCTCACCTAGTTAAAATCTCAAGGTGCTTAGTTAATTCATCATATGTTATATCATCATCATCATCATCATCATTGTTGACATTATAATTTACAAAAGTTACCTTATTATTGTGTGAAATAAAGCATGCATTTGTCACTCCATGTTCAAATTTTAAATTCCACTTTTCATCCCATTTGACAACTCCTTTTAGAATTTCTAGTGTCACTCTTTTTAAGGTATAAACCTTCATACTTCACATGTCTAGACCTTATTTATGACAAATAACATTAATTTTATGCTTTAAACTACTCTTACTTTTATCTTTGATGTTGCAAATTTACTTTTATTAGCCATATGAGTCCCACTGCACTATGTTTATGCCAAATAGCACATCAGGACTTACACATTTTAAATAAGTTTAAATTAATTTAAGTTCATTTTTCTTATATAACTTAAATTTAATTGACAAGCTTAAATTTAATTAAAAAGAAAATTTAATTTATTGTGTTCTTTTTTCAAGAGCTTCAAATGTGCAAATTCATTAATACTCTCTTACTTTTATCATTGCTTTTCTTATCTTAAACAACTTATTAGCTTAAACGGAATCCAAGAACTAGTGCACTCCATCTTTTGACATCTTCTTTACTGCTACTGCCACCACACACAAAAATAACTCATTTTTGTTTAAGCTTTTCCAAATTCAAACACTTATATTTCTGTTTCGACACCACCTTCTCTCTTTTTCCTTAGTCTGGTTTTGTGGCTTTTAAGTGGAACGAAGGTGAGTCCTTTCTCATCCCTCTGAGTATTTCAAGTGTCCATTTGAGTTTTCTCCATTTGAAGATGTTTTGGCTCATTGTAGTTAACTGTTTCTCTCTGTCATTCAATATTAGTTGTGGTCGGGTCGGTCATGCTAGGCCCAGGCCCATTCTCAAGATGTCGAGTTAAAACACAACAGAACTAGTTGATGTTTGATAAAACACGTCAGGTACTTACTATATAAGTTCATTGTCTTCTCACGATGCAGGTACGTCTCTAATAATTCTGATA
Source organism: Erythroxylum carthagenense (assembly GCA_026413575.1). Taxonomy (NCBI): domain Eukaryota; kingdom Viridiplantae; phylum Streptophyta; class Magnoliopsida; order Malpighiales; family Erythroxylaceae; genus Erythroxylum; species Erythroxylum carthagenense. The sequence goes on along the minus strand of JANZLD010000235.1, from coordinate 2,563,256 downwards.
ACCACTGTTATTAGAGAAAAAACCTAGCATAGAAAACTGACTTAAGCATCGGAGGGGCAATCCGGCAATCCACCCCCGGTGTGCCTTTATTGTCTTTGCAGATTTCTCCCAGTTGAAGCTAATTGAGATCATGGATCCAAACAACGATGTCCAGCCCCAACAAAATTAGACTGAACCAGTTGACGCCCACCGTAGGGCTGGGCGTCAGGGCGCCACGTCCAGAAGCACGCAGATAAGTCAGGCGGCAGCAACAAACCCGGATGTAGCCGTTGTTGTGGCAATTGCACTACAACGACTGGGCTTGCAACTACCTGCTGTCGCCGTCCTTCCGTCGATACATCATGGATCTCAGATCCATCCTTCACCTATTACCCAAAACCCTAACGCAGACGAATTACTTCCATTACACCAGAATGATCAAACACAATCTTCGCATCCAAACAACCAATTACCACCCCAAAACCGGGATCAAGAAGAACAAAGCATAGTCCTGAAGGATAACGCCAGAAATCACTCAAACCCTCACATCCAACACCCTATAAACACAAACCTTCCTCCACAACAAATCTCCCAAAGACAAATAGAGGAAGCGGTCGACCTATTGATTCGCCAAATCTTACACTCTCAGACAGAACAGCAGCGAACCCCAACTCGGTAGATCGGTCTGATGGCCGATCGCCATTCTGCTGAAACATTAGAAAAAAATCGTGGATGATCGCATCAACATGGCCATGAATTCTTGGCCGGATCAACCACCAGCACGATACAGCTCTCCTTTCATTTAGGAGATCCTGGATAGTCTTCCAGCGGTCAGCACTAAGATACCAATACCTGAAAAATATAATGGAAAGACCGATCCCCTCAACTATCTCCAATATTTTCAATCGATGATGAACCTACATTGCATCCCCGATGCCATTCAGTGTAAGGCTTTCTGCGCAGCCTTTCAAGAAGGAGCTCGACGATTGTTCAACAGTTTACCTCCGAGCTGCATCACTTGTTTTGAGGACTTTAAGTCGCTATTCCTCAACCAGTTCTCCACAAGTAAACGGCCGCAGAAGACTACCTTGGAAGTGATGCAGTTGACCCAACTAAGGAATGAAAGTTTACGGGAGTTCATCACTCGGTTCAACAACGAAGCTGTCGAAGTCCTTGACCTCACCTGCTCATCCATGTTGGCTGCGCTTATGAGCAACACGAGGGATGAAGAGTTCAAAAAGTAATTGGCCCTCGATCAGCACAGATCCATCCAGGAGATAAGAAACAGGACGGATAAATATATCCAACTCGAGGAAGTGCTGAAAAATACGAAGCGTAACAGATGATTGTTCACAAATGACAGAGCAGATGGTTCACATAATTGACAGAAAGATCATTCTAGCTGGAGGAAGTCGACCGATCGAAAGGACCAACGACGAGAATCCTTCACCATGCTCAATAGACGATATGTGGAAGTACTGGCAGCCATGAGAGCAGAAGGGGAATCCCTCCGAAAACCTAATAAGTTGAAAACTCCCCTCAAAAAGAGAGACCCCGATCTATATTACCGATTCCATAAAGATGTAGGTCATGACACGGAGGATTGTTGGGACTTAAAGCGAGAAATCGAATCCCTTATTTAGAGGGGAAAGCTCGGCATATTCCTGAAGCACAGTACAAACGCCGAGCGGGAGAATGAGGGTAGGAGCAATCGATGTGATAACTAGCGGAAGCCTTGGAGGCAAAACGATACGAATGGTAGAGCGGGGCGGAATAGGAATTCAGACGACCGACGCGACACGAGAAGACAGTCCAGAGCAAGAGGCGATAGAAATGTCGATCAGTAAGATGACCGACTGGTTAGAGTCATAAACATGATCTCTGGTGGCAGTGCATCAAGAGGGTCCACCGTCAGGGGACGAAAGAGGTATGCCAGGAAGGTCACTGAAGATTTATCAGTAAAGAAAAAGAAGCAAAACAATGGGGTGATCTCATTTGACGAGTCTGAACTGGAAGGTATTAGCTGTCCTCATGATGACGCTTTGGTGGTCACCTTGAATATGGATGGTAGTGAGGTGAAGTGGGTAATGATCAACATAGGTAGCTCGGTCGACCTGCTATATTATGATGCGTTTAAGCAGATGGAAATACCGGAAGAACGACTATTGCTAGTAGAGGGACCCATCAAAGGGGTAACAGGAGCATTAGCCTACCCATTCGCTCAAGTGTTCCTAAACGTGAAATTTGGACAAAAGCCATGTCAAAAAGAGAGGAAAGTCGAATTCCTGGTCATGAAATTTGGCGGAGCATATAACGCGATAATAGGAAGAGCCACCCAAAATGCGCTAAGAGCAGTCGTCTCTACCTACTATCAAGCAATGAAGTTCCCAACACCTTATGGGGTCGGTATTGTCAGGGGTCAGCAAAGAATTGCTAGGGAGTGCTACATGGCAGAAACAAGGACCCTTGATGGGGCGGTAGTTTTAACAAGTTCCCTCGATGTAAGAGCCAACGAAGAAACTGAGAGGATGAACCCTGCCGAAGAAACACAACAGGTTATATTAGATAAAGAAGACCGATCCAAAACCACAAATCTAGGCACGGAGCTTGAAAAAGGGCTGGCCAAAGAGATCATGGATTGCTTGATAGAGAACAAATCGGTCTTCGCCTGGGTACCGAGCGACATGCCTAGAATCTCTCGAGCAGTCGCATCTCATTCTCTCGGTATCCGAAAAGAGTGCAAGCCAGTTAGACAGAAGAAGCGGTGGCAAAGCAAAGAAAGGCAAGAGGTGATCGAGAAAGAAATAGGAAAATTACTCGATGTTGGGTTCATTCGGGAAGTCAAGTACCCCGAATGGTTGGCGAACGTGGTACTAGTAAAGAAGAAAAGTGGAAAATGGAGAATGTGCATTGATTTCACTGACTTAAACAAAGCTTGCCCAAAGGACAGCTTCCCCTTACCCAAAATCGATCAGCTGGTAGATGCTACATTAGGGCATGAGCTCCTCAGCTTCTTGGATGCTTTCTCTGGTTATCACCAGATACAAATGAATCTTGAAGACGAAGAAAAGATGGCTTTCATAACCGACCAGGGCACGTATTGCTACCAGGTGATGCCATTCTGTTTGAAGAACACCGAGGCTACTTATCACAACTCGTTATGAAAGTTTTCAAGAGATCGGTCAGACAGTGGAGGCTTACGTGGATGATATGGCAGTCAAAAGCAGGACAGCTGTCGAGCATGTGGAAGACCTCAAAGAAATCTTCCTGACCCTCAACAAATTCCAAATGAAGCTGAACCCTGAAAAATGCACCTTTGGCGTGGCATCCGAAAAATTCTTGGGATTTATGATTACTCAACGAGGGATTGAAGTAAATCCAGAAAAGATTGAAGTTATTGTTCAAATGCCCTTACCACGATGCTTAAAAGACGTTCAAATATTGACAGGGTGGATAGTCTCTCTGAGTAGATTCGTCTCCAGGATGGGGGACAAGTGCCTTCCATTTTTCAAAATCCTAAGGAAGGCGGACGTGACTCACTTCCAATGGACGGACGAGTGCGAAAGAGCATTTCAACACCTAAAGCAATACCTGACCAGTCCGCCCATCTTGCAGAGCCCCGCTGAGGGGGAGACGTTGATCATTTATCTGGCAGTTACAGAAGGGGCGATCAGCGTAGTTCTCATTCGATCGGATGGAAATGAACAATTCCCGATCTACTATGTCAGTAAGGTTTTGAACGGGCCGGAAACGCGGTACCCACCTATTGAGAAGCTGGCCCTATCATTGATAACCGCAGCATGGAAGCTCAGGCCTTACTTCTAGAGTCACACAATTGAGGTATAAACCGATCAACCTCTCAGGCAATGCCTTCAAAAGCCTGAAACCTCTGGGCGGTTAGTAAAATGGGTGGTAGAGCTGGGAGAATTCGATATACACTACAAACCATGGACAGCGATCAAAGCTCAAGTGTTGGTAGATTTTGTTGCAGAAATAAGTCAACCTACCTCACCGAATGAGCAACGCCCCGCTTGGAGTTTATTTGTTGATGGGTCGTCCAACGTTAAGGGATGCGGAGCAGGAGTGGTATTGATTAGCCCCCACCAAGAACAAAAGGTGAAATACGCCCTCCGTTTAGAGTTTAGAGCATCCAATAATGAGGCAGAATACGAAGCCTTAATAGCTAGTCTTCAATTGGTAAGAGAAATGGAGGTGAAAATTTTGAAGGTGTACAACGATAGCCAAATAGTGGTCGGTCAAGTCACCGGGCAGTATGAGGCAAAAGGGGACAACATGATCAAGTATCTGGAGTTACTAAAGCAAGAGTTGAGCAATTTTGAAGAATACTCGGTCAGCAGGATAGATAGGACGCAGAATGCTCAAGCAGACGTGCTCTCCAAGATGGCTTTCGATCAAAATGCAAGGAACAACATTTTGGTCGAGCGGGTAAATCGGCCTAGCATTCAGAAAGCTAATGAGGTCTTCGAAACAGAGGCCGAACGATCAAGTTGGATGGAGCCGATCAAACATTACCTTCTTAAGGGAACACAGCCGCAAAAAGCCCTGGGAACTAAGAAACTAAGGGTAAAGGCTGCTGAATATGTAATCGTTAACGACATCTTGTACAAGCGCTCTTATGACTGGCCGCTATTACGCTGCTTGAACGAAGAAGAGGCGGAACGGGCAATGGCAGAGGTTCATGAAGGAATGTGCAGGAACTTATTAGGGGGCAGAATGTTGGCCCACAAATTGATTAGACAAGGATATTACTAGCCGACAATGAAGAAAGATTGTCAAGAAAAGGTCAACCGATGCGAGGCCTACCAGAGGAACAACAATTTGTCCCATCAACCAGCCGAGCAGCTGAAAATTGTGAGCCACCCCATCCCCTTCGCTCAGTGGGGAATGGACATTGTAGGTCCTTTTCCTCTCAGTCCTGGGCAGAAGAAGTTTTTGGTAGTAGCTATCGAATACTTCACCAAATGGGTCGAAGCAGAAGCGGTCGCCACCATCATCGAACAAAAAATTGAAAACTTCGTATGCAAGAACATACTAAGCTGCTTCGGGATGCCTATGGTCTTAGTTACAGACAACGGTCGGCAGTTCGATAATGATAAGCTCAAAGATTTCTGTCACCGACTGAAGATAAGGCTCCAGTTAACTTCAGTGGCTCACCCTCAAAGCAACGGTCTTGCGGAAAACACCAACAAGAAGATAATGAGCGCACTCAAAAGGCGTTTAGATGGACGTAAGACTTGGGTCGACGAGTTGGACGAAGTGCTATGGGCATACAGAACGACCCCAAATGGAGCCACAGGAGAAACACCGTTTAGAATGACCTTTGGGGCAGAGGCGTTGGTTCCAGTAGAAGTGGCATTGCCCAACCAGAGAGTCTCGAATTATCAAGAAGAACGAAATAACGAAGCTCGCAGGGCAAAACTCGTACTTCTCAACGAAGACAGGGATAGAGCAGCCGCTCGTTCGGAAGCCGTTAGGCAAAAAGCAACGAAGTTCTTTAACAAAAGGGTGAGGCCGAGCGGTATAAAGGTCGGGGGTTATGTTCTAAGAAAGGTCAAGGCGGCAGGGAAATACCCTGGAAAGATCGGTCAAACATGGGAAGGACCCTATCAAGTGATTAAGTAAGCCGGACGCAGCTCATACGTTCTTCGCAACACGAACGACAAGATTCTACCGAGGTCCTGGAATTCTCAAAATTTGAAAGCGTTTTACCAGTAGATAAGTTTTACTTTAATTTGTTTATTTCTTTGTACATAACTAGTGGGTACCTTTTTTCTGGCATTACCAATCAGGTTTTTTAATGGCCCACGCCTTTATCATCATAAATAAAGAATTCCAGATTTCTTGGCAGAAAGGTCTCATTATATATCCTACCGATCGCTCGGCCTCGACATCGCTCGGCCAGGTTACCGAGACCGAATCTTGGAACCAGGCGATGCCAAGAAAACAATCTTGGATCGCTCGGCCTCGACATCGCTCGATCAGGTTACCAAGATCGAATCTTAGAACCAGGTGATGCCAAGAAAACAATCTTGGATCGCTCAGCCTCGACATTGCTCGGTCAGGTTACCAAGACCGAAAGAAAACAATCTTAGATCGCTCGGCCTCGATATCGCTCGGCCAGGTTACTAAGACCAAATCTTGGAACCAGGCGATGCCAAGAAAACAATCTTGGATCGCTCGACCTTGACATTGCTTGGCCAGATTACGAAGACCAAATCTTGGAATCAGGCAGTGCCAAGAAAATAATCTTGGATCGCTCGGCCTCGACATCGCTCGACCAGGTTACCAAGACCGAATCTTGGAACCAGGCGATGCCAAGAAAACAATCTTGGATCGCTCGGCCTCGACATTGCTTGGTCAGGTTACCAAGACCGAATCTTGAAACCAGACGATGCCAAGAAAATAATCTTGGATCGCTCGGCCTCGACATCGCTCGACTAGGTTACCAATACCAAATCTTGGAACCAGGCAATGCCAAGAAAATAATCTTGGATTGCTCGGCCTCAACATCGCTCGGCCAGGTTACCAAAACCGAATCTTGGAACCAGGCGATGCTAATAAAACAATCTTGGATCGCTCGGCCTCAACGTCGTTCGGCTATGAGAACGATTCGATCAAATCTTACTACCGATCGATAATAAAGAAGACAGACATAGAAACATGATATATCAAAACAATGGACAAAAACAAGAGTTTTATTTCCTTGTGTATTTATTCTGGTCACAAGCCCGACCAGCTGAGCTTTAAAAGTCAGTAGAAGGAGAAGTATGAACAGCCTGAGCGGCAGGAGAAGTCTCGGAGGTCGGCAAAGCAGCCGAGACAGAAGCGGGGTCCGAGGGAGCAACTGGAGAGACATTCCCGTGAGCCCGCTCTTCTTCATCTTCTGAACTAAGGTCCAGCATCTCATCCGGTAATGTCTCCGCCTCTTTCTCAGCAATCTCCCTCAACTCCTGAAGCGAAAGGTCGAGCCCTGTCGGAATCATAGGCTCGGCAAAGTCCTCGAACGAAGGAACAGCCGACCCATCTCCATCAGGAAAGAGCACGCCATAGCAATTCTTTAAGATGGAAAGAGCCAGATCGCAAGCGTATTCATTGCACTCACCGTGTAAGTACCACTTCTTCCATCTCTTGATGGCCTCAATCCTTTGCTCCTTGACAGAGCATTGCAGTTCAAACAGTCAGTTCTCAGCCTTTCCTTTATCCACCACCTCTTTGTGGCAGTCTTGGAGGAACTTCAAGCGGAGCTCTCGCTCCATTTTGGCTCTCGAGTTGGCATTGAGCACTTCCTCCCTCAACGCTCGGCACTCGCCTTCCAGCTCATCCCTGGAGGCAACCACTCTACCTTTCTCCTCCTCCCCCGATGCGAGTTGAGCTCTCAAAACGCTCTTCTCTTCCTCCCACACACTCTTCTCCTCCTCCAGTGAAGAGAGTTGAGCCCGAAAAACGTCTTTCTCCTCCTTCGCCTTTGAAAGCTCAGCTCTCAAAGCGTTGACCTGCTCAAGAAGATCGTGAACCTCCCGGTCCATCGTTCGGTTGACTTCATCGAGTTGATCGATATGCTGATGTATCGCAGAGGCGAACGCCAGATCCCTGACACAACCACGGACGAGACTAGCCGCCAGATCCTTGTTGTTCAGCGTATCCAAAAACTTCTCATCCTTAGGAGGAACAACCTTCCGAGCGATATCCAAAGCAACATTGATGTCCCTAATCGATGCAGTCTTCTCAAGACTGATCGTAGACACCCACTTTTCACCGCTGGAGGCTCGTACTTTCCTCTTGCCCTTATCTAATTGGGGCATTCGCTCTTTTCCCTTACCCTTGTTCGATTGGCAGGATGATCGTTCGAGATTTCGAGCAGTCTTCTTTCTCTTAAGCAGTGGTTCCTCCTTTTCCTCTGAGCTCGCTTAGCCTTCAACCGCCGATTGGATCGGCAACAACGCAGACTCGTCAGATCGTTCCTCAGTAGATGGAAGGGCCAACAATGCTGTAGATGGGTCCAGCGTCGTCAGCTCAGCGATGTCTTCGCTGCCCTCTACCTCCTTCCTCTGCTTCTTCACCTTCGAAGAAGATCTAGGCCCTTTGGGTTGGCTTTTGGATTTAGGGAGATTAGAGGACCCGTCAAAATCCTTGAGCTTTGCCATGCCTGCACAAATATAAAAGCAGGTCAGAAATCGAAATTAATATTCATAAGAAACAAAGCAATTAAACTACGAGGAGTCAACCAGAAGGAGCAGTTTCTCCTTCAATCCCGTTAATCCGAGCCGATGGACTAATTAAAAATGTATCGGCTGATATCCCTCCGCGATACCCCAGAACAAGCCAATCGAAATTATACTGACCGAGCACCTTGATTTGACCGATCACTTCAGACTCTTTTCCAATAAAGGACAGACTAGAAATATCGTTCCACCGCTCGGACAAGGGATACCTCCACGGCCTGGACCCGAAAGAAGATTCCGGGGGCCTCACGAAGTACTTCGTCCTCTAGGCCTTAATTGACGAAGCCGTCCCAGCGGGGCGATACCACGCATCTCTGTACTGGAAGTGGGGGATCCCACCCTCGGTGAGCGAGCTTTGGTTCATCCTAAGGAAAAGCCTTAGAATATCGAGCGATGGAGGACACCCAAACTGATGGCATAACAGGGCGAGACCGTTCATAAACCTCCAACCATTTGGGGGGATCTGGGCCGGCAACAATTTATATACATAGCAAACCTCATCGATGATCGGGCATAGGGAAGCCTCATACCACCAATCGAGAAGAAGTTGTTTAAAACAGCAAAGTAACCCCCCGCACTGCTGTAAATTCGCTCATTCTTCGCGGCCAATCTGGGTCCCCAGGATGAGAGGATGTTATCCCTGAGGACCGATCAGTTCAAGTCCCCTACGGTCATCATTGATTGGTCGGACGGCAGTTTCTCAACTACTCGCCCGTCTATCCGATCATCCGCCGCGATCTCTTCATCTATCTCTGCATCCGGAGCTTCACTCCCCCTTGCCTCCGGCACCTCCGCTGTTTCTGCCACTATCTTAAGCGGCCCAACATTCTGTGAAGCACCTCCAGCCCCCAGTGCTCGTTCGAAAAGGGAAGAGGAGGTGGCTTCGTCCCTAAGTTTAAGTTCTCTAAGGCTAGTCGACGACATGATTACTGAAAATCAAACTTACAGAGCAAGGAAAAGAAAAAGGACATACCTAATTTAGAGACTGGAGTTGGGGATTTGGATGACGGTGAAAAAGGAAATTTCGATGACGGCGAACAAGGAGATGAAGAAGAGAGGAAACAAAGATTGAAGAATCGAACACACAGAAAGTGAAGAAGCGTGTCAATTCCGAGCATTTATAACAGAATACTGAACGGGCATATTGATGGAACTTGGACGCGTGGCGAAATCTAAGCCGTGCGAATTGGGGATATCAGTTACCCAAAGCGGACGTACTGGTGGGACCCAGAACGGCGCAGCAGTTGAAAGGTCGTGAGTGACAGCTGTACAGCGGTTATAAAGACGTCTCTTTTCAAATATTGAAAATCCGCCAATGGATACGTATCCAGTGCTTTAATTAAGCGTCCACGTTCGATCGGTCAGTCCTATCTCTACCCTCGATCGGTCAGTCTTATCCCGAGCCGTCAGGCACTAAACGACGATGTCCAATCGATCTGGCCCAGTCACGAGCTAACACACAGACGAGTCACGTGAATCCAATCGATCGGGCCTATCACGAGCTGCAAGAACTCTCTATATACTCCATCGATCCTTCTCCATGTTCGGACTCGAGGAGTAGGGGGGCTTATGGTCGGGTCGGTCGTGCTAGGCCCAGGCCCATTCTCAAGATGTCGAGTTAAAACACAACAGAACTAGTTGATGTTGGATAAAACACGTCAGGTACTTACTATATAAGTTCATTATCTTCTCACGATGCAGGTACGT
>JANZLD010000235.1:1993442-2004113 GCA_026413575.1 Erythroxylum carthagenense | reverse complement strand
TGTTAAAGCTCCAAGGGCCACCGGCAACCATCTGTCTCAAATCGACCTCATGAAAAAACTGAAAGAGATACAATCCATTCCCTCCCATTGGTTTAATACACGCACCCTTAATCGGCCGCCAAAGGTTCAGCAGCGTCCTCTCCATAGCTTCAAAATTGACCATTCTTTCACCTATAAAACGACCCACTAGGCTAAGCTTATAGTCAATATCCAACCTTCCCACATCAGAAGCCGGAACCACCAATTCCTCATTCTCTTTGTCGTTAAAGGACAACCGATTGAACTTTGGCTTCATCTCCTCCAAAAGACAAAAAAACGTTAACAAAATTGAACAGAAAAACACAACACTTGACTAGCAAGATGAGGCATGCATGAGGGCAAGACGAAACTAGCACTCGAGAGAAAGCGAGGCAGAACAGGATGGAACTTAATACTTGACAACATCTTTTTTAAAAAATTAATTTGGATATCCAAACAATGTAAATATGTCCATCAACACAAGTTTGATGATATCTTTTCCAAAATTTTAAATCAATTTAGGTTAAAATAAAATTTTCAATTCAAGAAATTCTTTTAATTTAAAAATATAAAAATTCTAAAAATTCAAAAAAAGATTATTTATAAAATAATGTGAACATAATGCATATTAAATATTTAATTTTGTATTATAATATTTAATTATAGAAATCAAACATATTTTGAATAAATAAAATTTACTCCATAAGTAAAATTTTGCATATTTCTCACTTATATAATTTTAAATTTAAGGGTTAATTACAAAAAATCCTAAAATTTGTTAAATTTTGCAATTATAATCCAACATTCAAATAGTGGCTATAAAAAATGTTTAAATTTTTAACATTTTTCAACTCTAGCTGGACATTAGTGTCTCCGTTAAGTTTGCTAATGTGACTTGCCACATGTTCCAGAAACACCGACTATTAATACACGTCAATTAACACAACAAATGAGGATTAATAAAACGACATCGTTGTTTAAAAGTGACTTAAATCATATTAAGCATCCCGACAACCTTATACTTTGATTTTAGTTTTTTTCTTCTATTGTCAGTTTGTTCTTCCGATGCACTCAGTATGAGGACATCAGGGTTGCGTAATATAAAATTTGAAGGATAAGAGTGCCCAGAGAACAAATTGAAAACGAAAAGTTTATTGATGCAGTATATTACAATGTGAAAGTAGTTTGGGGCGTCAGAAAAATAAACAGAAAATGAAAGGTTGCAGTTGCGTAAACTGATGTAGGGATTCTATTTTTAACAACGACGTCGTTTAATTAATATTCATTTATTGTGTTAATTTTAGCTGAAGTGTATTAATACGTAGAGTTTTTGGAACACGTGATAAGCCACATTAAAAAATTTAACAGAAATATTAACGTCAGGTTATAATTGAAAAAATTTAAAAGTTTGAGTATTTTATTGTCATTTTTTGAAGTTCGGGTTATAATTATAAAATTGAGTAAATTTTGAGATTTTTTTGTAATTAACCCTGAGTTTCATAAAATATGACGAAATTATCATTAATATTTAAGAATAAATATTATTAAATTAAAAGTATTATTTTCTATCTTTTATTTAGCACTCTATAGAGATGACAATTGTTAGCCCGTAAGTCTAAATTTAGTTGTTTTTAATATACCGATCCAAATTTAAACTAACTCGAAATCTAATTATTTAAACAAAACAACGTAATTTTACTTAAAAAAATATGAGTCTCGTATAGGCTTAGCTTAGGCATAGGTGGACTCGACTAAAAAATAAGTTATTATAAATTTTTATTTTAAAAAATATTTAAAAAAACTTGCTGCAATCAATCCTTACTAAAAGCATCCTAAGCTTCTAATGATGATAAGTTGTATAAATAGTCCTCCCTAATGGCATCCTAAGCTTTGGGAACATATCTTTTTATCTTAGTTAGCCCTTTACTAATTACTACACTCTTCCATCTCGGCTCATCCCCACATTGATGTGATGATAAGTTGTATAAAATAAAATACGAAAAGGATGCATTGGGGATTGGAAAGTCAAAATAGCGTTGAGTCAAACTCAGCTTTTGGCATGCACAAGGCGCGGAAGCCCAACACTGTGTTTTGCGCGGCAGTTTTAGTTTGTGTAAAATGACCAAAAAGCCACCAAAAGCATTTTTTTCTCTCTCAAACCAAAACGAGTAAATGGCAAAATAATTATGTTCTTTAAGCAAAATTTTTTAACTATTTTAAAAATAAATTATAAGATAAATTAAATTAATTACTCAAGATTGAAGGTATTTATATATTTTTCATTGGGAAATTGTTAAATTATTAAAATAAAAGATAATGTAAGCACTTTTTTTAAATTATTTTTAAAAATAAAAGTAATTATATAATATAATTTTATCCTCTCCATTTTATAATGATATAAAATTATTTGAAATTGTTTTATAATTTAATTTTTAGACTTGATCGATTCAAGTAATTAATCCATAATTGACCTGTTGACTTCAATTTTCATAGGGAGGCACTGGTTCGGACTTAATTGTCATCCGTAATTCTACATCTCATTATGTTATATAATAAAATTGTTTAAACAATTAGGAAATTTCACAAATTGAAATAGAGAAATTAGACATAAAGAACTAAATTAGGTTGTCCTTTAAGGGGTGGTTGAGTTGGTGAAGTGAAGGATATGGAATCAAAAGATCCTATATTCAAATATCTTTACTTACGATCTATTGATTGAGTCTGTCGTATATAACTTGTCTAGTAAATAGTACCTGATTGGCATAATTTACAAGTTATTATGTCAATGCAAAAATTTATCAATTACATATTTAAAAGATAACGATTGAAGATTTTTTCGTTTTTAAAATAAATAAACAAAAACTGAATTGGGTTACAAATTTTATATTTAACAAAATCTTAATCATTAAAACCTAATGTTCTTGTCGGTCATTTGGTAATTTGCCTTTTTACACTAATATTTTTTAAAATATTTTATTTGTCTGTTTCTGCATACATTTGTACGTAAAACTCGAAAAAGAAAGTGGGCATTCGAGGTTTCTGACAATATTCTCTGCAAGATGTCTCTTCTTCACTGTTCTGACCTCGTATCTCGTGCCACCCTCTCAAGTCTTTTAAACTAATGTATAGCCACTTCTTAATCTTTCTTATTAGTAGAAGATCACACAGAACTAGAAAGGAAATGATGTAATGTAAATGAATCAAGTGTCACTGATGGCGACTCCCCTCAAAAAGATCTGTTTTTTTTTTCAGTTTTTTTTATTGGAAAGTGGGAGGAAGACTGTTTTCTTGGGTTTTGGGTTTTTATGGGCTCTCTCTCATTTTCAGAAAGAAGAGGAAGCGTGAGTGAGAGAAGAAGAGAGAGAGAGAGAGACAGAGAGAGAGCGCGAGGAGGGAGGGTCTGATCTTTAATTTTTAGCTAAAATAAATCAGAATTGATTATAGCTTTGAAAAGCGAAAATGGGTTTTGTATGTAAGTGGAATTATATCAATTTATTGCTCATTTAATGGCTTTTTAATGTTTCCAATACTGTTGTCGCTTTTAACTGTGCTAACTTTCTCTTGCTGTCTTCTCTCATGTGCAGGGCGGTGCATTTCTGTTCTTGACACTTACTTACTGCCATTTCTTTACTAAAGAAAAGAACCCTAATCTAGTCTCTTTTGGTTTTTAGCTTTACGCGTTCCTAACATTCCTCTCAAGTAGCTTTTCTCTCAGATGTGAGTGTTTTGTGTGTGTGATCAGAAGGAAACATTTTTGCTCTGAGGCTATACATTTGAAAAGCAGTTCCTTTGAGTAGATGGTTTTGAAAGGCGTAGTCACTTGCTCCTGTATCAGTAGCTTCTGTCTCAGATGTGAGTGTTTTGTGTGTGATCACAAGCAAAGATTTGTGCTTTGAGGCTATACATTTGAAAAGAAGAAGTTCCTTTGAGATGATGGTTATGAAGGGCGTAGTCACTTGCTCCTGTATCTGATCTTGAACTGCCATTTTATGTTTTGGTGTTGATAGAGTAGTGCTGCTAAGAATGTGGCTTCTGAATGATGAAATTGTTAAGAGAGGAGTTGAATAGGTAGTAAAGGTTGTGCTTTGATTGGTATTCAAGGGTTTAAAGCAATTTGTGTTGTAAGGTTGTGGAGCGATATGCTTTTTGAGCATCGTTTGATTTCATCTGTGTTGGTTCCTTCATTCAGTGAAAAGTTTGATGATTTACTCCATGCGTTTGAAGCTTTACGAGCAGCAGTTACGCGAATGTTCTTGGTCTAGTATGACTAGGTAAAGCAGAGAAGTGATGTTAAAGTGAGTTTCTTTTTAGTGTAGAAACAGTGGATTTGGGATTTACTTAGTTTCTTTGGCTCGGAAATTCGAGCCATCTTGCTGATCTACGAGGATTCTAAGAGATTCTGCTTTGACCATTTTGACTTAAGATATTTAATCCTGGTCCCCCCACCAAGATTTGGTGAACGAAATCTCGTCTTTGAACATTTGCTGTTATCTTCTCCGTTTTCCCGGTTGAGGTTGTTTCAAGAGGAGCATTGGGTTAAAGATGGATTTTTTCAAAGTGAAGAAGTTCAGGAAAGCTCGTAAGCCAGACCCAGAAAAGGATTTAGAAGATAAGCCAGTGCCACAACCAGAGGAACCAAAGAATGATAATGGTGGGAATGGTGACAATGGGGGTAGTAAATCAGTTAATACGGATCCTCTAGCTGAAGCTGAAGATGACGATGATGACTTTATAACCAATGAGGTGAAGAGGAGGTTGAAAGAGCTGAGAAGGAACAGTTTCATGGCGTTGATACCTGAAGAAGACTCGTGCGAAGAGGAAGATGATGAGGAGGAAGGTGAAGGAGAGACGAGCTCTAATGAGTGGAGGGATGTTGAAGCAGAGGGAAGACAATGGTGGGGTGGGTTTGATGTTGTGTATGAAAAATATTGCGAGAGGATGCTGTTCTTTGATCGAATGATTGTGCAACAACTCGTGGAAAATGGTAAGTTCTACAGGGTTGGTTCCAGTTTCTTGTTCCTTTGCATCAAATACTTGTGAAATATATGAAGATTCAGATTGCTTTTGGCTATCACTTCTTGTAAGATTTACTGTCTCGGATTGCTCCAAAGCCATTTCTTTGTCAAAATCAATACTTTCTGCATATTGGATTGATGGAAAATGCTTCGATTCTTTGCTGAACTAGTTGATGGTACCTCTTCAGAATCATCTGAGGCTATTGCTTTTTATGTTTATTAATGATAATTTACTAGTTACTGTTTGTTGCCAAGCTGTTATTTCTGGGTTCATTTAGACATTAACATATAAGTGAAGCCTTTTCAAGAATTAAAGATTTTGATTTTGCAGTTCTAACATTTGGTTTGGAATTGGCAAATGTTGGTGGATAGTTATACATATCTGGAAGTCCAATCTGACATTGATACGGTTCTAATGTTTCCATTTGTTGCTTAATTTGAACCAAAAAAGAAGGAAAATGTACCATTATATTTAATAACATTATGATGAAATTCTTTGAGATTTAGCATCCTACCAAACTTTGGCCAATTGATGATATGCTAAATCACTGTAGCATTATGATTTTGCTTGTGGTCTAGTTAAGGGAGTGATGATTTTGGTTGAGCCAACCTTTTTGTTTGTGGTCCATAGGAGTCCCTTAGATATGAAGCAAAATGGATATTCTTCTATCCCTGATCAGAGATTTCTGTATGAAAAATTTGAATTGGGGTTTGTAAGGGGAAGGAGAAGGGGTCCTCAATTCGCCAAAGGTTAGGTTTGAGCAAGAGCCTTTTGTGACAATTCGATCGTTGATGGTATATAGACATAATGGTCTAGGAAAAGCAGATTACAGATGAAGTTGGATTAGGCTTATTGGATCTGCTGAATTTGGCAACCACATAAAAGCCACGTAGTTTCTACTGAAGAGTCTCCTCCAGTTTATTGGATTTTAGTTGTTCAGATCCTATGTCAGGAATCTACTAAATGTAAATGTAGCCTGATAGAAAATAACAACAAACTTTTTCCTCCTCTTAAGATTTTCTGTTCCAGGTTTTCATTATAACTGCAATACTTAAAAGGCTTGATACTTTTTTACAGGTTGCCATACTCCTCCAACTCCATCACCAAGATCTGCATCCAAGAAGTTAACATCACCATTCCGCTGCCTTTCTTTGAAAAGGATGGAAGAAGTTGGGGATGAAACTGAGCACCTGCAGCAGCCCCAGAATGAACCATATCAAGATCTTGAAACTGCATATGTAGCTCATGCTTGTTTAACCTGGGAGGCACTTCACTGTCAGTATACACATATGTGTCAGAAAATTTCATGCCAACCCGAGAATCGAACTTGTTACAATCAAAGTGCTGAGCAGTTTCAACAATTCCAAGTGTTATTGCAGAGATTTATTGAAAATGAGCCTTTTGAACTGGGTATGAGAGCAGAAGCTTACGCTCGTACCAGGAAAGTTTTGCCTAAACTGCTTCAGGTTCCAAACATAAAAGGTAAGTTCTCTGCCATTACAAATTAAGTCCTAATTACGAGTTCACTTTGTATTCCAACGAAGGACTATGATTTTCATATATAAAATAATGAATTTCATGGATATCTACAGCTTCAGATCAAAGAGAAAAAGAGGAAGAAGAATCTGATTGGGTAGTTCTTGCTCCTGATCTTATCACCATCATTGAGAGCTCAGTCCTCACTTTCCACCTCTTCATCAAGTTGGATAGGAGAAAACAGAATCGTGTTTTAAACTTGTTTGGAAATCAAAACCAGATCGCAACCCCTCTTCAATTGATTCAGTCCTCACTTGAGAAGGTTAGACTTTATCGTGTTATTTTGTAGTTCAATTAATTTTGTATGTCAAATATAATATGCTGAAGATTGTCGCTTTTTGATGCTGTTGGTACCTCCCTTTCAACTTCAATCCATGTAAAAATTTGCAGAAGAAGACTAAGTTGAAGGAACTCTGTAAGAAGAGTAAAGCTTGGAAGAAGAAATCTTGGCCGCAAGTGTGTGCAGATGTTGAACTCCTGTTTAGCCTAATTGACATTAGGCTCATATCCAGGGTTCTTAAGATGGTGAGAATAACTAAAGAGCAGTTGATTTGGTGTGAAGAAAAGATGAAGAAACTACATTTATCAGATGGGAAGTTGCATAGAGACCCTTCTGCCACCCTGTTCCCCTGTTGATAGCTGCAAAACCAGGAATGTTGGGATAAGATTTATCAGTTCTTGCAGCTGCAGTGAAGCATCCTTTTTTTCCTTTGACATAGAAGTGGCATGAGGACTCGGTTTGATTCGCAAACTAGAGTTGATTATTGGTGAATGCGGATTATTTGTAACATGATCTTATTGCCATTAGGTGGTAAGAAGGATTGGATAAAAAAAGGTATTACTGCAGCTTTTGAATCTCTTTAGTTTGCTGAACATAAATTACTTGACTTGTAGATTGTTTGAAGATTGCTTCTCCCTAGCCAATATCATTTCAAGTTCATTTTCTGTTTTGTCCCCATTTGTGTTTAACCACGTCTAAACCATATTTCGTTACTTCTAAACCGGTTCATCCAACCTTTGTGCTAATGTAAAAAGTCACCACCACCTGGTCCTTCAGATTTCAACATAATAAGAGAGTAAGCATTAGTAATGCAGAGTTAAGCAAGTAAATGAAAAGGAAATGGCCCCAAACCCCAATTTGGTAGTAAGATATAAGAAGAATCATTCCTTTCACCAAAGTTGAAAGCCTTATGAGTTTATCCAATATGAATAGGATTGACAATGTGTCGGCCTAGTATGAACTCGAACACAATGCTTTTTGAACTCAAACTCAGAGCTTAATTTTGTGCTCGAACAGGTATAGATACCAGAATTTGAATCTGGCAAATTCAAAATTTTTCAACAAAATTAGAATAAAAGACAAGTTTTTTCAATTTGATTCGTTTTTAAAATGTTTTTTAATAATTATATTAACTAGACATACACATTATTATTATTATTTTGTTAAAATTTTGATAAATTTACCTAATCTAAATAAAAATTAATGAAAAAAGTGTGAATTATATTTGAAAATATTAAATTATAATAGTTATTAAGAAATGAATTAAGCCTGTTTTTATTATGATTCTCACATAAATCAAGATGTCATTTTCTTGTAAGATTTCGTCTCCGTCCCAAAAACTGAAAGGGGAACGTATTGCTATGTGACAAAATCCAGAGAACTCCTAATCATAAGGACAATGAATAAATGATGTCAGCTACACTTTTGTTGCCACGTGTCACCAACCCATGTCCTCAACAACTTTAACTAACACGTGTCTTAGCATGACCAGGTATAGCTTCCATTGTAAGACCAAAAAGCCCATACCTTGTTAGACAAAGATGATGAGTAAATCTGAGAACATCATTCTTGTTTTGCCTAGTGGCTTTTTAGTCTTTGAGTATGATAGATAAACAATGAATTATGAAGTCGTCTAGTGTAAGGAATTGATGAAGAATAAATTAATGAGAAATAATGAAGAGATGTGGGATTATAAAGAAATATAAAAGAAAGTCCAAAGCGTGAATCTTTAGCTAACTCGGAGGGTTTTTTTTTTTGTAGGTGTGTTTTGTATTTTCCAAAGCAAAACAACCTTCTGTAAGTTCTGTTAGACTTTGAGCTTTCCAATACACTTGGGGCGGTTTTGTTTCAACCTTGGAGAGCTGTTTCCGTCTACCAGGTACAGAGCTTTGCTTGCGTATGTGTGTGTCTGCTTTCCGGGTGGATGGGGTTGAATTATGTGTGTATGGCTATGATCATTTGAGTTGAGTGATCGCTTTTGGTATTTGTCGAGAGTTTTCATGAGCTGACGGTTTAAGGGCTGCTTTAATTTTCAAGAAATTGGCTTACTTTCTTGTCTTTCTTCAGTTTTGTTGAGACCTGTGGGTGGGTTGAGAGTAAAGGTGAGACCTTTTGGATAAAGATGAGGTCTTTACGTGATAAAAATTGTATTCAGTATCTGTTATAAGGATAAATGATATCAAAATTTATTTTTGAAAGATTTTGCTATGCGAATACTGATTCTGTGTTTCTTTTCTTCTACAAAATAGTGGGTGTAGGTGGGTGGATATACTTGTTAGGTGTTAACGCAGACACTCATAATGACACGAGCAACTTTGAATGTCGACGTGAATTATACATTGCCAAATACTTTGATTTCTGTTTTTGGTCTAGTAAATGTTGATTGAAAGTCCTGCTTTGTGGTAAAATAGAATATGGTTGAAGCTAAATGACTGTCGAAACCTAACCTTTGGATTCTGAGTATCTGTTTTCTGTTTGTTGTTTCCGGGAATTTTTATGACATTTACATTGATGAATGTAGCGCTGAATTGACAATGGAATGGCCGCCTTGGAGGAACTGATGCTCGTTTTTTCGTTGAATAGATAATGCTATAAGAGGTTGTTTGACAATTCTTGGTGGGATGGCAACGGAGAGCCCTATGAGATTGACTGAGACTACTGGAGCTAGGAAATGGCCCTTCACTAAGGAGACAACTATGCTTGGATCACCCTTAAGTAACATGACAACAGAAGAATTGAGCTTCCTTTTGAAGGGGGATAGAGTACAAAAATATGATAGAAACACTGGTCCTAGTCGAAGCGGTAGTGCTCCACCAAGCATGGAGGGATCATTTGCTGCTATTGGAAATCTTTTAACTCAAGGGGGCTTCAACCTGGATTCTAGCTTGGAGAGTCTAAACAGTGTTATTGAAAATTGTGAGTCTGAGGAACAAATGCGCTGCGATCCATCATATTTCGCCTACTACTGTTCAAATGTCAACTTGAATCCAAGGCTTCCTCCACCCCTTATGTCAAGAGAGAATAGACGGCTAGTACGCCACATTGGTGGTTTGGGAAATAATTGGAAATATCCTTCTTCAGATGATAGTGGCAATAAAGTCTTTCAAATTACTCGAGGTTCATTAGCAACTCACAAGGAGGTACCTGAGGATGAAAGTTCACCTGGAGAAGGTTCAGAAACGTACTCAGAGAATGGCAATTTACTTCATTCTAGTGAAAATTCCATCTCTTTGGCAGCTCGCCACAAAAGTGTGGTTGATCTGATACAGGTATATGACTTACTCTTTCAAATACTTGTGAATGGAGTATTTGTAAAATAGGATACTGATATTTTTATTAGCCTTTTTCCTGTGTTTCCCCTGTATTCTTGAATATTCATCTGTTGAGCTAGTTGAGTAGAAGTTGAGAGGTATGCATATGATGGTTGTCCATGTGATGCAAAATGATTTTGCAGTATTTTCCGAGCAGAAAACTTCGTGCTTAGTAAAGAGGTTTGTTGTAGTACAATGAACAACTTCCTGCCTGGTTCTGTTAGGGATCATGTGAATTTGCCTCTCAACATCAAATCCTGCATGGTTCAATTCTTGGACTATGCATGAATTGTGAGGGTCCACAAAAGTATTATCTTATCTATTTAAATAGAGGTATTAAAGACTATCAACAACATGACTATACATTGTTGAATCAGAGAATGGTTCACCTCTATGAATGTTGATTCTGTAGAGGTCAATTTGGATTAGGCATTGATAGAACCCTCTCAAATATATCAATAAATTGAATATAAAGGAATCAGATGGATCAGAATGATCTCACCGATTCAG
>JANZLD010000235.1:1957544-1979822 GCA_026413575.1 Erythroxylum carthagenense | reverse complement strand
GGTTTAGGTCTTCAACGTAGAGTTCTATCTCTGCATGGAAAGTTCTCATGCTGATGGGCCGTAGGGAGCGTGTATCGAACTTGAGCCTGGCTTGAGAGCAGGAATGGATTGATCGACCCATAGGTGGTATGATTGGATACGGGCCCTGTGAGGCCGACCCAACCATAACCCACCACTCGTCTCCCACTTTAGAAATCGAAAGGGTTTAAACTTGAGGACCGACGAGTCACGATAACCAGAAAATCGGTCGCCGACGATGATATTCCGGCGGGGGAAAGCGATGTGGAAGAAGATGCTTAGACATTACTCTAGAGTCGCACCGCCGCCACCAGCTGAAGTGAAACCGGTGATTAAAGTCTCCAACAATGTGGCGCGGTTGGTGTCTCGGAGAGAGGACCCCAAACCTCGGCAACTTCTTTCTCTTCCGCCGTTCCCTGGAAATCCTTTGCCGACGAAGAGTGCCGGCGGTGGACGGGTGACTGCTATCAGCTGGGTTAAGTATTACTTCGACGAACTCTCCGACCGTGTGATACAATCCCACTTTAACAAGGGGCGTGTGAGTACATGATGCTCTTTACCTCTTTGTTTTCGTGGTCTTCTAGCCGAAAAGTTCGCTTCTTTTGAATCCCTTATGGTTTGAAACTAATTTCTGTGATGTGGGAACAAAGGTATTGGTTTAAGAAGGGCTTGCACGCTTTCTGGTGAATACAAGTTTTACTTTTGCGGACCAGATAATGTTACCCTTTTGTTGGAATTCGAAAAAACATCATCTTGATTGAGTTCTTTTGTTCTTTCAGGTTTATATGGACCGCACAAATTCAAGTAACTATAAAGAAAAAGTGGGACAAACAGAACAGATGATGAAGGTGTGCTTGCTAATGCACTCAAGTATCAATATATCATCTTTAGCAGAAAATCTGCATTTTTATGCAGTCGTGGTTTCTTGTAGAGTTAATACTTTGACACAGCTTGCCTGCAGATTAAACCTAGTCATGTCATGGAAGAAGGGAATAGAATTTATATGCCGGTGTCAGTTGCTGAGATGAGGATTTCCAAGAGATTTGAGACCATACCAAGTGGAACTTTGTATCCAAATGCAGACGAAATAGCTTATATGCAAAGGCTTGTCAAGTATAAGGCACGTCAAAATTTGAGTCCTGTTTTCTGCCTTTTCAATTTTTTTTTTTTCTGTTCTTATATGTCAACTGTTTGTTCTTCGTTATCTTCCGCATGTGATCTCGTGTTATCTTCATGGTTGGTAATTTATAAACTAGATGATTAATTCTGAACGATCTGGGACTCTGGATTACTGCAATTTATGGTGGTGTTAAGTATTGGTTTTTCAAATTCCAGGATTCTGCTATACTT
Source organism: Erythroxylum carthagenense (assembly GCA_026413575.1). Taxonomy (NCBI): domain Eukaryota; kingdom Viridiplantae; phylum Streptophyta; class Magnoliopsida; order Malpighiales; family Erythroxylaceae; genus Erythroxylum; species Erythroxylum carthagenense. The sequence goes on along the minus strand of JANZLD010000235.1, from coordinate 1,978,454 downwards.
GTGCTAAACAAGCCTCCAAGAGTGCCGGTTAAGGTAAGAGCTTGTTTTCAATTTGCTGTATCTGATTGTTCCCTTGCAAAATATAGGGTGTTGAACATTTTCCATTTTGAAATTGGCTTTAGGGGAATCTTCCAATTCACAATAGCATGGATGCATTGGGAGCTGCATCTTTGTCTTATGATTACAATGAAGGTCCTAAGTTGGTAAGCTTATAGTTTACTACCTTTTAAAAAATCTGTGTGCAACCCGATGTGTATATTCTGGAATGCTAAACAGGGAGACCCTCTCATTTCTCCCACCCCATTGGTCCTACACCAGGCCCAAGTGACAAAACCAAGATCACCCCCAATCTTCAGTCTAAAGCTCTGATTCTAGTTAGTAAAGTTTTTACACATTTACTAATTCATTTTTTGAATTACATTTTTGTAGACAAGGTGAAATTAAAATGAGCTGGGTCGCCAATAAATCCCTTGCACATTGGCATAATAGGGCTCTTATTTTTTTGGGGTTCTATTTTTGCTTCTTTTATTTATTTATTTATTTATTTTTGGTTATCATACAAACTGCTGTTTGGTAGGACTTAGGAGCTGAGGTTAGCTCATTACCCTGAATTACCTCTGCTAGCAACTTTTACTCCTGGGGACCTCTGATGGTTAAATTTTTTTCCTAACCATAAATATTGACATCTATATGTCCATCTGCCTTACTCTGAACATATATATCCTTGTTAATGTCTTATTGAAAATATATGTCCTTGCATGTCAATTGTCTTGTCAGGTGCATCGTCTTGATAGAGAGAGCAGTGGCCTTCTCTTGATGGGACGAACAAAAGAAAGTGTAGCTCAACTTCAATGGTTATTTGATGATCCTAATAGAGCAAAATCTTGGTCTAAGGTATTTGTTCTTACTGGTTAAGCTTTTAAGTTGTTAGTTAATAGAGCTCTTATGACAAAGTAGGATAATCACTTGGTTTTTATAGCTCTTAATTTGAATCCACAGTTGGCTTTTATTCAATGTCAGATGTGGAATGCTGCTTGTGATGCAACATATCAGAAATATTGGGCGTTGGTTATAGGCTCTCCCAAGGAAAAGGAAGGCTTAATTGAAGCTCCCCTCTCAAAGGTTCATTCTCTTCATCTGCATGAATTAGCATGTGTATATGCAAGCAAAGATTTTTACAGTTAGGGACATATTAAAGCTTAACAACAGACTCCTGTGTCTGTAACTACCGGCTTCAGGTAATCCTCGATGATGGTAAGACAGAGAGAGTTATCTTGGCACAGCAGTCGGGTTTTGAAGCATCTCAAGATGCCGTAACTGAATATCGGGTTTTGGGACCTATGATAAATGGATGTTCATGGATTGAACTGTGCCCACTTACTAGCCGGAAACATCAGGTACTACTACGGTGCATTGTTTTAAGAGTATGATGAACCGAATAAAGATCTTTCTATGATTTAAAATAAAAAGAATATGTTTTATTTTATGCTATGAGTTTGAATTACTGTTGCTTTTGGACTATCCTCTAATCCGATCTCTTCGATCTTCGTACAGCTTCGAGTCCATTGTGCGGAAGCGCTTGGAACTCCAATTGTAGGCGACTTCAAATACGGATGGTTTGTGCACCGGAGATGGAAGCAGATGCCACAAGTGAATATCGAGCCAATTTCTGGGCAACCATACAAATTGAGGAGGCCGGAAGGTCTAGCTGTTCAGAAGGGCAGTGTCTTATCAAAGGTTCCCTTGCTGCATCTTCATTGCAGGGAGCTCGTACTTCCAAACATTGCGAAGTTCCTTCGAATCTTTGAAAAGAAAACCGAAGACCTGCATCCTGCACACTGCGCAAAACCGGATCTCCTTCGCTTTGCAGCACCAATGCCTTCCCACATGAGAATTAGTTGGAACCTCATGTCTTCCTATTTGGTATAAAGATGTTACTTTGCTGGTGTACCTTTGAACACTTCTCTCGTTCCATACATGTTCAAGTGAGGGATGTATGATATCTCGAGGAGTGCAGTAATGTATAGCATTTTGTCTAAGAAATGAAAACTTGCAGCATTTCTGTTTTGGTCCGGTTCAATTGGTCTGGCTTCTTTATCAATGAATTCCTTTTTGACAAAAATGATACTGAGTTGGGTCAGGGTTTAGGTTGCTAGTTGGGGTTGACCCTTGCTACAAACCTAAGCTCGACTTGAGGCCCGATCAGACCCAAGATAGCTTGAGCCTAATTCAACACGGCTCGAATCTTTTTAAAATTAAAAATATAAAAAAGACATTGTTTTATTTATAATAGTCGGGCTTGGACAGCGAGAGTTCGACTTGACCAGTTGTCATCTCTGACTTTAATAATTAATTGAATTGTATTTAGTTAACAAATAATAAAATTATAATAAGCCCTTTAAAAACAATTTTACTTTACCAATTTAATTACAAAAACTAAAATAATTAAAAATTAATATTTGTATGATTGAAACCTACATTTTGATAATAGTTTTATTTAGATTTAATAAATTTTTATGAGTAAAAATGGTTTTTTTTGCAATTTTTAAAATTTTTTGTAAATTTTAATATTTTCTTATAAATCATTATTTAATGTAGTTAAACTTTCTTTTTATAGTAAGTTAAGGTAACTCTGCCTCAAATTTAATGTTCTCTAATTTTAGATATAATAGTGATTTGAGCTTAATTTATATCAAATATTTTATCTTTAAAATTTGAAGATGTCACTTTATTTAGTTATTCTTTTATGACTATAAAGTCACAGATTCAAATTACGAAAATATTTTTTTTGTAAAAATATAAAGATAAGATTACTTATAATATAACTATCTCTAAATCCTTGCAAAGAAGAGTCTTGTGCACCCAATATATCGACTTTATTTAGTTGAATTTTAATTAAGGATGCTTATTTTTCTATTGATTCTAATTCTTTTAGTTTTTTATGTTAGTAAAAAATCTATGTATTTAGATTTTTATTTATTTTAAATTTAATTTTAAAAATAAAATATTTTAAGAATAAAATATTTAATAAATATAATTTAAATTTAAATTATCTTGAAATAAATTAAACTAAATTCAGTTTTATTAATATAAAATATTACACTAAATTGCTTCTTGGACAATTGCTATTTGATATTGGAAATTCAAGAACACTCAATACAGCTAGTGTAATCTATGGTTTAAACTCTCACCTTCCCCAAAAACCCTAGCAAATCGATCCCTAATTGTTTCTAATCAGAAACCAAAGGAATGATCTTTGGTCGCTTGTTGTAGTGTTGCGAGTCATTTGATTGTTTCTGATCATGCGGAAGAAGATTGTATCGAGGAGAGAGTTGTTGGATAGATGGAGGGGCATCGAAGAGGAAGAAGAAGAGGACGACGGAAATGACGTCGTTAAGAGCCAGCGTGTTCAGAAAATCAAGGAAGAATGGTCTCTTCCTTCCGTTAGAAACGATAAAGAATGATGTTTTGATTCTGCATTTGTGTACTGTTAATGCTGAATGATTTCGGGACTTGCTGAAAACCTTTAAACTAAATGGACTTTTGGTTTTCTTTCTTTTTGCTTTGGGAAATATTTGGGACTTGCTCAGTTTGACGTTGATGATAATGGAACTCATTTGAGACTGACAATTGGAGCTGCTTCTTTGATTCCTTAGATATGTGGGTAATATTTGGGGTTTGGAACGAGTGAGGTTAAAAACTTGGTAATTATGATGCATCACTCTGGGTATGCCACTAGTAAGACCATTTTAAAATTACGTTTTATGGCGAAGAAAGGGGATGGGTTTTTCTGTTCTTAAGATTGTTAAATCGTCTAGCAGTTTTTGTGGAAGAACTTGGAGGGACGCCGAAACATGGTTATCAAATGTTTAATTATCGCAGTTGTCTGTGACTGTACTTCCATGGACCATATTCTGATGTATAAATATTTATGTTAATCATTGACTATTTGGTGAGGTTTATTTGAATTCTTTGACAGGTTTGTAGATGCATTTAATTTTTTGATTTGTCTGCCTAAAGAGACCCATATTTGGTGTGCTTCTTGGGATCTGATGGGGCCTCTTTTAGAGACATTCTACAATTACTTTAAAGATGAGCGCCATGATTCTTCTCTCAAGCTCCTTTGGAAGAGGATCTCAGGGGAAATGAGGCAGTGCATCCAATGCATATCACAGCACCATCAGGCACAGGAGACTTACAATATGGAATATGAGTCGAGTTCCATTGGACCCCTTCTTGATGTTCTGCGGACACTTGATGAGGAGAGGGTAACTGAACATTTAAGGGAGATGAATTCTAAACTTAAAAGAGAAGAGTATGATCCTCTATGTGACAACGGTGAAGTTGTCACTATTATGTATGAGGTATACCTTGGTCTGGATATAACATCTAGTGGTATATATTGTTGGGTGATTCTTTTTGCACTGGCAAAAATAAGCATCTGTGCTGAGATTTTGGCTTTGCTTGCCCTAGATTAGTGCTGTATCCAAAATAATAGTTTGTAGGGCTTCTGGGCATTTTCTTTCTGTTTCTCAGGTGATTGGGTAGAACATTTGACTCCATTGATTATCAACGACTGTTTATGTTTTTTCATGGCATGAAGTTCCCTCTTATGCTTCATGTGATTGGCATGCACATGTTTAATATAGATGTTGCCCATATATAAGGACCTTTATATATTGACAATTTCATATTTTCTCAAGGTTTCTGATTGTTTCCTGAGGTAATGCAAAAATTCTGGATTTTTCCCCCCTTTCTGAATGCATTATTGTTTCCATGAATCTGCAGGTCTTGATGTTTCCTAGCTTGCTGGATGATCAGTCGCTGATAATTGAGTTCGAGCTGTTTATTGAAGCAGTTGATAACATGCATGAATTAGCTTTGGCTGGACATCAGCAGTTTCCAGTAATGTGCTGGCATTTTGTCTTTACGGACACATGCACTTACACATATGGTTTCTTAGCTCCTTATAAATTGCATGTGAATTGTAGGGAATTTATGCATTGCTTTTCTTCAGTAGAAGAGTGCGTACTGTTGGTCGACGTTTAGCTCGGTCTATGGAAAACTTGAGGTACTGTTCTTCTATACTTAATTCTTTTGGGAAAATTTTTCACTCTTTTTTTCCCTTAGGTTCCAGTGCATGACTTGAATTTGAAGTTCAGAGTCTGGTTTATTGCTTTTTAAAGCTTTAGGAATTGAAGTGGGATATTAATTGGCTTTATCTCTGGTATCACTCAGATGTTTAATTCAAACCACCAGGAGAGTATAGGAAATGTGAGCATATCAACTAATCATTATTAAAAGCTAGTGATTGTTCACTTGTGCCAATGTCATACTAATTGTCTATATTTTTTTATGCACTCCATACTAGTCGGAGTTGCCTAAAGTTCACTGCAGCAATGTGTAAGTTGCGGAGATCATGTGATGCATCACATTTTCCAATTATTTCTCTGCTGCTTGGTCTATATTTTTTTTAATTGTAGTTTATAGATCAAGTTTCTGATGAACTTAATGCTGTTTGCAATTCATGCAAATACATCAAGATTGATTCATATTCTTGTCTTAGAAATACGTGAAGAGGCTTCTGTTAGTGCTTCTTCTTTGAAAATCATGTAGCGATATCTTTTCTTTGTTTTAAGGGGCACATGATTTCATGCAATGGATAGTTAGAAGTACTTTAGCTACTTTTGCATTAGCTTCTTCAAACTTCCAAGAAATACCTTTTTTTTTTTCCTTTCCATGTATACTTGAAGTTGTGTAGGAACCTTAGAACAAGAAATGCATGATGAACTTGAATTTTATGTATCCTATCATTTTTTGTGGAACTTCTAAGCTCTAACAAACTTGTGTGAGTGGTCTGTTATTTCTTATTACTTATTCTGGCTGCCAAAATGCCAACGAAGTTTCATTCATCCAGGCTGTTTGTATTATCTGCTGTGACATCATACCTTCTAATAAGATTAAACATAATGGATTGTTGATATGTTATTGTGGAAATCTCTTGTCCTTGTTATGGCTACATGGACTCTACAGTTCTACCTTTCTTCAATGATTTTTTCTATTTGTGGTTAGGAGAGCAACAGATCTAGAACCTTTGCAGCCATTGCTGAACAAATTCATTGTGTTTTTGGAGACAGAAGTAATGCCTTTAGCGTGTAAGGCTACAAGGCCAAGATCAGAGCTAGATCGCCTATCAGTGTGGCTTGGATTCACATCATTGTAAGAAGAATGGCTTAAGTCTTTATCTTTAAACTTAATTTCCCATGCCCTCCTCCCTTCATCTCCACCTCTGTTCTCCTTTTACTAATTGTTCCTGTATTTCTGCTTTATGAAGGTTTGAATTTTTGGAACCTCCGGTGTTCGAAGAAGGAATAATGGAGCGCTATCCTATTTTTTTTGATATAGTGCTCAACCATATCAGTGGTGATTCCAGTGAATTTTCACTTGCAGTAAACTGCTTGAAAGAACTGTTCAAAATGCTTGGTTAGTGTCATTAACTTTTTTTGTACTGTAACCTAAATCCTGAACATATTCAATTCATGAAGTGTTTGTACTTCCCACTGAATTTTCCCTTGTTTTCAGGTTGTAAACTCTGGCTGAGGTCCACATTGTCTCCAAGTGTGATGCGGAACACATTACTGGGCCAGTGTTTCCACACTCGAAATGAAAAAATGCACATAGATATATTTGATCTTTTCCCACCTTTTCTACAGGTATGTCCATAAATTGTGTTCTAACTTTTCAGATATAGCACATAGACAAAATATTTGTTATGACATTTCTTCTTTCACTATTCCAGTCACTCGAAGCTTTGCAAGATGGGGAACATGAAAAACAACGCCGGCATTTTCTCTATTTTCTCCTCCATCAAGTTCCAGCTAGCAGCAACTTCAATGTTTTGACTCGAAAAATGGCGTGCAAGGTTTTTATCACTTTTTATAATTCCCAAGGAAAAATCATTTTCTTAACCTACGTGATTCTTGAAGTTTGCTGTGAATAGTTTTGTAGTTCTGTAGTTTTGGCTCATTACTACCATTTATTTCAAGATTTCATTTTCAGATAGCCCTGCTTATTGTGCATCGAGGCTACAAGATGAACCCTTCTTGTCCCCCTTCTGATTGTGCACACATGTGGTACGTACTCCTGGACCTTGTGTTGGAAGGTTGTGCAATAGTGATGATTGCCAAACATTTTTCCTGCAATTATATTTTAACAACTGTACTAAAGCATGTGGTTGAAGAAATTAGTTCAGATTTACCTTTAAATTGGGCTGAGATGTACCAGGGAGATGAATGTTAATATTAGGAGATGAACTAAGGTCTTACAAATTTTAAAGGGGGTCAATTTAGGGAAATTAAATTCCTATATGTCTAGGCACCATCCATGTCTCTATGTTTATTTTTTGCATCTTTTAAGTTTCTTAAAGGGGCCATAAGTTTGGTGTAGCAGTAAATTCTTAAGATAAAATACATAACTACTCCATGCAAGGATATGCTAAAAGGTTGCAGAAGTCCTTTGTTTGGACCATAAGTAGGGGAAATTTTCTGTTTAGTTCTTTAATTCGCATATTTGTACTCGTATAGAATTCAAACAACTCTTAGTCAATCACTACTAAGTATTCTCTGTATACTTTGAGAAACAGATGCAGAAATACAGGTTAGACCATGCAACATTCTGTAAATCTATGCTTATCTTATCGACAAATGGTTCTGGACATCAATTAGTCACTTATGGCCATTTCTGGCAATCCCTTGTGACCATTTTGTTTGACAGGGGTCCTTCACTTGTTTCTTCTCTGAGGGATACTTCACTACATTGTTCTCTGAGACAACCGGCTTTTGATCTTATACAAACTATAATAGTTTCTGATGCTGCTGCATTGATGGCTTCATTGTTCAATAATTCCATGCCTGTGAGTGATGAGATAATAATTTGTTCTGACTGGGCTAATAATAATGATGAGATTCCATTTGCTTTGGGTGTAGAAGAAAAGGATCCTAGCTGTTGGACTGAATTCAATGCACAGAGTAAGGTTACTGTGCAGGAGCATAGCAGTTGGATGTGCATCCCAATGCTATGGGTTGATGTTCTTGTTGATATTGATCCATCGGTCTTGCCAGTGTCATTTTCCAAGGCTGTTTTCTGGGCTCGATCTCGTTTAGTTATGGTAGAGCCTGATACAAGTGTAGAAACGGACCTTCAAGTGAGAAGTTGGCTTTTGTCTTTTGCTATAGAAATCACTGGTTCATTGGGATGGAAGGTTCCTACTGGTTATGATGATGGTGGAGTTGGAAAAGAGTCAAAAAATTCAGTTAAAGTGTTAATGATGCATCTTCCTTTAGTAAGAGCGTTTAACAGGTTCCAAAATGATGCATACTAAATTTTCTGAATTTGTTTTATGTCATATAACTTTAGGGTTCGCAATTTAATTTGGAATGGCTTGTGGCTTTGCGATTGCTTCAGAAATTTCTCTGGATGATTTTACAGATTCGTTGCACACTTTTTAGTTAAAATGGGGCAAGGTGAACTCCGAAAACAGTGGACTTGGGAACCAAGGATGGCAGAGAGCTTGATTCTTTTGCTTGTGGATCCCAATGATGTATGAACTGATAGCTACTCCATTATTATTTTTTGGGTACATTGGAATCCAAACAAAATAAGCTAACGGAAACAATTAGTGCCTAATTTAACAAACTCCTCTTGTAGCAATTCTATAATTGCTTCAGGACAGGAGTACAGTTTGTAATGACCATATTTCCTGATCGTTACAAACAGTTCTCCTGTAGGGATTGTAGATATTTGCTTGGCTTGCTGCTGATGCAATAGGAGTTGGGTACATTAACTAGTCTATTATGATTCACTTTTAGTGAATGTTCTACATGGTGTGACATCTAGGTGTCTCTGCGTGTGTAATGCAAATTAATCTGATTGGCCTTCTGAAAATATTTGTAATTTATTGATGCTTATGCAGCATGTTAGGCAATTCAGTAAATGTATCTTGGAGCAAGTTTCAAACACAAGGGGTCTTTCAAGTGGCCTGAAGTTTCTTAGCTCTTGCCTTTCTTCTCTGTCAGCCGTCCTATTGGGCTTGAGATATGCTCTTCAATTGGTGAGTGACCACTGATTCCCGTTCCTTGACAATTTTCTCTGTTATTTGGTTGTCATTATTATCATTTTCCCACTAAGATCTTGCTTTTATTTCGGAACAGGCACTAGATGATGCTTTTTATTTCATTTACAAGTAATTATATTGACTCAAGTGGAACAGTCCTTTTTAACATATATGTGGTTTAGAATTCTTTCTCTTAGTTCAACCGTTCCATGTTGACATGCGTGAGGATTTCTAGTAATTCTTCAAATATCTTGTTTGGCCTCACATCCTTCTGTTTGTAAATCCACAGGTTCAATTGGATTCTGTTCTATTGAAGTTTCAGACTTTACAAAATTTCTTATTTGTACTGTGCAAGCTGATCAAAGGAGGGGATTCATCTAACCCAGTCTTTCCTAAGAAGTCATCTGATGATATAAGTTTTAACAAGTACTCCTCACAAGGTGGATTTTTAATGCAGCCAGTCTTTGATTCTTTGACAGTGGAGGTTGACGGACATTCGACGAGCACAGACTTCAATTTACTAGAGAAGTTCCAATCCTTGCTGTCACAAATTGCATGGCCTTCAATTGAAAGATGCTTGGTTGAAGGGAAGGCATTCATTGATTCAAGTCCTTGTCAGGTATGTTGTGAAGCCCCAAAAGTCTCTCCCCCAACTGTTCATTTGCTCCTCATCTTTTTCTTCTGGGTAGGGGTGAGCAATTTGTGGTTTGGGTTGGTTTTTGTCAAAACTATAAATCAACCCCACTATAAAATGGTTTGTTTTAATTAAACCAAACTAAGCATCTAAAAATCTAAATCAAACTAAACCAATCCAAATAAAATTGGTTCAGTTTTGGTATTTGGTTTGATTATAACTTTGATTTGAATAATTATTGAAAATCTCTTTGCTTTTTTAATAGAATAATATTTTAACTGATGGGAAAGTTTCATATGAAGAAGGTGAGAAATTTAATCATATTTCTATAATCTTTTTAAAATTGTTTATAAACAATAAATTTTTTTGATTGATTAATTAAATATAGTGCAGAAAATTTTGACATCTAGAATGAAAAATTATTGAAAAATTAAATATATATTTCTTTACTTTTACTAATTATATAGCAAAATTAATAGGAATTAATAGAAGAAAAGGATAGAATTTGAGTGATTATTTGAAAGATACTATTCATTTTAATAATAGTATATTTAATATTTAGATTGCTTTTTCTAGCAAGTAGTAGTTTATAAAAATAAAAATAGTAGTGAACTTAATGATTTGGTTTATATTTGTTATTTTATTTTAAAAACAAAATCATTATTTTGTTTTAAAGAAGTTTGGGTTTTTTTTTTAAAGTTTTGGTTTGGGTTGAGCAGAATTTGGTGGTTTGTGCTCACCCATATTTCTGGGTTTGAGATTTTGCCCGTTGATCTGTGCTTTGGTTACATATAGTTAATGCTTTCTTAAAGATAATTTGCTGACGTTATTCTTTTTAAGTCATATTTACACTCCCATAGAGTGATGACAATGGGCTTTTTTGGGAGTTGGGTGAGGGTGCATAGCTTGTTTACTTTCAACTTCATAGCTTGGTTTCTTTAAATAGGCTTACTGTCCATTTCTTCTTGTTTCAGATGACTTGTGTACGTGTACTTGAAATACTCCCTGTTGTTTTTGAAAGACTTTGTCCATCTTCTGTTAGACATCCTGTGGATTCTGTAAGGGTGGTGAAAAATGTTTTTGACTTTATGTGGCTTCACGATTTGATTGACTGGGGAAAGTCATCACTTAAAGTTGTGGTTGTGTACTGGAGAAAAACGGTTGGTTCCTTAATGAAGCTGCTTATAAGATTTTGCAGTAAAGTTTCTGCTTTTGCCATGGATATCGAGAATCTTATTTCATGTGGTAAGCTTTTCAAGGACACAGTCTCTCTCTCTCATACACAACAGACCACACAAAACATTCCTATATATATATATATATATATATTTAGATTGACGGTGTTTCTCATCTATTTGTAGTTCATTTGCTTTTTTGCTCATGTGTTGTGCGTTTCGAATGTAGATATTATTGACATGGATCAATTGGCCAAACAAGTGTCACACCTCCGTGTTATGTTATCTAAGGAAGCTTCTTCTAACATTGGCATGGTTAGATCAAGAGACAAAGCTTCAAGTCCCGAGGGTTCGTCTTTTGTAAGAAGGCATTCAAATCTGCCTGTGCAGCCTATCGAGTTGGAGGATACCAATGTGCAAGTTGCAGACTTGATATTAGTGGCTAATAGAAGGGATAAAAGTGATGTGATTGTGCTTTCTGATGATGAGGCTGAAACACACATTTCACCTGTGAAGGTCAACTTATCAAGCTCTGATGCTGGCCATGGTGTGTTGGATGAAAATAAAATGACTTCTCTTAAAACTGCTTCACAAGTTGGCATTCTAGACATGGATGTTCCAGGCACTAATAGTTCAAAGGATGAACTTGATGCTGGTGAACAGAAGGTTGCTGCAGATGGATCTGGCCTGATTTCTCAGAAGCTAGATGTTGATAAGTTAGGTGGCAAACCAGCTGCTCGACTTGAATCAGAAGGAAGAGAAGACAAGGGTAAAGAAGTGAAGCCAAAAGGCAGAATAGATGATTCTTTGTCATCTCAATATGGAACTGATTTGAGGAGTTTCCTTGAAGAATCTGTAAAGTCTTTGGATATTGAAAAAGGAGGCAACAATTTGGTTTCTGAAGCAAGGGACTCAGTACTGAAAGATTTAGTGACGGATTCTAACAATAAGCTTGTGGAGTCTTTCCCGAGATCTGTCAGGCCGCAGCAGTTGAATGCAACAAAGTTGGTTGCTTCTGGTTTTAAAAGACAGGTTATACAACTTGGAGCACCATCTGATACTAGGTTTGGAAATTTACACCGACGTGAAGCTATAGACAAAAGGTTCAAGCCTCCAAGACTTGATGAATGGTATAGACAAATATTGGAAATAGATTATTTTTCCATGGTAGGGTTGGCAACTGCGAGTGAAAACACAAAACAGACAAGTAAATTGAAGGAGGTTCCTGTGTGTTTTCAATCACCTAAGGAGTATGTGGACATTTTTCGGCCATTGGTTTTGGAGGAGTTCAAGGCGCAGCTACATAGTTGCTTTCTGGAGATCTCTTCATGGGAGGAGATTTATAATGGTAGTCTGTCTGTGTTGTCAATTGAGAGGATTGATGATTTTCATCATGTTCGCTTTGTCCATGATGACCATGATTCTTCATCATCTAAAAGCTTTGTGGAAAATGACCTTGTTTTACTAACAAAAGAGGTTCCACAGAATAAATCCCATGATATTCATATGGTTGGAAAGGTATCTTATTTTCTTTCCCGATCGTTTGTGGGAAGATTTGGATGACTTTCACGTCACGTGTTCGTATCATCTGTGTCTGTGTGTATAAATCCACTTGCACAAACTTATGATGCTTAAAGAAAGCTTTTTGCTCTTTATGAATATTTTCATATGATTCATGACGGTATACATTGTCTGAATGTGCTTAGTTTGCTTGAAGTAGGATGTAATTAATATGAACTTCTTGAATAAGCCATAGTCTCGATAGAGAGGGTTACGGGAAAGAGTTGTTGAAATGGTGAAGTTTTGCTAAATTGTAGGCTCATAGCTGGTTGATCTATTGTTGTCTACCTAGAACATTTTTTTCAACTCTTGAGTGTTTCCTGAGTTCTAAACATTTCATGCTGATGTAACCATCCTGCCTTTCAGGTGGAGAGACGTGAGAGGGACAATAACAGAAGGGCCAGTATTCATCTCATTAGATTCTATTTTCTGAATGGTTCCCCACGTCTAAATCAAGCTAGGAGGCAACTTGTTGAACGCAGCAAATGGCATGCTAGTCGCATAATGAACATTACGCCCCAACTTCGTGAATTTCAGGCCCTATCATCACTAAAGGATATTCCCATCCTCTCTGTTATTCTAAATCCTTCCACTGGTTCTAGCAGTGATGATAAATCAAGAAAACTGGCTCTTTCTAACCTTTCCCAGCCCTTGCAGCAAATACTGAAGGCATCATTTAATGAAAGCCAACTGCAAGCCATCAGTGTTGCATTTGGTTCATGTAAAGTTAAGAAAGACTTTGAGTTGACCCTTATTCAGGGCCCTCCAGGTATGATTTGTAATCCATCTTCCTACCAGAGCTTAGATTTTCCGGATTTTTATTGTGATTGACCTTCTAATAGGGACTGGAAAGACTCGAACCATAGTGGCCGTTGTGAGTGTGTTCCTTGCTTCACTAGAGGAGACAAATAATCCGAAGATTAGACGTTCAAAACAAGATAATGATTTGGGAATTAATACCAGGACTAAGATAAGTCAATCTGTTGCAATCGCAAGGGCATGGCAGGATGCAGCGTTGGCTAGACAATTAAATGAGAATGAAAAAACAAGCAAAAAGTCACCTGAAACATCTACTAGGAGAAGGGTTCTCATTTGTGCACAATCAAATGCTGCAGTTGACGAGTTGGTTTCAAGAATTTCCGTTGAAGGTCTTTATGGAAGTGAAGGGAAGATGTACAAACCATATCTTGTGAGGGTTGGCAATGCAAAAACAGTTCATCAGAGTTCACTTCCTTTCTATATTGATACTCTCGTTGAGCATCGCCTTGCAGAAGAGAAGATGCACTTGATTGATGCTAAGAATGATTTGGGGAGAGACTCTTCATCAACATTGCGCTCTAACCTTGAAAAGTTGGTGGATCGTATCAGGTACTATGAGGCTAAGCGTGCTAACTTGAGGGATGGAAATTCTGACCATAAAAGTGCCTCAGAAAATGAGATGCAGAATGGTGATGATGGAAAAGAGATGTCTGATGCTGAATTAGAGGCAAAGCTACGAATATTATATGAGCAAAAGAAACAAATGTACAGAGATTTGAGTGCTGCTCAGGCTCAGGAGAAAAAGACTAGTGAGGAAATTAAAATGCTGAAAAATAAATTGCGAAAATCAATATTAAAGGAAGCTGAAATAATTTTAACCACATTAAGTGGATGTGGTGGAGATCTCTTTGGAGTATGCTCTGAGTCTATGTCAAATTGTAAGTTTGGAAATCCATCTGAGCATGCACTGTTTGACGCAGTCATCATTGATGAAGCAGCACAAGTAAATTTTCTTACTCAGTTGTCTTTCATTTCTAAAGTTATTTTTTAATTTTTTGCATTAGTGTTTCTCTTCTCACTTAGATTAAATGATGTCTTTCCAGGCCCTGGAACCTGCTACTTTGATTCCTCTTCAGCTTTTGAAGTCCAACGGAACAAAGTGCATCATGGTAAAAACTATCATGTGCATTATATTCGTGAATCTTGTGTATCATTTTGGGATTGCACTGAAGTGTTTGACCTCTCTTGTGGAAGGTTGGTGATCCAAAACAGCTTCCAGCAACTGTTCTATCTAATGTTGCAAGCAAGTTTCTGTATGCATGCAGCATGTTTGAACGTTTGCAAAGGGCTGGTCATCCTGTTACCATGCTCACCCAACAGGTGGACCAACTTTCTCCTTTTTGGGTTATTAGGGGGATAATTTTCTCCTCATTTTCCCCCTCTTTTTTATTTAATAGTATAATTTTAGGGCCGTCAATCTAACCACTAGAACATTCTTCAAAATGATGCATTGACTAAAAACTTGGGTCAGAAGAAAGTAGTGCCTTGGGATCCATCACCTTTAGTAGAACTTTAACTCTTTCACATCTAACTGTTTTATATAATTCATATGAGACCATACACACAAGCTTGATGCTTATATCTCCTACTTCTCCTTAAATTCAATCCCGAACCTATGATTTTATATATGCTTCTACACGTTATTACTTGCGGGGAAGTTCTACATGTTTAATTATTCTGCTGCTTCCTATGTAACTTATTTTGTTTTTTAAACCATATTTTAATTGGTTGCAAATATAGTGGAGTAATTGTTGGATACTTTTAGGATTGGGTTGTATAATCTTTCTGATTCTTGAAGAATGATGGTAAAGAAATTGCTTTAGATGTTTACTTTTGCTTACTGATATAGGAACATTGCTCTTATAATTGTTCTAAATCTCCGCTAGATTTGATTGAAACTTCTCCAATTAGGATGCATGTTTGGGCAACTGAATTTATTTAGGATATCATGGTTGCTATTCTTGGAAGTAATCTTCATCTATTGCAATTGAAGACAAAGATATGCCGAACATTTCAAATGACGTCTTTAGATGGCCATGTATTGCATGTAGAAAGGGGGGAATGGGTCCATTATTACAAGGGTAATATAGCCTCTAACAGAGGGACTAAGACTTAGAGATGATGCAAGAAAGATTTTATGTGATTTCAGACTGAAGTTCAGGTAAAACGAGGCCTCTAGGTCTAAAATGTCTGATAGCTTTTTTTTCTTTTTAATTTTCTTCTTATTCTTCCGTTAATTGTTAAATTATTTTCTTTTATGTAAAAATCTGCTAACATTTCTCTAGGTAGGTAATGTTTGCTTGAAATCAGCTGCAAAGAGTGAAGTGATAACACAGTAGACGGATATGAATATATAGTTGGACATGTTCCCTTTGTTTTGAAAACTATATTCACGAGTTTCCTACTGTTACAGTATAGGATGCACCCAGAGATTTGCCAATTCCCGTCCTTGCATTTTTATGAAGGTAAGTTGCTCAATGGGGGACAATTATCGAGTAAGTCAGCTCCGTTCCATGAGACAGAGGGTCTTGGCCCATATGTATTCTACGACATCATAGATGGCTTGGAGCGTCATGGCAAGAATAGTGGTGCCCTCTCGCTTTATAATGAGCACGAGGCTGAAGCTGCTGTTGAGCTACTTAGGTTCTTCAAGAAGAGGTATTCTGTGTTCCCAGTGGAACTTGTGGTCATATAAATGGTCTTGTTCTTATTAATTGGTTGATATTTTCATGGAATAGATTTGGCTATTAGTCCAGAGCTAATATTGAGTTAGGGCCTCATTGAGCAGTATATTTTGAAATTTTATGTAGGTACCCGTCTGAGTTTGTTGGTGGAAGAATTGGCATCATAACTCCTTACAAGTGTCAGCTTTCACTTCTGCGATCTCATTTTTCTAATGCATTGGGATCACATATTATAGCTGATATGGAGTTTAATACTGTTGATGGCTTTCAAGGCCGAGAGGTTGATATCTTGATTCTTTCTACTGTTAGAGCTTCTAATTCGTGTTCAACTGCAAATGGAATCAACTTTAGCAGCATTGGTTTTGTTGCTGATGTAAGACGAATGAATGTTGCTCTGACAAGAGCTAAGTTATCCCTTTGGATATTGGGTAATTCAAGAACCTTACAGTCAAACCATAACTGGGCAGCTCTGGTGAAGGATGCTAAAGAGAGAAATTTGATAATTTCAGTTAAGAGGCCATACAAGTCCTTTAAGTCATCTATTGGTGATAAAAATTCTTCAGAAAATGCTGATAGTCATTGTGGGAACGCAAAGGGTTCTGAGCTTTGTAGAGATACCAAGAAAATGGCAAAACAAAATGAGTTTAAGGGGAAGGATGCCTTGCAAAAGAAGAGAATCAGTTCAGAGGATCAATCTAAAGGTAAAGTTTCTAGTGGTGTTCGTGATTTTGTGAGGAAGGCCGATGATGTCCATTACAGAAAAAAAAGACCTGGAGATGCCCGAACTGATCAAGATAAGAAAGATGTTCACTCTGCTGATACCAATTGTGAAAAAAGGCTGTCAAAGAATGGAGACTCCACAACTTCAGAACAAGTTGCATATGATGAAAACAAAGGTAAAGATAGAATTGAGAAAAAACTAATTTCTGGGAGTTCTTATATGGGTGGCAGAAAAGATAAATTCAAAAACCTGAAAGATAATCCACACCATTTTAAACAAGAAAGAAGTGTTGGCAATAAGAAGTTGGAAATGGACGTGTTGAAACAACCTAAGAAACATCTGGAGCATGATCTATCCCAAAGGAATTCAGAAGTTTCAGTGTCTTCATCTGGTAGCAATCAAAAATTTGGGGAAGTCAAAGATGATAGAGCTCTAAATCGCAGTACTACTAAAGATCTGATTACAAAAAGGAAGCAACAGCGACAAGAAGTTGATGCCATTCTTTTCTCATCTCTAATTTCTTCTAAAAAACCAGAACCATCGTCGAAATCTGTGCCTCCTAAAAGGGCTGTTTCTCCTGCTTCATTAGCAAATGGATCTATGAGACCACCTAAGATAAGAAAAGGTATATTGTCACGTATGTTTTTGTCTTTATAATTACAGGATTTTTATGCGCTCAATAATTGTGGCTTCAGAATCCAGCAATGGTGTAACCCTTTTTTGCATTATATTCCTAATTTTGATAATGATGTTTTAACTTGTTTCCATGTCGTCTCTGGTCTGTCTTCAGAGTTCCTTACTATGACTTTAATATCTCTTATTGAACTGCAAAATTAAAAAAAAACATTGACGGTCCCATTACATCATCTCTCTCTTAATGTATGCGTGTACTTTGAGCTCCCCTAAATCTGCGCAACCAATATCTGTTCTTTTTGCTCACTAGATTTAAATTATTTGTGATTTATAACTTGTAGATTCTTTGCTCATTGTCACAGCCAAATTTATGCTGCAGTTTACCAGAAAAGTGAAAAGTTGGATATCAAAAATTCTTCATAGGATGCTTCTGTTTTTCAATTTCTCGTTGATATTTTCTCTTTTTGATTATTTGCATGTCATTTGGTGTCAGATAATTTCTTGATTGTAAATTCAATTGTTTTAGCTTCTTTTAAAAATTACTATTCAGCTTATATTTCATTTTGTTTCCGTCAGGCCCATCTGATAAGTCATCTAAAAACTTGATTCAAGATCAGAGGTAGCAGGGCCAGAATAGAAAAAGAGAGATCAATCTCAGACTGATGTGAGTTCAACGACAAACAGAACTTGATATTCTTTGGGAGCTTGGTAAGAGGAAAGACTCTTGAGAGTTCTCGTATTCCAGAGGGATGCAAATATTGAGGTACGAGCTAATCAGAGTCGCCTCATATGCACACGTGAGTTTATTTTTTGTTCGCCCAGTTTAGACCCTGACCTCATATCATGCAGGTGTGTGGCTGCTGTGGCCTCCGATTCGTGGAAGTACACAAATGATCATGATGATTTTTTCTCTAGATTATCATTTCGCTATTGTGTGTTCATCCATAGCAATTTTGCTGGTGTGGTAGAATATTGTATATCCAAGACCTGTAAATGATTGTAGTTTCTACTCATAGCTATGAACATAAGCCATAAAATTACACACCAAGAGATAGAAACTCATGTTTTGCTAGTTTGTGCGTCTCCCCGAATTGCAGGAGTAAAACCATTGTGATCTGCAATGATATACCTGAATGATTGACTCTTATCTTTTTTTTTACTTCTCAAATATTGAATTGCATGGGTTCAGATCACTTGTTCTGATGTTCTGTTCCTATTATGTTTCATGCACAATACTACGTAGTTTTAACTATAGTATTTTGCATAGAACATGGTAGGAATAGAATATCAGGAACAGGTGATCTTGTCCTGAATTGCGCGAGTACAATACTTTTCCATATAACCCTCAAACTTCATGTTTTATTGAAAATGACTTACTTCCATATTTAAAAATTTATTAGAAGATTCATTTTGCTAATGATTAGATTTGTTGTATCTTTTGATATTGGAGATGTTCTGTACTGTAGACATTCATCCTTAGAATGTGAAGTCACCCTTCAAGAAGGTGGCTGGAGTATGCCGCTCTTGAGTCTTTGCAGACACGAGACTGGTGGAAATATGGGCTGCCATGCAAGTTACTGAGAACTCCTGTATAATAATGAACCAAAATTATAGGAAAAAAGGTCTAATATTGTCTCATTTCCAAACCTGACATTGAAACTTGAAGATGATCTTCTTATGTTGTGCATGTATTTATGATTAGATTGTTGTTTTTTCTGGTTTCTATGTATGGAAATGCATGATGATTTCAAATGTACTGTTGCAGATGATTTTAGATGTCTGCAGCTCCATACTCTCTTCTGTAAAGCAGATTGCTTTGGCAATAATGCTTTCTTATCATAGCAAGCACCTAAAATAAAAAAATTGTCCCTCAAAAGAGGTTGAAATGATTGAAGTAATGTTTTAAAACGAAGATAGTTAAATTGATAAGGCAAAAAGCTTAAGATTTAAAATGGCTTAGACTGTTATAAAATTAATTAAAGATTAAATAAAATTAATATTTTAAATATTTATAAAAATCCTGAAATTTAATTATTAAAAAGATTATTAAATGAAAAATAAATAATTTATAAAATTGATTAATTAACAAAGCTGATTGATTAATTAATAAATTGGTTAATATTTAATAATAAAGATTATTAAAGTAAATCAGTAAAAAATTAAAAATAAAAATAAAAAGTTAACTAGTTCTAAGGTTTTTATAGATGTTTATGAACATGAAATCTTAGGATTTGGATAATTTTGGGCACTTATCATCTTGTTTAATTCGGTAAATAATTTAATAACTATTTAATGACATGGTTAATATTACGATTATTCAATAGTTATTTGTAACTCATCAAGTAATTTAATAAGAGTATGTTATTTAGCTTTTCAAATAATTTAATAAGCGAATGTAATTTGATAAAATATTAATATTCACTCATTAATGTGATAAATTAGATGTTGGCATTATATGTCGGTTAATTTACATACTATTATAAATTGGTTAGTAGTTTTTCATTTAATTTTTTCACTCAAAAGTGATATAGTATTAGAATTAATGTGACATTATTTTAGAAATATGAATACTTAAATACTTGTATAATAACAATACTTAAATACTTGTATAATAACTAAATAATATTATTAAAATAAATGATAATTTTAAAATATAAAGATTAAATTACTAAAGCTCAGTATAATTAATTCGAAAAAAGATTCCTAAGATACTTAACACATAATTATGTTATAGGAAGGAGAATAGTGATATGACTTTGATTCCAAAGTATGAGCTTTCATCTAATAATGTTTCCTTCAACTTAACCCCTTCTTCGGTCAAGGCTAACTAAATTATGAATCATGATAACCGAATCAATTTGATTAATTTAATCGTAAAAATCTTAAAAATTTAATTTATTTTAATAATTTTTGTTGTTAACAATCGATTGGTTTATTAATTAATCGATTAATTTTATAAATTTAAATTAATTAACTAATTTTTATTTAACAGACTTACTTTTTAGTTAAAATTTAAAGTTATCGATCGACAAGAACCGTCTCTTTTAATCATATATCAAATAATTTTATTCAATATTTAATCGATTTTATGATTATTTAATATTAGTTAAATTTTATAAATTTTAAATTTTTTGTCTTTTAATTCATTTTTTTAAACATTAATAATTACAAATTGACAGATTTCCAAGTCTTCTATCTACTTAATTGGGTATGAATGATCCAAATGGAATCAAAAACATATGTCCAAATCATGAATCATTGCATGCTATATCTCACTACTCGTGAATAATGATTAATCATAACCACCAATCAACTACTCTCTCAATTATGAAAGCAAGAAAGAGTAAGCAGTTAGGTCAACTTTGGATATTTTTTCTATGGAAAACTTGTATGCGGATGGTTTATAAATTATACCGAAAATTAAATTAGTAAAATAAAATATTTAATTTTTTAATAATTTAATTAGTTTTAGAATATTATAAAATTAGTTAAAAATTAAATAAAATTATATTTTAAAATATGATTAAAAGAGATTATTTTTATTTATAAAATTTAATTAAAAATATATTAAA